>VZRF01012067.1:106071-308298 GCA_013396875.1 Vireo altiloquus | reverse complement strand
CCAATTCTTTAAAATTATGTATTTTCTCTGAATCACAGAGTATTTTTCTTGATTTCTAGTACTTTATTTCCTTCGTCATTTCCACCATCGATGTCCCAGGGATTGGCCTTTTCATTCTGAATTCCCTTTTTACCATTGCCATTTGCACTTGCAGACCAGGGGAAATCCTTTCATTACAAGCTTCGTGTGGGATTTTGGTTGGGAGTATTGTTCAGGTTATCATCATAAGAACAGAAGTACGTCGTGTGGATAGGATTTTCTAGCCCGAATAAGCTTGTGTTCTTATGGTATGACTAATGAAGGGATAGTGCAAGGCACAGGTGGATAATAGCTTATGGAAAATTATCATCAGGTCACAGAGTTGAGAACAGTAAAGCTGTGCTTGATGTCTCCTACATGTATTAAGATTCCTGATTTTCAGCCAGCCAACCAAAGCTGCTAAATGCTTCAGACAGCTTATTCTGGCAATACTATTGTAGTGGACTTAATTTAAAGTGTGGGGGAATATAGATATTTTTTTTCCCTAGGTTTATGTTATGATTTTACTTTTCATAGTGTAAGAGCATTCTGAAAGTTAGGTCATTTCTGTATACAAATGCAACAGAAAAGATATTTAAGTGTGTTGGAAGGACCTGTCAAACTTTGGTTTTTTTTCTCCTAGAGGCCTTTTCCTTCATCAGCTCCAGAATGGGTTCTTCACTGGTACACAGATACTGTACTAAAACCCAGTTTGAACCTGTTTTGACTAAGCTCTGTTTGGTTTGTTGGGGTGGGTTTTTATTATTTTAAAGAATGATGTGTCATGTCAGACCACAAGAGTCCACCTAGCCCCCATATCCAACAGCAACTAGACTGAAATTCTGCAAAACAGCACCAGGATAAGTCAAGAGTATAATTATTATAGTGGTGTTCCATCCTCAGCTTCCCTGACTGCCCTGAGTTGGAGGTGGCATCTTCAGCTATTACTCCCATTCGTTTTTCCAGTTTCTTTCTGAACCTGAGTTCCTCTTGGCATTTACAGCCTTCTGTGAAGATGAGCTTCACAGTCTTAACTAAATACTGTCTGAAGAACCACTTCCCCAGCCAACTTGTGAGTTGGCCATCTGCAAGTTTCCTTTGCTACCCCCATTCCTGTCCCAGAAGGCCCAGTGGTCACCTGCACTGTGTCTCAGCATTCCATAGCCCTTGGCCATGTCAGTCATCTCTATTTTGGGCTGAAAGGTTTTTCTAGTTCAGGTTCATCTTTTTTCAGATGGTAGGAAAACACAATCTTGTTCCATCTGCACATCCATCATACTCACCATCTCATATTTGCTCTCCTGTTCTTAATTCTTGTCACTCTCCTTGCTTTTAGACAGTTAGGGAGCACTGAGCTGGCATTTTTATTCAGCAGTCTCATTAACTCCCAAAGCTGGATTCCGAAATGACCAATTTATAGCCCATCACTGCATATGTTCAGTTAGGATTACATTCTGGATGCCTGAATTAATATTTTTCTGCCTAGGTTTCATCTGCCTTTTTATTCCTCGCAGGTGTAGCAAGGTCTTTCTTCAACTCTTTGAAACTCTGTGTTTCCTGTCTGGATGCACTGGTACCTTTGAACCTGGTGTCACCAGTCATATATTTTCATATTGGATGGGAATGTGTTGCCTGGGAGAGATCTCCTTGTGCCTTTGTGCTCCTAAGGAAAGCAGCCATTTGTTACCTGTGTGTAAAGCAGTTATCCTTCCTCTTCTCCGCCCACTGAAACCTCCTTTTTGAGACAGATTTTCTTCTGGATCTGCACTCTTTGCTTAGAAAGCAGAGGTACCCAGCAACTCAGGTGAGACTCTTAGAATTCCTTGAATGGTTTGGGTTGGAAGGGACCTTAAAGCTCATCTTGTTCCACCCCCTTCCATGGGCAGGGACACCTTCCACTGTCCCAGGTTACTCCAAGCTCTGTCCAACCTGGCCTTGGACACTTCCAGGGATGGAGCAGCCACAGCTTCTCTGGGCACCCTGTGCCAGGGCCTCACCACCCTCACAGTGGAGTATTTCTTCCCAAAATCTAATTTAAATCTACCTCTTTTCAGCCTCAGAATGAGTTATAAGATTATTTTCCAGGCATGGAGACAGAGAAAGGATTAATTTTGTTGCTCAAATGCTATTTTCAAATAAGGAAGTTTTTAGTTTATCAAGCATGAAAGCAAGTTTGAAGGAGAGGTGAAAAATATCTGTTTCTCCTACAGGTTGCCTGTGCTTTTTCTCCTGTTTGTACATCACATAAATCCATTTGCCACATAAGCAGATTGGAGAAGCCAACTTGTATCAAAATACTCTACAAAATTTAATTTAAACTCCCTAAGATGGATAATGTTCACTAAAGGTGCAGTAGAAAAGCAAATACTTAGAGCTAAAAGTGTCAAGATTTTCTCAAGCTTCTCAAGGAGTTTATGAGCCTCTTGATTTCACTCCCAGGACCTGCAGGCATGCTGGCTGGGTGTGCAGAGCTGCTCAGAAATAAAGCTGATCAGTAGCTTATGGCCACTGATAATGCCAGTGTTCACTGTGGACAGAACTTGTTTTCCAAGCCATTTTACTTCTGATTTCAGCAAACATGACATTGATTCACAGGGTAGTTTGGATAAACAGTTATTTAAAAACAGCCTATTTGAATTATTTTCTCTTTGGAATTGGGAGTGAGTGAGTGTCTTACAAGTCAGGTGGTGGTGGTGCTCTGTTCTGATTGCATGATCTAAATTTCTAAAGGGGGGAAATGAACAACTGAGAATAATGACCATCAAGGTAATAATAGGGATTCTTGTTCTTACACAAACACCCTTTCAGCTCTGGAGAAAGGAGCCATTTCCCTAACATTTGTGGAAACAAAAAAATGGTTCGGTTGAATGTTCATGAATAATAATAAGGCATGAATATTGTCTGTAACAGCTGTTGGGTGAGAACTGACATGTGAAGCAGTGTTTGGAAGAGTTCACCTCTTTGTTCAAGAGCATGAAGTTTTTCATAAAATACAGCCATTGAAATCATAAAGCTGTGGTGTCCAGCAGCTCAGGGAGCCTTGGAGGGTTTTGGTGTTTTCTTCATTCTTGCGTGGGAGCAAAGGCGCCTGCACACACATCCTGATGTCACACAGACCTCTGCACCGATTCCTTTCAGCAAAGCTCTTAAAGCAAGGAGGAAGCTTTGTAAAATGTTTGCATTTCGTGGCTGGTGGGCTAATTCTCAGAGAACGACTGCCAGGCGACCAAAAGCCTGCGTGAGTGCACGGAGAGCAGCACCTGGCTCTGGCTGTAGTGCCGGTAAAGCCACGGGGTCAGGGAATGCTTAAGCACTTCTGCATGGGTGTAAGAAGCCATACAAGTCTGTGAATCTTCAGTGGTCCTTTCATTACTGGATTTTGGTTTGGTTTTGTCAGGGGGGAGGTGTTCTTCTTTGGACCCTGACTCCTGGCCCAGCTGTGTTCCTTGTTTCAGTGTCCCATGTCCCAAAAAGATGAAATGAAGCTTCTTTCTGCTGTTTCAGAGCTTGTTTATTTCTTGTTCTTATCAAAGTTTCAGAGGCACAGACTGTGCTGTGACCTCCAGGAACACGAGGGCAGAATGGCAATGGCTACCCAAAGCAGGTAGCTTTTATATCTATTATCAACCAGTTAGAAAACTTTACCTATCTTATTTTGTTCCCAAAACCAGTGAATATCAACCTTATTGACATGTCTCCTCTACACTAAATTCTATCTACCAATTAACAAACCACAGGAACTCATGTCAGAGAGAAAAGGAAGAGAAGGAGAAGAAAGAAGAAGGAGCCAACACCCTAGAATCTCCATGTTGGCTCCATATAATATANTGTGCAAGGTACTAATACTAAAGAAACTACAACAGTAACTATAACATATATACAACTGAGCACCCTTTCAAAGGGATGAGTAGCACAGCGTTTAGCACAAACGGGGTTTAGGAGTGCCAGGTTCACTTGAGAGCACCTCAAATATGGAAAGGTGTGGGGAGTAATCAGTTTGACTGCATGTGCATTCCAGTGGCCATCTATTCCCTTTAAACACTGTTTCCTGGATGGCCCAGGTGAGAGCCCAGAGGATGCTCAACAGCCTCTGTATCAGGGAAGGCAGGAGAACAGGCAGGCCCCCAGCTGTATTGTGGAGCACAAAGCAAACCTGCTTTTTGGGGGCTGTTGAGTGCATAGATCAGGCTGGTACTGTGAAATAGTGAGTTGTTGAAGCTGAGAACTTGGCTTATTTTCTGTTGGACAAGGCAAAAGAGTTTACCTCTTACAGCCACCACCTTATTTTCAGAGTGAAGCTGTAGCCATGTGTGCAGGGGTAACTTCTCTTGCCAGAAGATTTACTCAAAAGATTGGTACAAATAATTTGGGAGTACAAAGGGAGGCTGATTTCTCCCCTCCACCCCACCATTCATGACATGGTGCAGTTCAAGCTTGTTACCTCCCCATGTAATCTGCTCATTTTCCCTTGTCAGAGGTGCTTGCAGCACTGTATTTACAGTGAGAGGATTAGGCTGGCAACTCTCCAGTAATGCTGGAAACTGCCTCCATGAGCCCTGATTCGGCTGAGGTTGTCAGTACTGATTGATTTTCATGGTTGACAGCCTTTGAAATGCTTTCAGACTGTGATTTCTCACTGGGCCTGGGGTGGGGGAGGTATTTTTATTATCATTATTAATAATAGAAATAGTATTATCTGGATATTTATGCAAGTAGAGATTAGGGGCACAGACGGGCATGAGCAGTTGGTGTCAAGCTTCACGTTGGCAAGGAATAATCTCATCAGGACTTGCATTGCAAAATGGAGCTAGTTCGTGGTCTTTCCAAGGTGAATGAAAATTCACCATAAACTTTCATAATTTTACTATTTTTGCCATTGTGGCTTAATAATAAGCACGCTGGGATTTGGGTTCTCTGGGGTAACTCACTGAGTTTTGTAACTTCTAAAATTGGATGTCTTTAGTTTGATGTGTCACCGGAAACTGAGGGAAAAACAAAAACTCCAACATCTTTTCCGTGTTAGAGAATTAAAACATTGCTTTATTCTGGCCAGGATGTTGTTCTGGCCAGGATGTGCAATAGAAGTCATTTCATCCACACATTGCCCCGTGCAATGTGAAAATCATTCCATCACATGTGGTTCTTTACTAGATTTTTCACATATTTATACAAATATAGACAAACCCCAAAGAAATTCTCAAGTTTATTGGTCTTAAATTGCACAATTCTTAGTATTCAATCTCCTATTGGCTATTGATCCCTTCACTTTAGATGCTAATTTAGTCCTCATTCTTCAGTTTTCTTATCAGTCTTTTCTCAGGCCAGGCACACCAGGGGATGATGTTAAGGGTTGATGTTCATTAATGTTCATTAATGGTCGCTCATCTCCTGCTTTTCTTCTTGCTACTCCCAATCTGTTGTTGTTAAGGTCATCAGGCCTTGCCTGCTGCAACAGAGTCTTCTGGAATGAAACTTCAATTCCTTTCCCCCCCGAGCAAAGACGAACAAACCCTGACCAAAGTTAGTTTAAAAATAATTTTAGAAGTTCTGTCATTTCCAATAGGTGGAACAAAATTCCATTGGTTTCAAAGGTGAGTGTTTCAGTGAGGTTTCAGAAGAGCAGTTTTTGAACTGCTTCTGCCACACCAAGGATCTGCAGGCTAACAAAAATTGCAGGGTGGTTGTTATTGGAAGGTACAGAATGTTTGTGTTTGTTCTCTGCCCGTGAGCATCAGGGAACCACAGAATGGTCTGGGTTGGAAGGGATCTTAAAGACCATGTAGTTCCCACCCTCCTGCCATGGACCAGGACAGTTTCCAGTCGCATCTTCAGGCACACAGATGAAGGTTTTTCATTTGCCTTGGTTTTGCTCCCTTTTCAGAGCAAGCAGGTGTTTGTTACTGTCGAGTAACTTTATGTGACACGTGTTTGTCCAGCTCCTTTTTCAGTCACTTGCTGACACTCTGCATTCGCAGCAGTCCCAGCTCAGAGCACTCAGATAAACCTTGCTGAGACTGCAGAAGATAAACAACTGTGCTGAATCCTCTAAACCTGCACCCCAACCGTGTTTTTTCCCCTGCTGTGGAAAATAAAAGCCAAAACTCATTGAAGGCAGCACAGGAATATCATTGAGGTTTATTTCTAACATATGAATCATCTGTCAGTTTTGTGCTACGAAGACAACATACCCTAATGCTTTGGAATTAGCTTTGTTACTGTTAAGGATAGCAAAAAAAAAAGATAATAATAAAAGCACACACGCACAACAAAGCAAAAGGATGTCTTTTAATAGCATTGCTCTGAAAAACAGTCTCCTCTTTGTGGGAAATACATTACTCATGAAAATAGGAAATCACAGTGGCTAATTAGAGGAAGTTTCAGAGTTGGATCAGTCTTCTCATCTTTCTTTGAAGGGATAGCCCTATAGCCAGAGGAAAAGGTCTTTTTAAGTCCAGGCCTGAAATATGCTACTGTTCATGCAATTTTTTTTTCCCTACAGTAAAAACATTAAGGAAAAATAATTCCATGTGAACATTGTCGTTCAGGGCTATAGTCTTGAGGATTTACATGTAACATGTGCCCTGTGTCACCCCCTGAGGCACACTAGTGGTAAACCTATGACCTTACTTCAGTAGATGTTTCCCAAAGAGCCTGTGGACCAAAAATCCCTCCTGTAAGTGTAAATATGTCCCAAAGACCAGCAGCCCTTTCCTCCAAGCTTTTACTGGTCTCTGGGTACTGAACTTGGCAGCAAGATCCTACCAATGGCTCTCAGAAGTGGTGAAACATCCTTGACAGGGTAGAGTCCTTGGCAGCTACTGACACCTTTTAAACCAAGGAGATGAGCTGTGGCATGGAATTTCTTCCTTTTTTCCATGCTGTCAGGAAGCATATTTAGTAATAATTTGGTTAGGTTTCTGCAGTCAGTATTTCTGTTGACATTGCAGTGCATTTCTGGGAGATTCCTTACGTGTAGAGAACCACATTTGGGCTGCAGAGAGTTTCTTAATTTATATACCTACTAGTGTGGTGCTAACACATACCAAGTGAACTATTCCATCTTCCTGCATGTGGTGGTTTTGTGTGGCAACCCCATGGCAGAGCAAGGTGCTGTCATTATCAGTGCTTGCCTGTCAGCAACCAGTAGCAGCTACTATCTCAAGGCTGTGAATTGCTTTAAAAAAGTACTTGTCTGCAGTGTGACATACAGTTAGAATCTGGCCAGTTCTTCCAAATATCTGTGATAACCTTGAGGCAGTTTGAATATACACATTCTCATCTCCCACTGGTTCTGGATTGCTCTCATCATGCACGGAGGAGAAGCAGAGCTGAGCATTATAACCCTGCTGGGCACACAGAGGAGACAGGTGGATTGCTGGAGTGAGAACACACACTTGTCTTCTTTGGGAGCCACAGAGGATTGCTTGCAGGTAGTTGGATTGTCCTTTTTTTTCAAAGGATATACAAAGGGACTGTCTTTATTATTCTTTTTGGATTTCACCAGCTCCCTGCGGGGCAGGTCTGCTGTGGATATCCTTGAGCAGTCAGTCCCAGCTCAGTCGAATTAAATGGGCCATTAAATGGGTTCTGCTCTTGCACACTGAGAAACTTCCCTGTACCAGGTACAAAATTTGGTAAAAATATTGTTTTGACAAATTATGGTCATGTCTGTGAAGGTGTCATACATATACTGAGCTGTGTGGGGTAGTTCATTTCATGGGAAAGTTCAGAGGAGATGCCTGTCACTTCTCTGAACCAGGTTTTTGTTCTTTGTAGAAGCAGTACTGCTTAATTAGTCAAATCCCTCCTAATATTCTGAGACAGTAAATGAATTATTAATTCGTGTCTTTTATTAATTGAAATAAATGCTTCCTTCATAAAAACCTTTTTAGCACATAATTTTGGTAGTAACTCCACACACAAAACTGATTCCTTTTACAAGGAATTATTATTGTTATTGTTATTATTATTATTACTATTATTATTATTATTCCTGTGCAATAGAGAGCAGAGAGAGTTTGGGTGTGGTAACCTCTTCCAAGTTTCAGTTGTTGCTGTGACATTTCACATACTCTTCCCTGAACTGTATGATTGTACATGAAAAGGCAAAGCTTGCTCTGCTTTGTTGCTATAGAATCACAGAATCATTAGGTTGGAAAAGATTGCTGAGATCATCGAGTCCAGCCATTAACCCAGCACTGCCAAGGCCACCAGTAAATGATGTCCCCAAGTGCCACATCCACACAGCTTCTAAAACCCTGCAGGGATGGTGACTCCCCCACTGCCCTGGGCAGCTGTGCCCCTGCTGGGACAGCCCTTTTGGGGAGGACATTCTGTACTGTATTGTTGATGGGGTTTGTTCACACAGGTTGCAGATCTTCGCTAAAATCAATTTTGTCTTTCTCATTGGTCTTCGCTAGATGCTTTGGGTTTGTTGATGATAAGATGTCATCAGTAATCATCTAGAGGACTGACTTAGCCAGGATAGCACTTTCAGTTTGCACTGCTATCAATTTTAGTTGTGTTTGTGCTGTCTGTGCAAGCTGAGCACAGTGCTGCCCATCACGTTGTCCAGATCTCGTTTCGGGAAGGCTGATCCATCACAGCATAACTCAGGAGTCACAGGTCCTTGTGGGCATTTCAGTGCTCATCCCCCGGCAGTGTGGTTTCGAGACATCAGGTCTGGGGCAGTTTTGTTTAGCCAGCCCTTTTCCTGGAGCTCCATGTTTAATTTTTTCAGTTGGGAGGCTTTCTGTGTTGGTTGGTTGAAAGTAAAGGTATGCTGCTGTATTACCCCTCACTCCCAGATCCTCAAATGCCAGGCAGAGAGCTACTGAACCCCATGGGAGTTGTGTCACTCACCCAGGAAAATACAGAGGTTGAGCCCAGTATCTTTTCTGTGCTGTGGAAAGACCATTTGAAGTTTTTTTCTCTTCTGTTTATGTTTTTCATTGCTTACTTGAGGACAGAATCTTCTCATTTGTAGTTCTGTGTTATTTTAGTGGCCTCATAGCAGGGACTTCATGAACCTTTCATTGCAAATGTAGACAAATTGTCTCCTCTTGTGTTTATTTATCTGCCATACAGCTAGTACTGTTAAAATACAGTGGGTTTAAGCCCAAAGAATATGTATGACTTGTAGCTGTAAAGTAGAAGCAGATGATGACATACACATTTATATTTGCTTACTATCTAAAATCTGTCATACAGTTTGTTAAGACTCTTACAGAGATACTCTGTACTCACCAGTTTTAAATACTATAGGAAGCAGGAAACCAAAGAGAGAATTTTATCTTTGGACTCCACACAAATTGCATTGTGAATATGAAAGTGTCAAGGTCAGTTGGACCAACATGAAGAAAAGTGCTTGAAATCCAAGGCTTAAAATGAAAACCAAATGAAATTCAGTTTGTCTGCTTTAGCCTTGTGTGGGTGGCTAATAAAGCACATGTATGCATTTCTGATTCCTCCAAGGAACAGTTTTGGCAGCAGTTATGCCTATCAAGAACCATTTGTGTTTCCCTGCTTGCTCAGGGGATATACTTTAAAGGGAGATGGCAAGAAATAAGCTCCTGTAGTCATCTTCACTGTCAGACCAATTGGTGTTCCAGGGGCAATGCCAAATTTTTTGCAGGAGAGCTTTTCTCCCACATGTGTATCTGTCCCAGTCAGGGAACACATCCTAAGCTGGGAGCACAGGGGGTGGGGGAGTGGAGTTTGAATAAACCTGGAACAACATCTGCTGCCTTCTTGCCATCTTGGAATATCTTTCATTGATTTAATTAGCTCTACCTTCTGCATAGAATCCTCTCTGATGAACTAGTAACACTTCACAGGTTGCCACAGAGCTCCAATGTTTCTTCATGTAAGGAGTATCTATCCCACAGTGGACTCAAATTCGGCTATTTCATTCCACAATCAAAAGACTATTTCACCTGCATGGTGAGGCATGTTGTAGAAGAATTTCTTTGTGCAGGTTGCTGGATCTCCACAGGTTTGCCTTCAGTTAGTCACACAAAGGATGTATTTTCTGGTTTGACTTGGCTTGAGGAACCTGAAAGACGACACTGCTCTGTTTTTGAGGGAAAGAACACGTAGAGCTGAATGTGGTGCATGAACTGCCAGCACTTGGGTCCTGAATGAGCAGAACAACCACAAACAGTCAACAGCCAGAGTTTATGTAGAGTAGTAACTCTTGCCAGAGAAATCCTTTGGTTTTACTTGCTAATTTAAAAATTAGTGGCTGAGAGGAATGCAGTTTCGAGGCAAACATGAGATACACAAGGAGGAGAGTGATTTATAGAGCTAGAACAGAAAATGAAGGAAGATGTAAACTTGAGAGGATAGGAGGAGGAAGGAAGTGAAACAGCCTGACAATGAAATCGATTAATTTCTTAATAGTTCTCCCACTGAATGCATAAAGCCCAACTGATACAAATAATACTTACTGTACAGTAGTGCCAGATTTGTAACGGGAGAGACACAATACAAACTCATTTAGCCTGTTTAACATGTAACCTTCCACAGGTTTGGGAGTATTTTTCCCAAAAACCTTTTGCTGGCTACCTCTTAAACTGTGAAACCCCAGTTACTGATAAAAATTGGGAGCTGTTTTCCATTTTCTTTGATCATAGCCTGCTTGATCAAAACAAGCACCCACTTACCTTGATGGGGTGATGATTTTCACACGTCACATTCTGCACTACTCTGTCTATCCAATTGCAGAGGAACATGAAGGACTCGGGGTGGTGAGCACATTTTTAATCCAGCATGATGTTCCAGTCATGGCCAGAGATGTATCATTCCTGATTGAATCTTAGAAGGAATTGCTACAAAGCATACAGAAAGAGCAAAGCCAGCAGCTGCCTGGCCTAGCTTTGAACTTAAAAGTCCAAGCCTTACATTCCCAACAGAGTCCAGCCAGGTGCACTGCTAGCCTGCCTCGGGGTGCTCTCTGTTACAACATGAAAACACAGCTACAAGGGCCATGCTGAGAAGTGCATCCATGCTTCTTTCATGCCAGGGAGGTGCATTTGAGTTATTCGATAGGCAAGGTGGATGTTGTATTTTAAAAGTCTGGGAGAAACTTGCTAATATGCCTTTTTCTTCTGAAAATGCAGATCTTCTAAGTGGATAGATAGGCTAAAACACACTGCTTCAGTGCTCTGCTGCTTTGTTGGGGTTTTTTGGTTCAGGTTTTCCAGAAATGGAAACTTTTCAAAATCATAAGATTTGTTATATTAGCTTTTGTTACTTATTCTTCTCAGAATAACTAATGTCAGCTATAATAGTAAGTTAATCATGAAAGGCATGTTTGAGTTCTATATGAAAACCATGACTGTATAGAACATGAGGTAATGAACTTGACATAAATTCACATACTTGTCTTAGGGCAAAGGTCCATTTTATATGTGAGGGAGAAGACAAAGAAGGTGATCAGAAGCAGAGTATATTAAAGCCACACAGATTTAGTTAGAAAAACAATGTACAATGGCTTTTGGCTGCTGTCTGGTTTTGAAGACCTAGCCCAGAGGGATTCTG
This sequence comes from Vireo altiloquus, assembly GCA_013396875.1. Classification (NCBI taxonomy): domain Eukaryota; kingdom Metazoa; phylum Chordata; class Aves; order Passeriformes; family Vireonidae; genus Vireo; species Vireo altiloquus. The sequence continues at coordinate 296,739 of VZRF01012067.1, read as the reverse complement.
TTTTGGTTCGATTCTTTTAATCACCCATTTCCTATATTCTAAGCAGTTAAATGTTACCTCTTTTCTGAGAATTAGATGCACTGGTGTTTGTGAGGAGGTTGGAGCATGTGCTCTGTTCCTGCTCTTTGCTCAGGGCACAGCAAATAGCCTGACACGCTGCAGACTTGATCACTCAACTTTTAAGCTAATGTTGCAGTGAACTTTTTTTTACAACTGAGAAGCAGACAGATGACGTATTAGATTAGTCTGCATTCACTCAAATGCCTTTTTTTAGGCAACTGGAAGACAATATATTGAAATAGCAGCAGTGATGAAAGTCTAGGGGTATAATAGTTTCACAGACAGATGATACCTTGTGTTGCCCTGACTGATCTGCATGGGAAAGCAGGACAAGCTTTTGATGACAGTTATTTAATCAGCTGAAATATCAAAGCACATTCTCTTATCTGTACATTGTGGAGATCATGTTTTCTAAGATTTTCATGGTGATTCAGTAGCTCTTTAGATACTCGTGTTTAAATATATTTAAATCAGCCAGTGGGAATGAAGAATTACCTTTTCTGCTACAGAAAGGTGAGTGTTAAGAGCAGACTCACCAAGTCTGCTTGGGAGACATCTGAAAGGTTTCTTTGGCGTTGATTTTTTGAGCATTTCCAGAGGAACTAGTTGATATTCAGCCACTCTTCATATGCTGGGAACTGCAGTGAGGTGCTCATTTTAAGTTGATGAATGGACTCAATGAGAGCAATGTGATTCTGGGATCATGAACAGGGGAAAGAAACTGCTCACTCCAGGAAGAGCTCTCCTGCCTGCTCTCAAATGTTTGGCCTTTCTTTTAATGGTAAGCTGTAGGAGTCAGCTGCCAAATGCATTTCCCTGGTGTGGCAAGAGGATGTGTTCCCATCTCAGAAATGCACTCGGGCTGTATTTTTGTGTTATTACGAGAGCTCCCTGCTGCTGGATCTATGGCAAAGAGGAGGCAGAGTCTCAGGCAGGAAAGTTTGGCATTTGATAAAAGTGATGGCACAATTAGCAGCAATTTGTAATGTGTCTTTTCTTATTTTCAAATTTAGGTACTCCTAGGAACAAACACTGAATGTTTAGGATCTCTGAAGTATATATATATGTGTGTGTGTGTGTGTATATATATAAACATATAACATTTAAGCAGTCCTATATTTCTCCACATACATTCATGTTTCTTTTAGTTCCTATGTTTGAAGGACCTCTAAACATTGGATCCCACAAAGTGCTGTTTAAGCTAAGAAACTGAGTTAACTTACTGTCACTGAGATGAGAACTACAATAGGAAGTTTGTCATTAGCTCGAAGCAGGACAGTCTAATTCTGCTCAAATCCCAAAGCCTCCTTATCCTTCCCACCAATGTTTTAAAGGAACAGTCTAATTCTGCTCAAATCCCAAAGCCTCCTTATCCTTCCCACCAATATTTTAAAGGAACAACAGCCACTTGGAACAGGTCTGTCTCAAATCTCTTGTACGCCTTCTGTTTGTTAGTGTTTATGGTTTTGTACCTGTTTTCCCATCTTAAAACCTGTTTCCCTGGTGCATAAACACCTGTACAAACAGCAAAGTGGACAGGCTATAAAAACCAGAAACTGCTCAGTGCAGAGTACCCAGAATTAACAGGTGTGTAATGAGCCAGTTCCTGTGCAGGCTCCTTTTACAGTTTCTGACTGGTGCTGCAGTGGGACTTTGCTGGTTCTCAGCTAGGCCTCTGCATTTTTACTTTATTTAGTGAGTGTGTGTGGAATATATGAGTTTTGCCCTGATCTTTCATTCACAATAATCCAGGGGAGCTGGGGTGACTTTTTTAAGAAATGAAAAGACCATGATTCTATCCAAATTAACATGTGCTTTCATCTACACACTGTCTCACCAGGTGCTTGCGTTGTTGTGCTACTCCTTTGTCCTTTCTCATCAATGTTATTTTATATCCTCCCCCTCCAAAGACTGTAGGATCTGTGTCCATCCCTGCTTGCTTGCCTGTAGTAGAGACAGAATGGTGGGAGAAAGGCTGCTTGCCATGAAACCTCTGAAAAACAGAGGCTGGAGAGGATGCTGAGCTGTTCCCAGTCTGGGGTTATAGTGATGGTCAAGGGAAGGTCCATGTCAAACCAAACCAGAAATGCTCTAGTGAACACTTTCATCTCAATGACACAAAAGGCACTTTGCCCTGGTGAAGGGGATTTTTTCCAAAGGGTTTTTCTCAAGACCTTTCTCTCATGCTTCTGGCAGATGAGGGGACTTAAAGCCTTTAGCTTTGAGACCAGGCTGTAAGTAACAGGAGCTCTTGAAGCACCTGTGCACATCAGAGAGCTCTGAAACAGAAACTGTTAGGGGATGTCAGGAAAAATATCTATAAAAATACCAGTAAATCTCATCTAGACAGAGTTGCATTTCCTAAATCAAACTAGCACATGCAAAATGGATTGCATCAGATAAAAATTCTTGAGTTAGGATGCCTGAGCCACACTTACCATAAGCTGATGTAGTGTGATTTCCTGGGCAGAATCTGTCTTCTCCAGCCTGGTGTCAAAGTAGTTCTTCTTCTTCCTCAGTTTTCTTAAATCTTGTACATGGTAGCTTTTAGTGTCCCCTTCAAAGTAGGCTCTTTCAGTTAAATTGCCTCATTTGATTCCTGGTGTGCTGGTCAAGAAGCTTACTGCAAATACCATTTGTTTCTTAGCCTTCCAACATGAAAAAGGAGTTTTATAAAGTTTGGAAGAATGAGGCATGTAAAGGGATCATTAAAAACAGGCAAATCAAACATTCCCTGGGTTTGCTATCAGCATTAATCATGCTTAAAGGCTTTTCTAATATTGTCACAGCAGGCAGAACTGATATAATTTGGTTTCTGTCATACAAGTGGTAGGAAAATAGTTGGAGTAGTTGAGTGCTGGGTGAGAGAACCAAAAGCAAGTCCTTGCAGTCACCTTTGTGGTCATTGTTCTGTGTGGGCAGTGCCTGGCCCAGTGCAGCGAGCTGAGGTCCACCCAGGTTAGCTGGGAGCTGTGTCCTGGCTGTCCTTGCTAAGAGGTGTTCATGCACAGCTCGTGGGCACTGTCCACAGAACCAGAATGATGCCTCCCAGAATGTGCTTCAGATCTCAGGTACCCAGCAAGTTTCCAAGTCAGTCATCTCATGTAAATGTCTAAAACTTGGATGGGACAGTTCTGGACTCTTCTCTCTCTCTCTCTCGTGAGAAATGCTCTTTTATATATTTGTTTTGGTTTGCTCATACAGGGAGTGCAATTAAATACTTTGTTTTCTTTTCAGTAAAAAAAAATAAATGTAGAAATAAGAAAGCATTAGAAGGGCACAGTTCTGATGGAAACAACACTTTTAGATTAGGAAACTGTCCCAGATTCCTTTCAATTTCCAAAAAGTGGACCTACCATAAGAAAAACTCCCCCATTTGCCTTTCGCTCTGCCCTTCTCTTTGGTTATTCTTTTCTCAGTTGTTCCCTGCTTTCCTGGAATAAGAGTAGTAATTTTGATATCAGCAATAATTACATTATTTCCCTTTTTTAATACTCTGAATGACCCTATCTTTCACATTCACAGTTTCCATGAAAAAGAACATGGAATTTGAACCAGTTTGTGCTAGAGAGTGGGGAGGGAGATTTTTCCCTTGGCAGCTTCTATGCTTTTTCTAAATTAAATTTAATCTTATCAAATTAATTAAGGATCGTTTCTCTTAAACATGAAGTGATCCAGCTGCTTAATGGAAAGGCAAGTTAGTTTTGTTAGACTAAAGGAAAGCAAACTTTTCTTTCCTGGCTCTGTGCCGTGAAAGGAACACCAGCACTGGCCTGGGCTGTCAGACATGAAAAGGGGAACACAGGACCTTTTGTAATACAGTGCTCAGAAATAAAATTTGTGAGATTTTGTAGATTTTAGAGGTTCAGGACATTGAAGAAGGTAGGCTGAGCTGTCAGATATTGCCAGATGTTGCCATTTATTGTCAGGTGCAGCAGAGTGGAGGGCACAGTAACTGGGAGCTGCTGTCAGAGAGGGGTGGATGGGTATCAGTGCAGAGGTGAGTGCCCAGCAGTCTCAGCCAAAGAAGGATTTCCACATCACAAAATTTATCATGCCACTTGGGACAGATAGATGTTCTCAAGCATTAGATATGGTTGGGTTTCAGGATTGCTTTGTGAAGTAGTGGCGGCCCACTGCTGTAAAATGGAAGCCCTGATTTTGGGCACTGCAATTCAGTGCATGGATTTTGGTGCTTCTGTGCTATGGCATTATATTCCTCCTTACAAGGGTGGGGGAAAGAATCTTCCCCTGATCTTACTTACAGGGCAGGGAGAGAAACAGGAGTAGGACAGCTATCAGACTGTTTTATGAAAACATCCTTTAATCTCATGGCTATTAGCCCTTGAGGTTTAAAAGGAAGTTTTATCTGATAGACTTCAGGCAGGATTTTACATGTGATTCATCCATGCCTCTGGAATACTCTCCTGCCCAGGCCTGCCAAAAAGGCAGCATTGTTATCAGATGTATCTGATACCTGCTTGTAGTCTCCCTTGGCTGGACAGAGGGTTGTCATCCTGAGCTGGTAGTGATTCCCACAGCGCTGCCTTTAACTAAGCTTCCAAGCAAGCAAGATTTATGTCAGTGTGCTGAATTTCTGTTGAATCCCTGACCAAAGTACCTGGAGTAGAGAAGTCTGGCAAATTCCAGCCAGAGAGAGGAAGGTCTACAAAGTTTAATGAAAGCAGGCAACAGTGTTAAAACAGAGGCAATAATCTTACTAGGGTAAAGGCTATGACTTGTTACTCTAGAATACAAAACCAACACTATTTTTAATTAGAAAATTAAGGTTTCCAATAGGAGGAGTAACTGCCTTTTCTTTGCAACTTATGATCAATGAAATAATGAAAGAAAGTTGGAGTGTGTGAATTCTTTTATCAAGAAAAATTAACTGCAGTCTTTTTGCAGCCTTTACCATTGGACTTAACGAAAGTCACACAAGAAGGATAGTCCTAGACTACTGTGGTTTGCAGTGTTGTTTAATTCACCATTCTCCTTTTTGCTCAGCATTTCTCATCTGCTTTAAAATATAAAGATGGAAGATTACTATGGCATTGAAATGTACCTGGATTTATTTGGGGTTTTTTACAACTATTATCAGTTTTAGAAGCAATACCTGAATTAGATATCTCTGTAAAACAATTGTTGGTGATTTTAAAATAGGGGTGGGATGCTTGCTGGAGAGGGGAGAAAGGAAGACATTGGCATCTGCTGCCTGTTAAGTCCATTAATTGAAAAGAAAATACTGCTGGTGCCAGAATGTACAGCCCTGCTTCTAATTAAGCCTAGGGAAGCAATGGGCTGGTTTTAATTGAGAACAGCATCTCCCCTAATGGTGCCAGCAGCTAAAATACGCAAATGGATTCAAAGCATGAAGCACATGCAAGACAGTGGTGACTCTTTATTTGTAGGGTCAGTCCTTGTGCCATACTTGGAAACCTGCAGTACAGCACAAGACCTGGAGGGATAATTGGGTCCCAGTTAGGAGCAGAGTCATGTAGACTTTCCTAGGTCTGAGGGAGGGTGTTTACAATGCTAATTAGCAGTAGTCATTAGTAGTGTCCTTTTAGAAACAGCTAAGGAAGCAAGAATGTCCTGGTGGCTTTGGTGGCAGGGGGAAGAGCTGCCATGCCTTGCTTTGCTCGTGGCAGTGTGGTTCCAATTAGCGTGGTCTTCATACTTGAAATGCTTTGTGCCTGGGTCCCCCACAGGCTCAGGTGTCTGCTGCATGCACCCTATTTCAATCCCTGATCCCTTAGTTATTCCTATTTAGCATAACAGTATAGAAAAACATAATAAAAATCTTCATTCTGAAATGGTCAGCCATTAGGAGTTCTTTGCTGAAAAACGTCCTAAATGACTTTTAACCTTGTTTCTGAAGGGAATGAGGTGTATATGATTGTATCATCTAATTTCATGCTTGTCACTCCTGTTGTAAAAGCTTTTGAATTCACGAGGCAATTTCAGCTGGAAAGTTCAGTGAAAATAGGTGGCCAGGCAAAGCAGAGAGACACACACAAATTAATTCCCTGCTTGAGGGGAGGTTTAGGGCTAAGCTCAGCTGCATTATTAGACATTAATGAACCCACACGGGACACATGCCTCTGCTTCTAGAGGAGCTCTGAGTAGAGCTCCCACTTTTGTTAGACATGGGATAATCAAACCCCAAGCCCTGGGAAATCAGCCTTTGTAAGTTCCACTGCTTTCTTTGATAGATAAATTTTGCCTGGTCATCTCTGGAAGACATCTCTTCATTTCTCCAGAGCAGGAGACTCATCCTTTGCCCGGCCATCTCTTCCCCCCACGCCATGGAAAAACTGCAAGAGGCTTATCCACCATTTCAAAGCAGCTTTTTGATCCATATTCACTGCCTTCCAGCCCAGATGCCAGTGTCCCTTGCAGGGAATGTATCAGATGTATGTTGCACCCCTTCTAGGGTATGGGAGCCCTTTTTTTTCAGAACCTGGCTCTTTATCTCCAGCTATAGACAAACCCGAGGCTCATGGCTCCAGAAGCAGCTGCTCTGTCCATTTTATCAGCTAAAATGTTCCTCCATCACATCAAACTGCAGACATTTAACAGGAGCAAGGCTGGGGACACAGAAATATCTCAGGTCCATCTGTTGCCTTGTGGATGGGGGGCTGGGCAGCTTATTGAGTAACACACTGAAATCCAAGATGCTTCTGGAGCTACAGATTCCATGAGAATGTTTACCTTGAGTGATGGGTGGCACTCTGTAAAGGGAAGACCACTGGCCTCCAGTCCTGCCTGGCATAAATGCTAGCTCAGGGTGCCAGCTGCCTACACCTGAGTGCCTGAAACCAGCCTCTTAGGAAACAATTCCCAGCCAACACCAAAGTACCTTTCAGCAGAAGGGGTTTTAGAGAGGACTTACGTCATTGTAGTTTCAAAAGTGCAGTTTGGAGGGGGGCTGAATCATATCTACTTGATCTGGAAGGTAGGAAGAAGTCAAAAGAGACTTTGCTATCAGTCTGGGGCTTCTGTCTGTGTGTTAACCTTCAAGACTCATTTTGCTTTGGCATTACTCCAGATCATGTCGTGTCCTGGCTCACCTGATCCGGGCTATAATGACCTGGCTATGTTTTTAACCTGCTGCTGTGAGCCTAACTGAGCCTAAACGTGGCTTCTGTTTTCATGGCAGTGGTCACCAAGTCCTATGTGCATGTTGTAAGCCTTTTGTCACAGTACCTGCTGGATTTTTTCTCTTGATTGAATTGCTCAATCGTATTGCTTCTTAAACCTTTTTCCTGTAGAATTCCAGCCTGTGATTTGTTTTGGGGTGTGTATTTTCACTTTGATATCTGCCGTAGAGTGAGCTTCTACATTCAAGTTGTTCATATGCAGATGGCAGCAGAATAGTCAGTGAACAGTTAATTGGCCAAGAAATACGATTAAGAGTGGGGGAAATCAATATTACTTACAAATGGATTGCATGTTGCAAAGAGTTTCAGTCAAAAAAATTAAGGGGTTTTTCCTTTTTTTCTGTGTATATGGGGGAAAGGTCTAAAACCCAGCAAATGAAATTGGTTTGGTATAACCAAAAAATGAAACTTCTACATTAATTTGGTCACTGACCTCTCTGATGAAGACAGGGGGTTTTCAGCCTGGAGAAGGCTCCAGGGAGACCTTAGAGCCCCTTCCAGTACCTAAAGGAGCTCCAAAAGAGCTGGACAGGGACTCTGGACAAGTGTCTAAAGTGACAGGATAAGGGGGAATGGCTTTAAACTTACAGAGGGCAGGGTTAGATTGGGTATTAGGAAGACATTCTTCCCTATGAGGGTGGGGAGGCCCTGGCACAGGGTGCCCAGAGAAGCTGTGGCTGCCCCTGGATCCCTGGAAGTGTCCAAGGCCAGGTTGGAGGGGCTTAGAGCAACCTAGGATAGTAGAAGGATCAACTTTAAGGTCCCTTCCAACCCAAACCATCTGATGATTCTTTGACTTAAAATATTTTGTGCAGCTCAAAGTTTAAGTCTTCTTTGGGTTCAGCTTGTGCTCTGCAGATTCGGGATACTCTCCACAGCCAAGATCTAGGATGCCTCAGGGTTTCTGTATTTCTCAAGGTCCAGGCTGCAATGTTCTCGTACCCTTTGACTTCTCTAGCAATGTCTCTTGAGATTTTGTGGTTTATGTGGTTGTGCTGTTGCAATTTGCGCTTGGGAAATTACCTCTAAGCACAGTTTCAGTTTTTGAAATAATGTCTTTGACCTTCCAGGCAGAACAGCAGATTGAACTTTATAAACTGACCTGTGTTCATGACTCAGTAATTCTTAACTCTTCTGGGACCACCACCTGGGAGGCTGGAACACAGTCTGGGGGCCTGCTGACCTGTGGCACTCTTTCTAAAGACAGTCAGGAGGCAGACTGTCTGGCATTAAATAAGCCTTGTTTGTGTGTGCCAGAGGCTGCAGCCCCCACAGCTGAACTCTTGCAGAGCCTGAGCTGTGCCCTGGCCCTGCCTCGTGCCAGCCAAGAGAGGCAGGCACCCATCCACAGCCTGATGGGGACAGAGTAGGAGCATGGAGTGAGTGAGGGGTCACTGCCTTTCCCTGAGACAAGCTGCTCCCAGCCCTGTCTGCTCCTGAAAGAGGGAAGCTCCAAAGTGCTGCTGGAGTGCTGAAGGAGTCAGGAGTGCTCACAGTGCACCACTGCAAGAGAAAAGTGACACCAGCACAGCTGTATTTTCCCTTCGCAGAATGGAAGTTACCTGGCATGTGACACTTGATGGGCTGCTTACCCCTCGGTGGTTAGACACTCAGCCTGAGGTCAGGACTTCTTGGGGGTTTCACAGGTTTTGCCGCCAGCCTGCTTTTGAGCCCTTGGGCAGCCCCTGTCGCTCAGCTTTCCATTCATCCTTTGTCTCAGACATTTAAATTATAAGCTCTCAAAGACGCTGCCTCTCACTCTCCAAGTATGTGGTACCTGCCTGCACCAAGCCCTGTGTGCAGCCTGGCTGCTGCTGTCACACACAGTGACAGGCTGGAACCGATGAATATCTTTTGTTCCTCTTGAGTGAGGTTTGGCCCCATACCATGTGCCTGAGGGCCCCTAGCACTGTTCCTGGCAGCAGACTGCTACTCCATCTTGGGACTTTCCTGTGCTCTGTGATTCTGGGTGAAAGAACAACCTGGTGGTTTGAAAGGTCANCTGATGTGGAAAACAGGAATATTCTTAGCAAAGTGGTTTGGAATTTCTAATGAAATTGTTTTGACATTAAAAATAAAATGCAGGGGAAATCGCATGTTTCCATAAGAAGCTGAGTAATTGTTAAATAGTTAAACAATTCAAGATTAAATTCATACCTCCAGTAATACTGACTTTTCATTTTCATTGTTGTTCCCTAAACACACACATTCAGACAGTCTTCATAGGGAGAAAACAAGTGTAGCCAGCAGTTGGTAGAGAAACTTTTCCTTAGTGATGTTTCTTTAGAAGTGAAAGAAATTTGAAAGTGGGTGAACAAGTGGGCAGCACAGAGATGTCTGTATTAGTTCTTTCCAAGTTACCTGTCGAGCTTGTTTCTAATTACTCCTTTCTCCCTCCTATTTTTGTCCTGCCAACTTCTGTTTGTCTTTTGGGGTGCCCTCAGCTTTGCTGTGGGATGCCTGGCAGGTAGTGGGGAGTTTTTCACTTCTGCTGAAATTGTTTCTAAAGGTGCTGTTTAAAAACATGGGCTGCATTCATTTGGGTTGTGATTGGTGATCTGGAAAACAAGTGTGGGTAGCAGTTTGGTGTGGTGCTCCCTGTTTGGTGTGTTAGATCCAACACCATCATCCCTTTCAGTTGCTTCCTGTCTGTTTCTGGCTGACTCAAGCAGTGCTCTCTCTTAGGACAGGCCATGATGCTGAACTGAAAATCTGCTGCCCTGTAATGGCTGAGTGTGTTTCAGGGAGAATGAGGCAGCACCTTCCTCCTCTATTCTGGTTTTCCTCCTCCTGCCCAGGGCTGAAGCACACTCCTGCTCTTCAGGCTCATTCCCCCTGCCCAGTGACCACACCTGAGCCTCCCTGGCTGGGATGGCTGCTAGCCCATTAGCAGAATGCCAAATCTCCCAGGCCTCCACTGGGCCTTTTAATGGAGCCCTCTGAAAGGGAATGCTTTATTTTGGGGGCTCTGCTAGACAATAGGGCTCTCTGGATTCTCCTCCAGGGGACAAGCTTGTCAATCAAATTGTCACAGACAATAATTACCCCCTGCTTTATTTGCTCTGTCTGTCTTCAGAACAGTCAATTAGAGCTATTGATACAGACAAGCCATTCTCACCAAGTTAGTTTTCAGCCTAATTAAAAGGAACCTGTCAGTGCCTTTCCCTGTAACCCCCGGGCTTCTGATGGCTTCTCTTTGTGTATAGTGCAGGAACTGAAACTCAGCCTCCCTCCTGCAGACGGGGGCTTAGTTAAGGTGCAGGCTTTCATCTCCGCCTTTCTCTTGGTTATGCTGAGAGGGCGGATGGAGGGAGGGGAAGGAGGATTTTTTTTTAGAAAAGACAGTCCTGTCTTCGTGGTTTTGTTCAGTGTTTGTAAAATTCATCACGTGGAAAGAGAAGAAATCCACTGAACTTGAGAATGCTTGAAAGCACTCTGATGGTAAATAAGTGTTAATTCTCTCTCAGCATAGAGACCTTTAAATAGAGAAGTAAGGGCCCTCTTCAGGGATGAAAAACAGTGCTTTTTCCTGCCAAAGTGTTTTGTTCTGCCTTTTTTTTTTTCCCTTAAAATTACTGGAACACACAAAAAGACACGCCAAAAATCTCATCATCTTCAGGATACTGCTGATCTCAAGTGTATTCAGGAAAGTAAATACTTTGACCAGGCTTTCATTGTGCTGAGAAAGAAGAAGAAAGCTGTGTAAGAAAAAAAGCTGTGTAAGAAAGAATTTGCCACACTCCACAATTTAAGGTCATTTCAACAAATTGTGTCCTCAGCCGTAAAATAAACTCTCAGTCCCAGTCTTGAAAGGAGATTCTGCCATGAGTTTACACCTTCTGAGATCCAGTGTATGTGATCTAGTTTGTGAAGAGACAGTGGGCAAGATCCTCAGGCCTCTGCTCTTACAGCACCAAGCTGTCTGTGTTAGATAAACCTCCTTTTCTGAATTAACGGTGTATCTTTTCATATTTTTTTTTCTCTTCCATATTTCCACTGGATGGATCTTTCACTCATTGGATCTTCTGTTCTCCTTCTCTTCATTTATGAACTGAAACATACAGGTGAGTGCAAAATCTTTTTTTATAAAAAAGATTAATATCTCTTTGTTCTTTGCCTTTCTCCCCAGTTGTATGCTCAGTTACAAGTGACTTTTGAGTAGCGTGCTGCACAGAGGAGAAATAGGAGTGGTATGACCCCCCCATGCTCTGTAAATACACGTCCCAAAAAATGAGCCATTTGACAAAAAGAGAAGAATATCCAAACCCAAGTTTCCCATTTAACCCAGAAACAGTGTGAAGTGAGGCAACACGAGTCTCTTGCCAATGAAATTGCTAACCTCCCACTTTGTGCCAGTGTTGTGATGAAAAGCATTGGAACTCAGAACTCTGTGTGAGGAGACTCTTTGCTTTCCCTCAGTGAGGCAGATCTCCACAGGAAGTCACAAAATAATTTCAAAGTGTAATTCAAAATGGGAGTGGGATTTTAAATGTAAGAAAACCTACCAATACATTTAATCAGTATAGCTTTGAGCTCAAAACTCTCTGCCCACTCCCACAAGGTGTTTGCTGAGCAGTATGCTGTAATATGTTACGTCTGTTGTAACACAAGGCTTGTCCCAAATCTTTCCCCCAGCCCTCCTCTACTTATCAACCATGTAACAGGGAATAAGAAATATTTAATTTCTGGAGTCTTGGAAAACTTCCTCTCATCCTTGAAGATGTGTGGAGAGTCAAAAGGGTTTGTGAGATCTTTTAGAGAGGTGTCTGAAGCCTGGACTGTGGCACCTGAGTTCAGTAGCACAGGACAGCCCCAACTTCTCCCACCCTCTGTGTGACCTGAGCTTCCTCATGGAGCTTTGGAACTTGCTCTGGAACTCCCTACTGATGACTGCATTATTTGGAGGGTGTTGCAGGTATCTCCCACACACCGTTCTTGCCAGTGCTACAATTTATTTTCATAGCAATTTGCTGAAAATTCAGTCCTGTTCTCAACCTTGTGTTTCCTGCCTCTTTCCTCCCGTAAAAATCTGTGACTCTGCTGGTCCTGCAAAGGAAGAGTAGCTTTGTGCTGCTACTCATTCACCAGTCATATTTTTTTCTAAATTGGATTAAATCTTGTTTTAAATGTGTTTGGTTAAATGGTTTGTGTTTGCAAAATGATGCTCCAATAGCCAAAACACCTGAAATTGCCATTTTTTGAGAAGCTGTTTTGCTGCATAAGCGAACTCCAAAGCAAAGGGTAATTGCAATTATAAAAGCACTCATGTAAACTGCATGCTTTAAAAGCTTTGTGTTACAGCTTTAAAATTTGAAATGTAACAAAATGCCATCAATATTGCATGTACCACAATATGGAGCTGTAGGTCTGAGCTGTATCTGTATAAGCAGAGTTTGAAGCCATCCAGCTTTGTGCACACATGCATATGTAATCTTGATACACTTCCACAAGTACATATTGACTTTAAATTGTGTTCACGTGGGATGTTACCCTTTCTTGAAAGAAAAAAGAACAGCTGTACTTGAGCAGGAGAAAAATCCATCTAGTCTGATAGCTCCAGGAAGACTAAAACAGGGCAAGCATATGTGATACTTCCCCTTAATAGTTCTCCAGCTTGCAATTATTTTCAGTTTAGTGATTTCCTGAGCATAGGCAGAAGTAGGACATGGAGAGTGAAAATTAAACTTACCAGACAAATGTGGGACAGAAGATGTTTCTGACCTAAGTATTCAAACACTGCTTACAGCAACATATTACCTTCTTCCTCAAGTCCCACGTTCCTTAAAGTTCCCAGCACTGTGCTCACCCACCAATGCTGGCTTTCTCCCAGAGGGCAAATAAATCTTGTGCACTGGTATATAGTATCCTTTGAAGTAGCTCTCTTAAAACTATTTCAGTGTAAGTGATAGTTAGCCAGTGAAATTGTAGTTGGTGCTGGAAAATTCAAAGCAGTGGTTCCTCTTCTGGGGAAGACGGAGATTTGTCTTTCTCCTCCCAAAGGCACTACTCAGGGCTGTGTGAGATACCCCTGCTTTCCTTCTCTGTGGTTTTCACGTGCTCTTTCCCAGGCTTGCCAGTAATGAATGGGCTTTTTGGGTTTGTTTAGTCACATAGAACAGTTGGAATCTGTGTCTATGCCAAAGTCTTTGTGACTGTGAGTGGCTTATGCAGCATTAGAACTAAATCTCTTAGGAGTATCTACCTGCTGTCCTTTCCAGTACCTAAGGGAATATTGTGAGCCCTAGTTTAATCCTCCAGTGCCAGTGATGTTCTCGAGCACAAAAAGCTGGCCTTTCCTTTCCTTGCACAAAAACAATCACTGGCCATCGTTTTGAAATTCCTTACTTCAAAGATAATTTCTGTCCTCTACTGAGAATGTTCCATTAGGCTTCAAAAAGTGGTATTTTGAAATGTAGCTGAAGGTAGGTAACATGCACACATTGGAGGAGTGGAGCTGGATGTGTTTGTTGTGTTACAGAAAAACTGGGAAACGAAGGAGACTTCTCTCACATGCAGCTCTGCCTGCTGTGTACCAAGTCACAATGGCAATATGGTTGGGTTTTTGTTGTCAGTTTTGGTTTTTTTCCAAATTCTTCTTGCAAAGAAAAGACCAGACTTTGAATTCTGTAGTTGAGAGGTGTATCCTTGAAAAGACAGAGTTCAGTAAAGGCTTCTTCAGAGAAATGGCAAAGATAAGACTTATTTAAAATAAGTGCAGAAAAGAGAAAGAAGCAGAATTATTAACCATACCATTACTCTTTTTACAAAATGTGTGTGTATTTGTATGCACAGGAATTTGGGAAGGTAGCATATTTGAAAGGAACAACATTATTTTACTTTTGGTTGATGTCAGAGTAAGAATTCATTGCTGGGGGTTGAATGAGACATGAGCTGTCAATTTGCCAGCTGCACATGTGGAAGATTTCCAGACATTTTGTCTACCATTTTTGGCAAACTGTGCCCTTGGGGTGTTGTCAGCTGTGATTGGGAAGTTTAAATACATTTAAGTCCTGTTTAGAAGGAACCAATCCCTATTCATAACAAACTTTTCCATTGAAAAAATTCAAACAGGTTCTGTTTTTGCCTCACTAGGAAACCACTGACTCTCACATAGTTTCATAAAAACTGAAATTTTCCTTCTCCTCCTTTTCTTCACTTCATGAAGACTCCTCAGTCTCTGGTGTTGTAGCACACCTTATATTGAGACATGGCAAACTGAAGCAAACTTCTCCCAGCTTAGCAGTGAGTAAGGAGCTGCAGATCCCAAGATAAGCAGAAATCTCATGGTGGACAAAATCAAGTCAGATTTTAGCAGGATGAAGACAGCATACATGAATCCTGCAGTTTTGAGTGAAATTTAGCATAAAAGGACTAAAATATACCAAAGATGTTCTCTATCTCATAAATTTAAGTTTTAGGGGTGTTTTTGTGTAAGCATTCCAGCTCTCCCAGTCTGGTGTGTCACCTCACTGGGGCTCATCCTGCAGTGCCCACAGTGACAGAGCAGCACAGTGTAGCCAGCTGGGTTCAAAGCACTATCAAAGGTACCAAAACCTATTGGAAGTGAAATATTAGGCTTGCTGGTGCAGACACTGAACTTTGATATACACATGTAATTGTGTGTGAGGGCTCACATAAATGTTAAACAGTCCTGCAGAGCTACTTCACAGCCTTTCATAGGAAAACTCAGCCGGAATTTGTAGTTTACTAAACCTGGATATGTCTGAAAGCTCAGCTGAAGGTTGCATGTGTTCTCAAGTGAATTAAGTGTGGTTGGCTTAAGTTTCTGGAATTAAACGAGGCGTGAAGAGAAAGCATATATCAAGTACAGAGGATCCTGGATTTTCTTGTGTGTACTTCAAAGTGGCATGTGAATCCCTGCCTTCCCTGCAGCTATGATACAGCTCTATCAGCAGCAAGTCCTCTTGGTGAAAGTTGCTTTGTAGTTGCAGTATTTTCCTTTTATTCTGTTGCTCGTAGTATTCTGAAAATATAATCCCTCAGGTTAAGGCATTCCTGCTCAAAGCTGGCCTGTGTGGGAGGGAGGACTGCCATGGTTCATCAGTTTGGGCCCAAGTCTGGGGGGGAAGGGAATTGACATTTTGTTGAGATAACTGGAAAACAATTCTTGCAATTTCTCTTGATATATTGTCGTGTTGTTCAGCCCAATAATACACATGCATCATGTCTTGCAGAAGATAGGTTGTAATAGATGTTTGAGGAATGCAAACATGTAATTAAATATTGTACCATAACACAGTCAAGTGGGAATGCAGTTAACGTCATCCCTTGGCGTAAATATTTTTCTTCTTTGGAACATTAATTATACAACAGTAACTCTTTCTTAATAAGTTTTGGTTTATAGCTTTGCACTCAAAATACCAACATAACAAAAAAGATTTACTTCTGTAAATTGAATTGCCTTATCCTTAACATGAAATTGTGTGAAAATTTATTGACAGAGTTACTGCTGGGTTTTTTCATGTCTTATGGCATGGTTGCAAACAGATACAGAGCTATGATTTTGATCACAATGAGATAAGAATGACTAAACTGGCTTCATGCTGTTGTATCACCTCTGTAGTTACTGTTCTCTGCTTTTGTTTTGGCATTTAACTTGACTGCGCACAGCAGAAATGAAAGGACACTTAGGAGGTAGAAACATGGGGGTTTTAAAAGCTTGTGATGATACAGAATAAAGGGATGAAGAAATGAGGTGTTAAAATGGTGCCTGAAAGTCAGAGCAGGCTTTGTCCTGGAAACCCCTGTGGCTCGGGATGAGGGCAGGTGTGCTGTGAGTGACCTTTCCTACACAACCTGCAGAGAAACCTGCCCTGCTACCAACTGGCTTTGCTCCTTTTATCCTGGTGGTGCTGGTGGGAGCAAAACAAGTTGCAAATACCTCTCTCCTGGGAAAGTGACGTCAGGTGCAGATTGCAACATTCAGTGACGGCACATTGTGGTACCCGAGGAACCAAGCTGACGTCAAATTGTCCCACTGGGAAAGAGACAGGACACACAGATGTCACAGGTGCTTTATTTAGAGGTGTTTGGTTATACAGGGGGACAACCCAAAAGCCATAATGCGTCTCAGTGAAGTCGTGCCTGGATGATGAAAAGTTTGCCATATCTTATGCTATTGTTTCTCAGTTTTCCTGAATTAAAAATAGGTGGAGATACAGTTTCACCTCTTTTTTCCCTGCCATTTTTGTTGTGACTCCAAAATGATTTATGGTTTTAATTATTTTTTGGAGAGACTTGAGCTGGCCTTGGATCTAGAGGGACAGAAGATTTTAAGAGAAGAAAGCACGACCTCTTCGGATTTGCATCAGAGAATGGGGCACAGACATTGGTTTGCTTATGTGTGTCTCTCAGAAATGCACAATGTAATTTTTCCTTCATCCTGTGGGCTTTGTTGTCCTGAAGACTGTTACTGAGGTTGGGAAGTGCCTGGCAGTTCATTGGCTAGAACAAGGCATTCACATCTGGCATTGTTTAAATCTCCTACATCCCTCCTGAGTGCATTTGTGCAAGTCGCTATTTCCCAGGCAAAACCATGGCAATTGATCTGATTGAAACAAAAAAATAAAAAAAAATATTTCATTAGCCAGAATCAGAGAAGTATTTATGGCTTTCCCCTCTGAATATCAGTGGCTGACAGCATCATACTGAGAACAGGCTAAACAAATTCAGCTGGGTTCCCAAGCAAAATTATAATATGAATATATAGAGTTTATTAATACCAACATATGTCCTCCTGCAATATCAGCAGATGGTCCAGTCAGACAAGCAAAAAAGTAATCCATCTTTCCAAAGATCAAAGAAAAAGAAGAAAATAGCAACTCAAAATTTAGATTTTCTTAGTAGATTTGTTGGAAATTCAAATGTCCAGAGAGAACAAGTGAGCAATGTCAGCCCTCAGAATAAAACAGAGAATTCAGCATCTTACCCTTTTTCACCAGAACAACTCCCTTGACATCAGCTGAGATAAACTATACTAAAATTTAGAAAATAACACCCATTACTTAAAATTCTCAAAGGCTTAAATTATTCTGATAGTGCATCTCCAGCCCTTGTATTCTTCCCCTGGAGAGAGTGTCTCTGAGGAGATGCCAGACAAGTCAGGAGATGAAAGACCCCTCCTGCCCCTGGGGGGTTAGAGGGATGGAAAGCTGTCAAAAGGTTTAAGAATGGTCATGCCAAGAACTGACCCACTCTCAGAATTCGTGCACAGAGCTGATTTTACCAATCTACACCTACACCTCATTTTATTTCCCAGTTCACTGTAAAACCTCTCTTTCTTTTCCTATTACAGCCATCATTTTCAGGAAAATTGTACCCAGTTACAGTGCTGCAATTTTCCCAGGCTCTTATAGCCAGAGGTTGTCAGGGATGTGACTGGTTTGTCTTGCTCCAGTCTCAGATACATTTTTCTCTTATTTTCCTGCTTCGCCTGTATAGGGTCTTACGAGTATTTTCCTGCCTTGGGGAGTTATTTCATCTTTCTAACCCAATACAAGGAATTTAATGAAGAAAGGAACTTGATTAGCAAATATAAACTAGCAAACATTTTATGTGTTTAAGGATGGGGAAACTGATCTCACTATGATTCTTAGAAGGAAATGTGACTGTCAGTGCAGCTGAGTTTCTGTTACTTAGTTTAATTGCTTTTACAATCTTTAAATCGATAGATAAAGAATAAAAATTATTTTTTAAAAAAAATTTGTAAAACCACCCAGTGAGTTACCTGGTTGAATTTTGCTGTATGGTTGTTCTGTAAAGACTGATAATTATACACTTCTGAAGATGAAAAAAGTAAAGATGCAGCATGTCTGGGTAGTACAGAAATATCTTCAATTCACATAATGATTACAGGTCCCACTGATCACCATGAAAATTAATTGTCGGGCTTCTTGATTTTCAGTTTCATTTGTTTCCTGAGAAGTGTCTTAACTGGTAAAAAATATGAGGGTGTGGGTTAATTTTTTTGAAAGTTTTTAGGAAAGGTGGAATTTGGTGGCCCTACTTGACAGGGAGTTTTTTGCATAGGGGTTTGTCTGATTTGCTAGTGGGCACAGAAGCCTTTGCCTGAACCTATTAGACCTGTTGTTTTCTTGTAATCTTTCACTGAATCCTTGACCTTATTGATAAGGTCAAATACTTTCTTGTGTAGGGCCAGTTCAGTTCTTTAATGGACTCCTGACTTAATCTTCTTACAGAAATGTTCCAACCAAGCATAAGCTGCATCTGTTTATCTCAGCATGTACCTGCTGGAGGGCAATAACAAAGGCAGCTCACAGAATATTTCGTTGGGGTTTTGTTTCAAAGGCTAAATAAAATTATTTTCATTAGGTATTTGCGACAGAATTGTAATTAACTCAAGCAACTTTTAGGAGAATTTTGACATTCCTGCTGATAGCAGGAGGAAGTCCCATTGAAGGCTCTATATCTGTATGTCCAACAATATCAAGGAGAAAGTGTGTTACAAAATCAAACTAGTGACAAATAGTGTGAGACATCCTGCTTGGTTTGTAGGGTAAGACTGCTCTTGGGAATTACCTGTAACTGTTAAAGCTGAGTAGGAAGTCACAGTTTAATTTCAGCCCTTGTTATCTGATTTGGCATTTCTAATACTAGTCATGAGGCATCAGCATTCCACAACCTTTACTGCCATTAGGAGGGGACACAAACTAATGGTCAGGTTCATGTATATATAGTAAGGAAATCCAAGTTTCTAGTCACGAGTTTCAGTTAATGGGATGAAAATCCTCTTAGGCAGGAAAAAAGTGAACTTGAGAGCAAGCACTTCACTTTGGGGTTTCTTAGCCCTACCCTTACCCTTACCTTTGAGCTGATGGGGGCACAATTCCCCTGCCCTCTCCTCCAGCTGCTGAGTCTCAGTGTTCCCTGTGCATCCTGCTTTAAAAAGCTAGTGAGGAAATGTTTTGAGTGGAGCAAATGTGAAGCTGCTCAGATTAATGTTGCTGCTCTGAGTTTCCAAGTAAACTGTTTTGATCTGTTGCTAACAAACCATTGTCACCAGGCCCAGGGGATCCCCAGGTATTCTCCACCAGCACATGTCAACTGCAGTGACTGGTGCTATGCTGCATGTGAGATTAGGAAATGCTATTTGTTTGTACATCAAAATGCTGTTCACTTGTCACAGGCTCCAACCCAGCCTTGGTCAGTTGGATGCTGTCTGACCCTGCTGGCCACTGGCCAGTCTTTGGATGCCAGGCATGATTTCAGTGTAGTTGCAGTTCCAGTCCAACGTGGCTGTGGCTCTGTTGGATTGTGAGGCTCTGCTTGCAAGTCACTGTGGCTGTGGGACATATCTGTGCCCAAATGGTCTTCTGGGGCTTTATCCTGTACATTCCACATTTATTGCTGGGACTAAAAGGATTAACAAACTGGGGTTTGAAAATACCACAGCATTTCCTCTGTGACCGTCCTAAGAGAGTTGGCAACCTTGTTTTTAATAATGTATACTTGAGTGGGGAGGAGTATATGGAATTGCTTCTGGTTCCTTGATGTATTTTTTTTTTAATCATATTGTCCTGACAGCCTTATCTCAGCAGCCATTTCTGAGAGGGGCTTTGTGCCAGCTTTAGGGCCTTGTCAGCTGCATCAATCACACAGCTCGTCCCAGGTCACAGCAGTCGGCAACTCAGCCAGCATCAAAATCAAGAACTTTCCACAATAAGCACATTCACCTTTTTGTCAGAACAGATGGCAGGATTAATCCAGGGGTGTTGATGGCAGTGAGTGTGCCCAGTCACCTTAGCAGGCTCTGTGCTCTCTGCCTCGGGTGACTGTCTGCCACCACTGCAGCACAGGTACAGTCACTGCCAGCGACACAGCTCGTGGGTTCCTTGAGAGGAAATTAGGAACTCACTCCAATTAACGAGTTGTTTCCATCAAGTGGATTCTTGAGCTTTTTTCCCAGTTTTCCCTGCCTCTGTGACATGCCAGTGGAGTCAAACAATGCATTAAAGGCAGCAGATAAGCAGCATGGTGCTCTGGTGGGAGGGAAAATGGTGTATTGATTTGCTTGTAAACTGCACAGCAAAGTAAAGTTTCAGTGCTAAGAATATTAGCAACAGCATATGAAAACAGCTGCCTGTAATGAAGCAAAAGGTACAGCGCAAAGGGCCCCACTATGGAGAGGTGGCTTTGGGTTCTGGTTATTGTGGACTCAGTGCACCTGCTGATCTTGGAAACCAGGCTCTCTTAGGCTCAGCCAACACAGGGATGAGAGACTGCTTGTCAATCTTAGGTATTTCAGGCAAGAAGTCCAGACTGAAGAGCTGCTGCATGTTAAACACCAGAAATCAAATGAACTCCAGTAATTAATTCACTCCTTTCCTCTGTAATTAATTCACTCCTTTCCCAACTGCTAAGCTGCAAGTTGTGCAAAAGAAGATATTTCGGAGTCCTTTGTCCTGCTACCTTGTGAAGTTTTTTAATAACTTTCCATTTGTCAGCTGGTACTTAGATTACAGTCTAAGATAGCTGATTGAATTTGCTCCATAATGCTACACCTTCTGCATGGCATTCCTGCTGTTACACTGAGACTGGCAGTAACAACCACAGTCCAGATGAGAGGTGGTCCTGGTGGTTGGGTGCACTCGGAGATTTCTCTGCAGAACCAACCTCCAGTGCAAACCAAACAAAACAGACCAGAAGAGGCAGGAGGAGAAATACAAAGCTGGAGAGTGAAGTGAGTGTGCTTTGCACATAGCAGGTCAGTAAAGCAGGTCATAGCAGGGTTGGGGAAAATCAGGTCTTCTGACTCCAGCTTCCAGGGAGGCAATAAACCATTAGAGCCTGCTGCTGTAGCTCCTGACTGACTGTTGGGACTTGAATCACACATCTTCATTTCGAGTTCAGTAGGCAGAGTACTGGCTTTTTTACAGGTTTTGAAGCAGAGGAGACTGCTGGAACATGCAATTATTTGCTTAAGGTGACAGGCATGCCTGGGTCCTGAAGGACAGTAGTAGCTGAAAACTGGCGGCCACAGACCTGTTCTTGTTATGTAGAGACATCTCCCTGGGGTGATGAAACCAGGAAAAACTGTGTGAGAGTTTGGAATAGTGCCTGTCCTTTCTGCCAACTCACCTCTCTGCAATGCTGCTGATGTGGCATCTCGTGGCTGTTCCAAACAGAAACACTAACCAGTGGTCTTGAAACTTGATTACATAAATGATGAAGGCAGACATGTCCTTTGGTCTCCTCTCTAGCAGTTAAAAGTCCTGAGGACAGGATTGCTGAATTTTTATCCACATCTGCTTAGGCAGAAGTTCAGTGGTTCTAGTTCTCCTTGTCCAATGACACTTTTGGAGCTGGTTTCTGAGACAACTTTTCTCTTTACAGGATATTTTCTCTTCAAATTACAAGTGGTAATAGGCAGTATTCTGCAGGAGCACAGGCAGTGTTGTGTGTGAAGGAAACTACTGAACTTCTGATAACCTTGCAGTCTGATTTGATTACTCCGTTCACCTTTAGAATAAAGTCTGATTCCGAGATAGGAACTGATCTAGTTTTTCTCGTAATTTTCTTGTATCTTTATGAGCTAAACCATCTAACCTTTTTCATGTGGGTTCTTTTAAGTTATCACAGAGTGCTGTAGCTGGCCTTTTGTTTTTCTGTTTCTCTAAGCCAAATGCGCTGCTCTGCTGATCCTTTCAATTTCCTAAAAGCAGTCAAAAATCTAAAATCTAACAGAGCTAACTTTTTTTAAGTAGTGGAAGCCCAAGTAGGTCCTCTCTCCTCCCTATTCTGCCCAATCTCTCTGTCTTTACAACGCCTTGACCATTGTTTAGCCCTTTCCTTTTTGATTGTCAGGTAGTAAATTCAGCATGAAGAGTGTCTGGGATGTACAGAATTCACCCCTCTTGGCATGGTAGGAGGTGTGTTGGGGTGGGCAGGCAGCCTGCTCTTGATCCCCTTGCAGCTTCTTCCAGGCAGCTGTGAGGGCAGAAGGGATGGAAATTATGCACACTGGAACTGCAGCATCTTCTCCTGCACAACTTTGAGTCCTTGATGTACTTAGGGCAGGTATGTGCATTGCCAGTGCCCTATGCAAAATGTTTACCTTTCTTCTCTTCATGAAGATGCTTATTTCTAAATAAACACTCCAGTCTGCTTTCCCCTGTGCTGTGCATCTTACTCCTGCTTTGGCATGCAGGTGTCTGCAGGTAGGGAAAGTGATCACAGGGTAAAGGAAGAGTGATGTGTGGTGGGTACAGCCCTGTGCTCACTAGGTCTGAATAAATGCCTCTTGTTACTAATGTTTTGTGAGAAGGAGAAGTAAAAAATACAGGGAAACTCGCATGTGGTTTGGATAGTAAATGATTTGGCTGTAACTCTTAAGTCCTTAAAACAGTCTGTAAGAACAACATAAAGGAGGTGCAAGAGGTCTATAAAGTCTAGCTTGATGCATTGCCACTTGGAAATGTAGCATGGCATCTCATTCCTTTCTTATTGGATACAGCCATAAAGTGGGACCACTGAAAGACTCTGAAATCACACATTTTTTATACGCATCTGCTTTCCTAAGCGTCACTTCTTCGGGATGCTGTGTAAAACATTTTGATTTAACTTAATTTCATCTGATTTTTTTTGGATTGTGAAGAGCTGTTAGTTTCTCATTTAAACTGCCACATAGCATTTAGATTCATTAATTGACAATTATCTAACAAGCAACAGGAATAGCTCTCTTGCTGGGCTGAAGCCTGAAAAGCCCATTTGAACCTCTACAAATGTTAGCACATTTAATGAGCTAACAGTGAATTTGAGTTTCTGCAGGTTCAGTAGGAACTCTTCCTAATTGATGGCCTATTGGATTTTTTCCCTTCGATATGAGAGAGGTAACGAGACAGGGACAGTGTTCAGAGCAGTCCACAGAGAGTCTGTCTTCAGAAATTGTTCCTTCTGCTTCCATCCTGAGGCCGAACTGAAGACTGCCTCCCATTTCAAAGGGTTAGCAGCTGATATACATTATTTAGAGTTCCTGTAATTTTATTTATGAGGAAATTGGGGGTTTATTATATTGCATTTCAGTGTCAACTATAATCCATCCTGTCGCCTAAACTGCCTTCTTTTAAGGTGGAGAACTAGAAGTATGGTTATAATTAGCAGTGGCCAAGGCAGCACAGTGATGTGATTCAGTGTTTGCCCAGATACTCTCATCTGGAAAGGAGGTTTGATGTCTTGACAGCAGTCCATCCTTTGCCTCATTTATTTGCCTTTGGTATGTACGTGATACAGATACTCAGGGGTTTAGGTTTTAGTTTGTCACTTTGTGAATCTGAACATGGAGTTCTCATTACATCACACAGCTGCTGAACATCAGCCAGCAGTGTAACACGACAAAGATAACAGAGCTCAAGCTGAAGGCAGAATTGGTTGAGGTGGTTTGTTTTAAAGGAGCTTTTTCTACCTTTACAAATTCAAGTTCAAAGTCCTGGGTGAAAGCTGGAGTCAGTGCTGAGGTTAACCTAAGAATTGCTAGGAGAACCACACTGAAAGTGCTTTTCCAGGGAAAAAAACACCATGCCAACAAAGAGCTCTTGCTATGAAATCAGCTGCACTGGCAGAGCTGTTCATTGTCCTGGTTTAGTAACATTTCTCCCTGGAGTTCAGCACACACATGAAATGAGCTTTCCAGCCAAAAGCATGTGCTGCCAATATAAACATGGCTGCACAGAGGGGCTTCAGCTGGCACAGCACTGTCCTGCAGAGCCCCACCTTTCCCACCTTCACTCAGGGCTCCGCCAGCAGACACCTGTGATATGTGCACGGCCTGATTTTCAGCTGAATTGCTTATTCATCCACTTTCCTGGAAGTCCTTGTGACATTGAGTGTAGGTTGGCACAGTGCTGTTCACAAACCCCAGCCTCTCAGTGTCAGTCTGTCTATTAATCCTTGCAAAACCTATTAATTCCTGCCTCTTAGTGCACTTCCCACCTGCTTCACTCCACAGTACATGTTCTTAGGGACACTGTGAGCACACAGATACCAGCAGATGAAATTTTCACAGGTGTCTGAGTGAACTTTGTGACTTAGGCTCTTGGGAGCCTTACTTTGTGTAGCTTTTAGCCTCGTTTAAGGTCTACAGTCTTGTATTTATATTGACTGATCACTTGTACAGGTAGGTAATCCTCATTAGATTGCAGACACAATAAGCCAGATCATCGCTGATGTGACTCAACACAACCCTTAAAATTTGATGAAACAAGCTCATTTACACCACAGTGAGGATTTGATGCTTTATGACTGGGCTCATCGTGGAAAAGGTTTGTGTGGAGCATCTCTGCCCCTAAATGCTGTTCAAAGAATCTGTCCCACTGCCCCATACCAGAAACTGCAGCCTCAGACAGCTTCCTGTCTTACAGCTTAACTACATGTCATGTATTTGCAATACCAAATATGCGTGGACTGTGAAGAGCAGCCTAATTTTATGTGTTTTCAAAGCAGCTGTAACACTGCTTGTAATTTGTTATTGGGAGTTACTTGCTTTTCAGTCAGCTCCAAACTGGGAGACAGAAAATAGATTGTTGTTATTGCATGTTCTGACGGGGAGTATGCAGACTCTCTCACACAGGCTCCCTCTTCCACCTCCATAACAGCACAAAATAAATGTTCCCAATTCTCTCAAAGTAGTTATGGATCTTCCTGGTTTTAGTCAGTCTTGTTCTGTGTGCAAGAAATGTTACAAATGGCTATATTTTCAGAATAATATCCTTTTGCTCATATCTGTCCTGAATACAAAGAGGTCTTAGGACTTAAGCATCAGGTCTATTGAGCAAATCCAGTGCATTTCCAGCAGAGTTTCTCCCCTGCATCAAACACCATTGTCAGTCAATCCAGAGAAAGCTGTACTGTTCTGTGCCACTGCAGAGTCATTCTCTCTGATCTGCATATTACATTTTTCATTTGTGTAGAGGAATATGCTGTGCTGGGGTTTTTGCAAATGTGTCTTGCCGGTGTCATGGGAACTTTGTCAAAACCATAGTGCTGAGGAAGTAGAGAAATCCAATCTGGGATTTACTTAGGACTTGTCAGGGTCGCTGGTGCTTTGTATCAGTGTCAGGCAGGCAGCTGGGCACAGGAAGGGAGGGAGACAAATTACTCGGTTTCTTTTCCTACTTGTTAGGAGTGAGTTGTTTGCTAAAGCAAATCCTGAGGTTAGGTTGTGAGCACCTTTTCTGCTCCACTGTGCTCTCCAGCTTTGGAATGGACCCCGTGATGCTTGGTTAGGAAATCTACTACCATCATTAATTCCATGCTTAAGGCCTCTGACACTTAAGAGGTCATTAAATCAGAGGTCTGACCCCATGTGAGAGAGGGAAGATCAGGGATAGTGATCAGATGTTGCTCTCCAGCTTTCAGAATTAAGTGGATCTGCCATTTGTGTAACAACTCAAATGATTTTCATGCCTTAGAGAAAGGTCTTTTCCTTCACAGATTTCAAATGCAAAGAAATAAAGCTTTTTCACGGAGCTTTTGCCATTGAAGGGTCTGATGCCTTTGTGCTCGAGCCCTCCCAGTCTCCCATTGAAAGTGAGGTGATCCTGATCGGAAAGAAAATCTTCAAAAACAGGACTGGGACTTTCACTCCCTGCCCTACCCCTGCTCTGCCATGACTTTCAGGAAGACCCTGCATCCTTAACATGCTGTTTTACTTCCTGTCCTCTTCCTGCCTTGTCTGTTTAGGAACCAAGAACTGAAAATTCTCTTTTCAGCTGTAGGTGCAGGCAGCCATACACTACAGAGTAGGGAAGAGGCTATAACACACCTGCCTCAGATGTACACACACCTACAGGCTGCCCAAAGCTTTCCAGAACCTGAAACTGTGGGGATCACTGATGTTTTAGGTCCTTGAACAAGCAGAGGTTTGTCCAGTAAAACCTGAGGTCACTGTAAAAGGACACTATGCCCTGCTCTAGCTATGGCAGAACAAAGGAATAAGCCTCATCTCGGCCATGGAGCAGCTTTGTCCCTGCCCCCATCAGGGACCAGTGGGATGGGCATTATATATTCCATTTGTGGAAGGGTTTTGTCTGTCTTGGTGCTAGCCTACTACAAATAAATGCTAATAGTTGCAGATAAAGGGAATACAGGACTTTTCTTCATGCTGAACTTCTGCCTGCTCTTCAGAGGTGCTGTGCCCAGACAGCAGCTCTCATTAATTTCATGTGTTTGGTGCTTTTAAAATTTATTGGACCTTCAATATTCCCTAGCCAGCACTGGGGGGGAAAAAAGTAAAGTAAGTTAGTAATCCTCAAGAAAATGTGCTTTTTCATCTTTCTTACCATTCTGTACAGCGTGAGGTGGGAGAATAAAAGTAGAAGAGTTAAATTTTGAAGATGTTCAAATGCACTGATAATGTTACGGTGTTGGTTTTGTGAGCATTGCCATGCTGTCCCAAGGCAGCCTGACACACTGAGGGCTCGGTACAAAATGTAAGGGAGAGCTTTTAAATAAATAATGTGTGAAAAGAGCTCCTCCTGCCCAGTTTTTATTCAGCAGGAGGATGCATGCGAGGGAGAAGGGGGAGGGCCTGTTCCTGAGCTAAGCGATGGGGAAAATAGTCATTCAAATGCGAAGAATTTTTAATTGGGGAAAGGGAGGCTGAGAGGGGGCAGGACTGGAACAGGGGAGGGAGCAAGGGGGCGGCAGAGCAAGGGAGTGATAGAATGACAATTCTTAAAGATGCATTAAACTGCGGGGAGCCTAAAGCAGGCTTAGAGATGAGCCTAAGTAACTGGGACAAAGTCTGCTCAGAAGCCACAGATGGGCCTTGGCTTTCACTATTATCTGCTTGAACTCACAAAGGGAAGGAGAGGTAGAGGAGGGGGCGAGGGTAAGGTGCTCTCTCGCCTCCCTCGCCCTGCCATTTGCATCGAGAGAAAAGTGCTGTTCATTTCCACTTGCAGGGAGCCGGGCAGGAGAGACAGAGGGTGGGAGAGAGCGGCAGCTCAGGGGATCAGACAGCCCTGGATTCTTCTTCCATGCTGCTCCTGCCAGGCAGGGCGTTAATGTGGCGTGAAAGCAGTTTAAAAAGCAGTTTAAAGCGCTGGGCCCTCTCTGAGGCCGCGGGGTGTCCCGCGCAGGCCAAGGCCCCAGTGCCTGGCTGTCAGGGGCAGTTCGGCCCCTCAGGCAGAAATTTATTACTATTATATTTCCCCCCTCCTTTTTTTTTTTTTTTTTTTTCTTAGAGCACTAGGGAGAAAGTGACAGCTGTATTAGGGGCTGAAATACCTCCAAAGGGATCAGAAGACATCTGCAGGGAGGGCTTCTGACAAAAACCCCTTTCAGTACGCCTTAGCAGCAAGCTTCCAAAGATAACCACAGCAAAGAAAAGAAGGGAAGGTTTAGTGCTTCTGGAGGGCTGAGGCTCCTGCTTTTTTATTTCTCTGTTTATTTCTCTGTTTCTTGATTCCTTTCCAGCCTTTCACAACACAGGCATCGTTCCCTGGGAGAATCACTGCTCGGTGCCCTCTGCTGCCATGCTCCTCTCTTGCTCTTTGTCTCATTCCCAAGTAACGAAAAGTGGAGGCTCTGAGGAAAAAAAAGGTTGTCTGGGAGTCACATCTGAAGCAGGTGCTCCTGCAGCCAGTGCTATCAGGCTTGCCAGAAATATTTTAAGCGGTCGAAATGGCTTTGTACTTTTTAATCTCTCTGTCCCCAATCATTCTTCCCCCTCTCACATCCCATCCTGCACAGCTGTGGAGCTTGGGAGGGGGAAAAAAAAAAAAAAAAGAAAAAGCCAGCAATCGCTTTTATCATTAACCCATTCATCTGCAAATCCCCCTCCCTAAAGAAAATGCACATGCTGATTTGCGTATGCAATCAGCTGTATTCTTCATTTCTATAGCGCCTTTCTCATTAACCACCTCTCTGAAAGGAACTCTTCAGGAAATAAAATCGGTTAGAGATTAAACACAAAAAGTCAGCCTTCCATGTTAAAATAGTGCCATTTTTGTGAGGGAGGCAGCAGTAACTGGTCTTATCATTCCACTTTCCCATCTGCTGCCCCTTGGAGATGGGCATTGACACAGCAGAGTGGGGCTGTGCCAAGGAGCTGGGGGCAGCCTGCCTGTATTAGTGGGCTTAATCCTTCATTACCTTAACAGGTTTTACTGCCTGGGATTCTGATTTATTCTTGGGGTTTTTTTTTTCTTTTTTTTTCTTTTTTTTCCCAGGCTTTGAAACACTCTAGAGACTAAAATACAACCGTGTGGTTTTTTTATTGGTGTTCCAGAAGGTTTCATTCCAGAGTTCTGTTTGTTTCAGCTTATCTCACCTTTCCTGGGAGTGGAGAGAGCTGCAGCAGGAGGAGCAGTGCCTGCTGGGCAGGTCAGGAACCTGCCACAGGTAGTGGGGCTGCCAGGTTTGGCAGCTCTCCTGACTTGTATCCCCCCAGCTTTGACTAAATAGCCTATTACAGCAATTGCTGGCAGTGACTTTTTTTGTCACATAAAAAATGTTACTTTTTTTGCCCCCCCCCCCCCTTAAAATAATATAAAAACCTTTTGGAGATTAAAATACTAAATGAAAAGGATAATATCTTGAAATTTAAACAAAATGGATAAGGTTAATATTACTTTTTTACATGTATAAAATATACAGATATAATACATAAAGGAAGGTGTATTGTCATCTATAGTACTTTTCTTTCGGATTGCAAATAAGCTACTGCTGAGCATCAAAAGAAATTCAACAGGGAAGCATTTTCATGTTCATTAATCCTGTGTGTTGTTGTTTTGAGTGTGTTTCTTCATTTTCTGAGTTCCTGTTTTAAATCCGTGCTTATTAAAACAGTGTTTGAAGCTGTAAGTGAAAATTTGTATTATAGGATTTCCCAGCTGGAGGCTTCTGTGTCAGTTACAGCTGGACTGATGCTGAGTGCTTTACTGAGTACAAGCACAAAAGGCCAATTTTCCCATAAGCAGTCGAGAAAGTGGAAGAAATTACTTTTCAGATTCTATCATCTGTAAGGAGTAGTACCAAATACTGTCATTTGGTTAAGAAAACCAAACAGGTAATTTTGAGTAGTCTCATTTACTGTAAGAAAGATAAGAAATTCCTAAGTGCCTACCAGGGGGTTACTGAAAAACATCAGTATTGTTTAACAATTTTGCATTCAATCTCCAAAACAAAACTCAAATGGATGTCATTGTGTGCATAATCAGTATCCAGGGACATCTCATTCCTTCATGATAGTTTGTTTTCTGTTAACTGTCATGACAAGAAGAAATTTTGCACAAGCAATTGTTCCGTCTTGTTTATAAATGGAGAATAAATCCACATTATAGTAACAGCAGGGCTCCCCAAGGCAAAGTGTTCACAGTCCAGAAGGTGCTGGAGTTTTATTGTGATTCTCGCCTGCCTGTTTCTGTGGCCTTTAGTTGTGCTTTAATAATTGAAAACTCTTAAAAACACAAAAGTTTTTGTTAATTTACAAATGCGAGGTAAAGCAACACTGCAGATGGATGGAAAAGGACATTGAGAGCTGGTCTAGTTGGCCTTTGGCAAGTTTCCTTTTAACAGTGCATAACTCACCTGCTATGTCTTTGCAATCCCTACCCTAAGAAGAAACTGAGCCTGCAGCTGGAGCCCCTGTGGAAGGTGCCACCACCTCATTTCTGCAGTTTACAGTGAAACTCAGTGTTCCTGGATTTGGGTTACTTAGCAAAAGCACCAGACTGAAAGTGTAGCTTTAGGATAAAAGCAGAGACCTGCCTGCATCAGAGAAAGGTGAAACAGCACTTGTTTTAAATATTTGTAAGGGGTATTGTGTTTGCATTTTAATTAACACAGAAAACTATGAAAATCCCGATTGAATTGAAATAGTGTAGTGAAAATTGAATCAGGAGGGGATACATAGGTAGAAAAGCTATTCCCTTGTTTATCCCAATGTACAGATGCTTTACATACCTCTAAAATCCCTCACTGACTGTTCTCACAAAGGCTTCTAGTTCCTGGGTTGCCTTTGGCTGACCATGATCCTGCTCCCTCACTGCTCAGGTTGGCTTTGTTTTGCCCTGGGCTTGTGATGCTGTTTGTGATGACTTCTAAGGACCCTGGATTTACTTGGAAGCAGGGGAAAGGGGGACAGCACTCATCCAGGATGGAATGATTAGAGGAAACAGCGTCTAAAGATGTTTAGACTCAGCTGTTTTGTTGGAGTGCTAAAGCTGGAGCTGTACCCAGTAAACGAGAAGCTTAGCAACCTGTGTGTGTCAGCAGAAGCTTTGTTCAGAAGTGTAAATTCCCCAGAGCAAAATAATGAGTGTTCTGCTTCCACTTTTTCTCACCCAGCGATTGAATAACCCGTGCCTAAGGGTCAGAACCACAAGAATGGTGTCCCTGCCCTGGTTTTCTCTATAATCCTCAAATGCAGGCAGTCCTGGCCCAGAAACTCAAACCACATATGGAGAATATGACTGCAAGGAAGAATCTTTGATTTTGAAAATAGGAGAATAAAGGGAGGAATCTCATTGCACAGATACAGCCTCACTCCTGGGTGATTCGATGCTCATTAAACAGACAGTGATGAAGAAGTGCTCCATTTTGTAACAAATGGGGGAATTGCATGCAACTCCCCTGCCACCTGCCACGCTCCCGACTGCCGCTCGCGCTCAGAGATCAAGGAGTGAACAAATAAAGAACACAAACCACTTTCCCTTGATTAGACAGGAGCTCTAATGTTGCAGGATCAGTTGTAACAGTGAGAATATTACGGCCATAATGATCAAAAGATCCTTTAAAGAATAAAGGATTGTAGGGATAGTTAGGATGTTTTGTTGGACTAACTAATACAGCTGCAAATTCATCAGCTCAAGTGAAGTTGGGGGTGTGATACTGTGCTGCTGTTGTTTCTGGTGTACCTGTTCCTGCATGATATAGGAGCACACGTTGCCTTTGCCAGTTGGGGATGTGGAACCAGTCCTTCAAAGAGCCTGTGCCCTAAAACACACCTGAACACACGCTCAGGGCATGACAGGACCTTGCATGTATGCTCCCCAGAGCGTGGTGAGCAGCCATGGGGCTGGTTCTGCTCCAGGAGGGAAATCATCAGAAGAGGAGAGGGGGGAAAAACCAAAAAAATCATGCATATGAACTGACTTGACACAAGTTAAGCATGGATGTCACTAGTTTAGTACCTTTTCGTTGGTCCTTCTACGTAATACATACCATTTCTTAGAACAGGGAAACAAACACAAGCTTCACCTTTGTTTTAATACCATCCAAGAGAGATAATGATTGTGATTGTTGACAAGGGGTAGGAAGGAGGAGAAGTAGGAGGAATTGCCACGAGGATTTCTATAAATAGAACTTTGCTATAGCAATGCTTTTGGTGGAGAGCGTTCTTGCAGACAGGCTTGTAATGAAGAGGGAGCAGATTTATTGTGCAGGACTGTCAGGCTTTCTCTGAAAGATTTGTTGATGCTGTGCCAGTATGTTCAGTTTAACTCTGTGCTTCTGTCTAAGAATTCCCCCTCTATGCTTTTTTGCCTAAGATTTTCATTATTTTGTTCTGTAGCCTGAACAAAGACAAAGAAATGAAAAATTCTATTTTTTATAGAGTTTTGATATAATTACTTAAGGTAGCTAAGACTGAAACAGTAATGAATCCTTCATTGTTGTGTGTAATTTCAGACTTATTTCTGAGAGGTTTCTTGTCCTCTCCTTCCCCACAAACACTCATTTTTAATTTCTATGGATGTGTTCTTTCCCTGGGAGGCAGCTGGACAATGCTCCTTGGAAAGGTTCATGCGAGTCAGCCTTATTGGCTTTTGGCACTTACTCAAAAGCAGATATCAAACAGAAGTAGAGAATTTAATTTTATTTGGTTTGTTCTTTCCTAAATTGTATCTTCATCGGTCCCTGAATCTTTCTGAATTTAATGATCATATTTTAATGTTCCTTTATCAGAAAGAACTCAAGCCTAGACATACTCCTGCTGCTGTTTCTTTCTTTTTTTTTTCCAGTGGAAATAGAAGGCTGAAAGTCCACTCTAGACAGTAGGAAGCTGGGCAGAATCTGCACAGTGACCTCCTCACTGGCCTCATCTCGGCAGCCAGAGATGAGAGGAGCTAAGAGCAGAATCTCACTGCTGTCACCTGGGTGGGTCATGCACCTGACAGATTCATCCCAGAATCATCCCTGAGGAGCAATTCCTTTCCCCATTTTAATCATGAAATGGTTCATGAAATCATGAAATTACTGTGTCCACTATGTTAGTGGCAATTGGTGAGGCCATTTGTGTTCACAAGAGTTTCCTATCACAAGCTGTCTCTAGTCACCAGGCATATCAAGATGATTGCATTTAGAAATTGGGATGGATGGCAGCTGCTCAAATATTCCTCGAAAAGATGTTATTTTACGGCTCAGCTACAAATCTCACAAACATCCCAATACACCCCTGTTGAGGAGATAGAGATATCCTGCACTTGATGGCTAGAACTTAGGGGCAACTGTTGCTGCCTGTCCTCTTCTGGAAGAAAAACCTGATAGTATGGGCAAGTTTACCTGTGCTGGAGATTCTTCCGTGGCCGAGCTCTTGTGGGTTGCTGAGGGTCAGAGCAAGGTGCCCTCCAATGGCAGCACCAAGACCTGTGTGAGAAGTGACACTAGAGTGTCAAATTCAGAGATCCCCATAAATAGGAAAATGTATGTATGGGGCACTAGCCTTCTTAGAACAGTATTTTTATAAATTCAGGAGTAGCAACTTCATTTTCTTAATTTTTTTTCCCCTCCATCTAGCTTGTTTCTAAATGCAGACGTCTGGAGAGCTGTGAGTGGCTGTAATGCTGGCTGCATTGGGCTGGCTGTCGTGGGAGGAGGCAGCTGTGTGCTATCTCAGGATGTAGGGGAGGAAATCCAAAGTTCATCCCAGAGCAGACGCTCCTGTCATTCATAACGCATCACTGAGCAGGGTGAGCCTTCCCTCCTCCCTCCTGCTGGCAAACCCCACAGAGGGGCCCATTGTTGCAAAACCTGCTGTCAGAACAGACATGCTACAGTGGCATATTTGATCCACAGGAAGCTTCAGCAGCACTGTATGTATTGATCACAGCAGCTTCACTGAAGAGCTGATGAGTGGACATATGGGGAACACGTGAAAGGAGGCTGCTGGTTGGAACTCGGAGCGTATTTGGATCAGGTTTGTAGGTCTGAGCTCATTTCAGTTTCTCAGGCCTATGATAAGATGTCAGAAATATAATTGTATTTGACGTATCACCAAAAGGGACAGAGGCTGCTCCTTGCCCTAATGTTGACTCGCCTTGACAGTCCAGTGGCCCATAACATCTGACCTGTAATCTCAACAGAGTTACAATATTAAGTGGGATCAAATCCAGTCAAACCTTCTCAAGGCTGCTCCAGGAGTGTCTCACGAGAGGACAGTGTGTCTGTCCTTGAGTTACCATTGCAGGAAGATGCTGACAGCAGCACCGTGTGGTGCTTTGCAATTAGAAGCTCCTTTAGTTAGAGCCATGTCTCAGCTCTAAGCACTTCTGACTTTGAAAGACTTTGAGTGTAGTCTGTGAAAAACAAGGAATGGGTGTATGTAGAGATAGAAAGTATGGTTGTAACACCACTTTTGCCAGCCTGTTGGGGGCTGTAGTTGGCGAATTTGTAAATAAAATTGTCTTCCACCTGCAGGAAGGAGGGATGAGGTGCCTTAGTCCAGGTATGCAGAGAGGTGCCTTTTTCAGGTTGCTCTGTATTGAGGCAAAGAGCACTCCTTTTCCTCAGAGCTTTCAGTGCTCTGCAAGAGACAGCATTAGAGTTGCCATCTACACTACAGCAGGTCCATTATCACAGCTATATTTCCTCTCCCTCGTCTTTTTTTAGGAATACCATCTGTTTAGTCATTAGCCCCATCAGCTCTCATTAATTGAGTCATGTCTCATTTAGGTTTGTGTATTAGCTTCTCATTGTTCCCTAGACAAGGCTTTTTTCCATATGCCTTGCTTCCTGTTGAGCTCTGTCCGAAGTCAGGTGTCAGCTGGAGAGCAAGGATGGGATCCAAACCCAGGCTGTCTTTCAAAACCTCGTGCCAAACTGCCAGCCTGTTTCTTCAGGGCACCAAGTGCCAACTTTTCTGTGCTGGCCCAGCTTTGGAGAGTCATGGGGAATATGGAATGGCCCTGACTAAAGAGAGAAAGCCTTCTGTCTCCTTTCCCCTTTGATTTCTCTGCTTTTCATCATCTCTGCTGCAGCTAATAGGGTTTTTTCCTCCCTCCCAATGGCACAGTGGGTGCGTCTAAGTATCAAAACCCTGATGCAGAACAGATATTAAGAACAAATCAGCTAGAAGGAAATGAGGGGCTGCATTTCAATTAGCACACTTTGGTCACATAGAATTAGTCCTGTCACAGAACTTTACCGAGAAAGCTTTCAGAAAAGCAAGGAGGAAAAGGAGCCCTCCTGTGTAGTTGAACTTCAGCACTGAGGGTTTGTTACAAAATTTTCTGTTTAGCTCAGCTGTTCCAGGCTTATGGTTTTTTTACCATTAGTTTTATTGAGCTTGCTGATTTTTATTGTTTGAAGGGTAGAAGGATTAGTTACAGCACAACCCTTTGAATGATTCCTTATCCTTAAAAGAGCCCAACTGGAGTGGGAGAAACTACCCAGTTCACCATGGAACAAATTGTTGTTGAGACTACAAAATGTAGGTGTGAGTTTGGAAAAGATATCTGAGAGCTTGATTTAGGAAGGTGTTGGAGTAATCAAGGCTTCTCGGAGTGATGTACAAAGAAATAAATTAGAGAAAATTGTGAGTTCACATATTTCTTGAATGACCTGCCTGGCTTGTATGCTCTGGGGCCTTCAGACAATATACAATCCCTAAACATTTTTGCCAAAAGAGCAAGGACAAAACATGAAGCTGCTGAAAGAAAAGTGTTTCTTTTTGCAGACATTTAGATGAAGACCTGTTATGTCTACGTGGCTTCCCCAGCTTGCTTAGCTGTTAATTAAACATTAACAATAAATTCTTCTGCTCCAGTCATTCCCATGTACATCCACTTTCATTTTCATTTTGCTGCAATGAGGTGCCTACAGGTTCTTCCAATCACTTCTCTTTAAGCCTGTCAGAGGGAGGACATAGCTTCCTCCAAAACTGAGGCTCCATGTAGATGTTATATGTGCCAAATCTCCTAGAAACAGTGTCGTGATGAACCCTCCTCAGTGGGCAAAATCTGGAAAACTCTTGACTCTGGAATGAAATGACACCTAGCCTGCAAATCGAGTGTTAGATCGAGGTGATGCTGAACAAAACTACTTTCCACAGAAGACCTAAGTTACCTGTGCCTTTGAATTTCACCTTCCCTCCCAGAAGTGCAGGGTTTGCTTTGACCTGTTTTACCATGCATTTGAAGCCAAAGCTGGAGGAAGATTTGCTAAGACTTAAGAGGACATAACTCCTTGGCCATCTGTTCTAGCTGTACAGCCTCTATGCCTTGGGGCCTGGTGAGTGCATAGCAGGGCTGGACAAGTTATTTCTCCCTTCTGCATGACTGTTTATTCACTGCTGCCTCCTTTATATTGCTGCCCTAATTAAACTCTTCTTAGTGTGAAGCAGCCGTAGACTATCACAAACTCTGTGCATTGCATATGTTTTATTGCTTGTCTTATCTTTCTCCAGCCCCTTCTGATTCCAAGGGAAAATAAAATACTAAAAGACAATTTTCTTCAACCAGAAATTGTGTATATTATCCACATATGAAAAAATGTATGATTTACTACCTCCCTGTAACAGCTTGAATATTTTATTATAAATACATAAAGAAAATAAGATTCATCATTCAAATGGTTTAAACTCTAAATTAAAGAACAAAAAGTTGAAGTTCATAGGATAAAGCATAATTGCCTCAAAATGGAGAATTAAAAGAAAAAAAAAAAAGAAAACAATTGGTAGCCACTTCTTTCTTTAATGCTGTGACTATGATGTTTCATGTCTTTATTCACTCCTTTTCTTATCTTTACTAAACAAAAGACTAAACAAAATACTTATTCCAAACTAAGGTGTGGCAAGATGAAGCTACAAAGGTATTGATTTCTTTAGAGGGGAAGCTTGTGCTGGTTCCTAACAAGCCATCTACCTTCAGACTTAATTGTAAATACAGATTCTGGCTCACCAAGGTGCCAGGATGTCCATAAACTCTCCATATCTACCTGTTTTGCAAATCAGAAGAATGTGTTAACAGCGC
The DNA here is from genome assembly GCA_013396875.1 of Vireo altiloquus. NCBI lineage: Eukaryota > Metazoa > Chordata > Aves > Passeriformes > Vireonidae > Vireo > Vireo altiloquus. The sequence goes on along the minus strand of VZRF01012067.1, from coordinate 260,288 downwards.
TGAATACACTGAAGTCAGGTGGAACAGCACCTGTGATTGAATGGTCTGGGAGAAGGAAGGAGCTGAAGGATCCCTGCCCCTTCCCTGCCTGTGCAGTGCCACGCTGGGCTGTGCAGTGATCAGGATCTGCCTGTGGAACCAGCCTGCATTAACCCTTCCATAGATCCCTCAAACAGAGCTGGTAAGGTTGGAAAAAACCTCTGATGAGGCCTGCCTTGTTTTTTCCCAGGCTGCCAGGCTAAAGCGCAGGGACAAGCAGGGTTATCACAGAGCCAACAAGCTTGTGCTCCTTAGGAGGCTTCAAATCAGCTTGTCATAGTGAGCCAAATACAGACATTTTTCTGATTATCATCTGAGTGAGAGAATGAGTGGGGATAGTTGTTTGCCTATAAGTATCGTTTCTAGGAGCTGAGAGGCTTAGTGGATTAATCTTGCTTCTGGGATGTGGATCAGGCTGAAGTGCAGGGCAGGATGATTATTAAGACTGAAATTCTCTGTCAATTTGTTGGCAGAGATAGTTTCTCTGCATCAGGATGATGGTGGCAGAAGTGTCTCATCTCAGAGGCAGCACAGGGAAGGGCATGTCTGAGCTGAGCCTGAGAACAGCAGGCAGCCTTCTGCAGGGGAGGGAGCCTGGGTTTGCCACACTGCATTTCTCTAAGTCTTTGTGCTGAAAGAATTACTTCCTTTTTCCTGCAGAGTTTTTTGTAAGAGCTACGAGCATTGCAGAGAGAAGCATCCTCAGTGGCCTGTTTCTGCTCTTGTTTTGGGGGCTAAACAGTCCTTTCTTTGTCCCACCAAGGCTGGAGGTGTTTCTTTGTTTTCCCCTCAAAGACCAGAAGGTCTTTTTCTGTCACATTCAGAGTCCGAGTGGTGGTTGCACTCAAGCTGTGCTGAATGCTGCCTTGGTGCCATCCAGTTTCCCAGCAAGGAGTGCTGCTTTGGAGGCTTCCTTCTTTCTCACCCCTCGCTAGTCATTGCCTCCAGCTCCTCCTTCTCATTAAGGAATAATGGTTTGGCTTGGAGCATTCATTGTACATTCCTAATGTCACAAATGCGGAGAGCACTTTTTTTTTCCCCCTCCGTATTCATTTTGCACTGTGGGAGGTTCTGGATCAGGAACTGAGATGTGAGTGTATATGAGCTGTGTGTCTTTAACACTGGCCTCAGTCCTGCTGCCAGTGTTCCCATTGCAGTGCTGCACAGGAGCCCAGAGAGCAGAAGGCTCTCACTGTGCTGGCAGCTGGACAACCGTAGCAGAAAGACAGTCCAGTATTTTTGGTTTGTCAGAGTTTCTACTGTAAGTGTAAAATCAGCAGCTGCAGCTGGAGGCTGGCAATGCAAGGACACAAGGAGCCAGTAGTGGTCAGTACTATATTCTGTTAGTGATATTTAATTTGAAGGCTGATAAAAATAGAAGACAGGTAAAACTGGTACCTCTTTGTCCTGTTTAAACAGCGCCCTTTTGATTTTGTTTATTTTGTATTGTAATGTCTATTACTTTACTTTTGAAGTAAGTGGTATGTTGCATTCTCATTTAGAAATGAGCGTGTATCTGAAATACTCTGAAGGAATGTGAATTTGCACTGGACTCTACAGTAGAAAGAGTGGCAGGTTCCAGCATTGATAGTCACAGGAGCTTGTAGACAGGTGCGTTTGCAGCCTGAGGCAGGAAATAGCTTTGTGAGTGCAAGTTTTTGTCATTACATTTGTGTTAAATGTAGCCCCAGGAACTAGTTTCAGGAAAGGTCGTCTCCAAATGGGGTCTGTCTGAGCATGCTTGTCTTCTCTCTTAGGGTGTTTTGTGCTCAGGCTTCTCCTTTGGGCCAGTCCGAGTTCAGATATTGAAGCACATGGTCAGTTGATTCCAAATGTCCGGAGACACTTCTTTCCTGCTTCCATACTTTATTTTAATTTTTGTGCAAGTTTTATTTTTAAAAGATTGAAAAAACATAACAACAGCCATGGTTTTGGCCATTCTCTTAATCTGCACTTCATTTTTTCTCCATTGGGCATTGTGGGAAAGAGATGTGTGTGCCTGACCTTGGATCAGTCCTTCCTACAAAGCTTTCGAGTCAGGAGACTTAATCCTCCTTTTCATGCCTCACCTCTGCACAATCAGGGCCAACCTTTGAGCAGAGCATAATTGTGTAGTGTGGTAGGTTAGGCAGATGGCAGGGGAAAATGCATGTGAGGTATTTTAGTACTTCTGGGGAACAACCCCCATCAGTTCAAAGATGATTGTTATAATTTGAGCCGTGCCTTCAGAGTTTAGAAGGGACACTCACCGGGTATGTGTCCGTGCCTCAGGGCTTTCCACACTCTCAGTTGCCTTTTAAAAGGCACTTTTTGAAAACTCTCTGGCACCAGAGCTTAGAAATGACCAGATGGCACTGAAAGGGTCAAGTCAGGGCCTTGCCTGCAGCCCTAGGGCATCCTGCTCAGGCTATGGCTTGTGTTTCTGTGTGAACTGACAGGTTTTTAATCCTAGTCTACTTCTGTTCTAATGTGTTATTTAATACTGGAGACACGTGCAGAATCTCCTAAATGAGTGACTCTTAGAAACACCTCTGTCTGACAGGGCTGGGGCCCTCGGTGTGCCTCATTCCCCATCACCCCTCTGCTGCCTCACACTGCTCCCAGCACAAGGAGACTCTCAACAACTCACACACTGCTCCAGGACAGGTTCAGCCCTGTCACACCAACTGCAGGCAGAAAATACACTTTAACAGGGAGTGCTGGGAATGGGAGCCAGCTCTTGAACCACTCCCCGCTCAGGTGCATTAACTGTTTCCGTGCAGAAAAAGCCAACTGCAAGCCAAGGACGATGATGCAGATCAAGGTGCAAGATTCATGCCTGCTCATGCCCTTGAACAGAATGCACTGCCCTGCTATAAATTTTGATTAAGCCCTCCTGAGGCAAAGAGTTGTTGAAACATATATCAGTATGCTGTAACCTGACAAACCCCTGAGGGCAACGTGTTGTTCCTGAAGCACAGCATGATTAAAATATTAGGCTGACACATGTGTAATATCTGAAAAGTTTTCTGCCACAGCCATTAAGCCCCTTAACGCTGTGCTTTGGAATGTGGCCACGAGCCATAAAAATGCCTGAACAGACAAGAGGCTTGGTAGTGTCATAAATAATAATGGCACAGCTCTCCAAACATGCATGAGCACAGGGAGAAAAGGAGGGATAAGGAGCAGAACAGGACGACACAGTGAGATTTATTAACCTTAGCAGATGTAAGATATAAGATTGGAAATTCTCTGACAAAAAGCAAACAAAATACTGTAAGTTCTCCTGAAGTAAGAAAGGGTAGACTCTGATTAGTGCTTGGTATGTCAGTAGCTGACATTTATTTTTAGCTGCAACTATTGTAAAAGAGACAAAAAGAATTGAGCTATGCTAGTTTAGTTTAGTTTGACACACCATACTGTCACTCTGCCTAATCTGCAGCGTGTGCTAGGCAAAGGAAATTCAGATTCCAGGAACAGTGACTTCAGTGGAAGTTAGTGTTTTTTTCCTGTGTGATGAAGGAGATGCAACGAAACACTGCCATTTTCAGCAGAAGCTGCCAGTGGCAGCATTTAAGAGATGTTGTGTGAGAAAAAAAGCCTTGTCCCAGTCTATTGCCTTTGCACAGAAGTCACTCTGTGAGCAGCAGAACTGATTTCTCCAAGAGTTTTGGCCTGTGGGTTGATTCTTTAGTGTGGCAGGATTTGGAGAACTTTGCGTGAAACTGGCATTGAAAGCAAGCCTCTCATACAGAACCTTTGGTGTCTGACAGAAAAATGCCCTCCCCACTGCTGTTACTGTGTGCAGTTTTCTTCTCAGGTGTGTGCAGCTGTCAGGGATGTCACCAGCACTGCTATCAATGAGTGGGAAATGCTCTGAGAGGAGGAGTCGAGAGCTGTTCTTGCTGTGTCTGTTTTGCTGCCACGTTGCTGTGCACAATCCTGTTTTTAACCAAGTACTCTTCCAAATGCTGAACAAGGTGCTCCAAAGATCCAGTGGTGCGTGGGAAAACCAGCAGTGTTGCTTCATCTTTCCTTCAGCACCGTTCACAGCCAGGTGTGGGGGATGTGCTCAGCTAGGAACAAACATCCTGCTGGGGTGCTGAAGGGCTGTGACAATGACTTGACGAGCGGTGCTGAGGCAGTGCTGGCACCAGCTGTGTGTGCAGGGGTACCTGATCTTCCCCAAGAGCTGAGATGAAATCATCACCTCACCTCCTCTGGGCACTCTCTGTGTTGTGCTTGGGGCTGTGTCCAACTTCCCAAGCTCAGGTGGCTGTTACGTGGCTGCTTCAGTTTGCAAGGTTGTAAATAGCCAACCACAGACATGGAGAGGTTTATGGACTTTGTGCTTATTCTTGTTTATTCAATGTGACCTCAATCTCTCTGTATCTTCCTGTGCTCTGTTGCACATATGGATGCAGCTTGAAGACCAATATCTCACTGACAGAGTCAGCTTGCACTAATTTAATCCATTTATATAAAACAATGTGACAGGATAGTTCATGAAATCCCTTGCCCCAATACTGCTACTTCACATACTTGAAAATACTTTGACTGTCCTGAATGATATGAAAAATAATGTTGACATTTTGCAACAAATAGTTATCTTCTCAGCTACAGGCCAGACTTTCTGCACATAGGGATGGAGCCAGAGCCACCCTGCAGAGCCAGGAAGGCTGGTACAAAATCCAGGGAGCCTTTAGTAATGCCAGCAGAGGTTGTAGACCCTTTAGTAGTGTTTTGGGGATGCTTTATAAGGAAGTTACTTTTATAAATTGAGACCTTTAGGAGAAGTCGGTCAGAGAGAATTGGAAGTGGTCACAGGAGAGAAGCTGTAGAAATGGTGAACTCTTCACCTCCAGATAAACTGGTTTAACCACACAGTACCCAATTGGACGGGTGAACTTACCCACAGAACCACAACACCAGACTAAAGGGAGGTCTGATCCTTCTGAAGACAAGGTAATAACGTTAGGAATGTCCCTTTGTTGTACTTCATGCAGCAGCACTTTAGTCTTTTAGATGGCAAGAGAGGATGTTTCTCTGACACAGAAGTCTATTCGTGGAAGGCAGTTCTCAGCTGCACCCATAATAATGAGACTCTACCTGAGTGACTTATTTTCTTAAACTTGGGTTTTAGTTATTTGTAACAGGCAAACCAATGGTTAATGTTACTTAAAGCTTGAGAACGTCAACATTTTTGGTCTTAAGTTTCCTTTCTTTCTGCAAAGTTTATGAATACAGTGCTGTATATATCGCTTGACGCAGAGTTCCAAATGCATTATTAATGATTCATTTGCTGTATTTTTGCCGTATTTTCTGCAGAGATAATTTTGTTCTTCTTCAAAATATTTGTTTCCTCTGTGCCTGGCTCCTTGCACTTTCCTTGCCTTGGCTCAGGACAAGGTGCAGTTTGAGAGGCTAAATAACAGTGCAGTGTCAGATTAAAGCGTCCCCATTAAAGTGTACATTGGAAACCATTTTGGAATTTGTAGATTTGAAATTCCAGCAGACAAAGGCCAAGTGACAAAGAAAAGTAAGGCTGGACTTCAGAGAGATTACCAACTTTTTTGCATGGCAACATTGATAAAAGCTGCCTCCCCGCATCCCCATTTCTGAGGGGGAGCAAACAAAGCCGAGCTTTTTAGCTCTGTCTCTGGAATAGAAATGGACATCAGAAGCCGCATGTAAAATAACCAAACCAATATACAATTGCAAACTTGGATAATCTCTTTAGCCTGCTTTCCTCCAGTAAGCATCGGCTCTGTGAATCACCATTGAGAGCCTCAGAAAGCACCCCCGGAGCTGTGCTGCGGGAAACTCGCTTTTCCTGACTTCCAGGCTGCATTTCTTTTTTTGTTTTTATTCTTTTCTCCCCATGCCTCCCGTCTTTGCCTCTTTCTCTATTTTTGTCCATGCAAACATTATAAAAGGCCTAAAAGTGGATAAGTGTCTGCTTCTAGTGTATCTAAGAGGGAGTACCATGCAGAGAATCCCCCAAGACAGCTGCTTTGGTTCCAGGCCAAGCCGGCATTAGTGCTAGAGGGATTTAATTATCATATATTAATATACAAACATAGAATATATAATGCATTTATCTGTTGAAACAGACTTTAACTTTGTTTATAATTATTATTCTTTGCATTCGTACACTTTCACCTGAGAGTCTCAGTATACTTTGTCTGCCTTTAGGCATGTTCAAGATGCTGTGTGAGGACAGGGACCTTTAGAAAGCCTCTGCTATATATTTAAAACTTTGGGAAGAGGCTGATTGGTGTATGCACACAGTGTACAGCTGTGAGCTTGGGACACAGTTCTGGGGTATGGAATTACAGCACTGCGTGAGAACAGCAGGGGAAGCTCTGGTGTATGCAGAAGCAGCATCTTTTAATTTCAGAATGCAAGATAGAAGAGATACTAAGCTGTCATTAGAGAAACAGTTTATGGAATGTCCTCGTTCTTAATTGCAGATTTCCTCTTGGATTTATTACATTATCTGGGTGCTTCCCTAGCATGCACTCAGAGAGTGCCTGTCTCTCTCCGTTTTCTCCTTTTTCTTACCTAATTATGAAAATTTATTTTCATGCAGCAACTAGACACTGAGCATATTTAGTGAGTGCAAGTCACAGGAACAGCTTCTCACTCCCACTACAAACCATTAGTGACCAGTGCTCTGAACTACAAGTAGTTACAAGAATCCTAGTTTTCCTTGCTTTCTGCTGAGAATTTCCAGAATTTTATTCCATACAACTAGCAGTGTGTGCAGACCTCACCCAGCCCAGGGGTGTATTAAAGGCCCATGAATCTCACAGATGTTCACATACGGCAGGTGCTCTGCTGTCACCTACCCTGTGGCAACACACAGCTCATTCTCTGCTCTGTCAGCAGCCTCTCCAAAGTGCTGCCCTGAAGCCATGAGGGGGAAGAAGGGGAATGCTCCCTCGAGCACTCCCTCCTCGAGCTGCACCATTCCCACATAGATCCATCAGTAAGGATGTTCAGGGAAAGTAGAAGTTTACAACGACAGATCCAAAGGCAAAATAATTTCTTGGGGCAGCATGTGGGTGAGCTAGGCTGCCCCCCTTCCAGCAGGGGTAGCAACCTTCCTCTTCTTCTGAGAAAGAGAAACAAATCTTTAGCAACCATATTTCAGCAGGTGCAGCGAGTTCACCGATGTCTGGCTACAGCAGCAGCCGAAAAAGGCAAGGGATGCAAACTCCATCATCTCCTCACTTCTTCCCTGCTCTGTTCCTGGTCAGGGCTGCAAGCACAGGGCAGGAGCAGTTTGTCCTGGCTGCTGCCGTGCTCTGCTGGAAGGATGGGGGAGCAAAGGGAGCCAGGCACCTCACAGGCCAGCCTTGGTCATTTTATAAATGCATATTCTCATCTGCAGTTACTGAGACTACATGTATGGCAAAGTTTTGGATGAGTCTGCTGTGGGGGAGCTGCTTGGGAGGGATTTAGTCATTAAGGAAGATCCACTGCAGTGCTCTTTCATGGGAAAGAAATACATTCAAATGCTGCCCCTACCTCTTCCTGCCTGGGATGGGTGTTCAGAAGGTCCAAGCTGAAATGACAGCTGATGACTTGCTGTGCAAGGGGCAGATGTGGCATCTGTCCTCCATTGCCCACTCTGTGTGTGCCTGTTCCTTGGCACTGACTTAGGGGTGTGATTGGCATCTCAGTGAGTGGGTTTGCCTCACTAAACTTGGAAAAAAAACCAGTATTGAAAAAACAGTGGGCGTGCAAACTGCACCCTGACTTGATGTGGTTTTGCACATAAAAGCTTGATGTGCTGCCCTGGCTCAAGGGGACATCAGGTGGGTGCTGGAGCAGGAGGAGAGGGCAAGACCTCATGTGCCAAGGCAGGGAGGGGAGGGCAGCATGGCTCTTCAGGTGGCTCAGCTCCTCTCATCAGAACACGCTCGCAGGGTCCATGCTGCCATCCAGTCCTGCTCTGGAAAAACGTAGTGAATCCCAAACTCCTTTGACAGAAGTTGCATCTCCCCGAAGCGTTAGTAAGGGCAGTGCTACCACAGCTTGGGACTGAGTGCTCTTGTGCTCATCCCTGTGGGTCTGTGAACATTCAGTACACTCAGCTCAGGCACCTTCAGCTGTTATTTAGGATTTGTGTGGGCTTTCAGCAATAGCTGACCCCTCTCAAACTTCCTTATGTGTCAAAAGTGTGTTTGCAGTCAGCCATGCCTGTATCTGAGCAAGGCTGACTTTTTTAAAGGTTTTGGTGTTGGCAAAATCCAGCTTCAGCATAAGGGAAGTTCCATCTCCTGAATGCTGTGTTTTTGTAGTATTAGGGAAACAAAAGCCAAAGCAGTTGAGAATTCAGCCCTGTGTTTTTCCCAGCTCCCACTGGGAGGAAAACAGTTGTCCACACAGTATCTTCTAGGGGGTCATGGTTGCAAATGGATGCCATTATTGTGGGAGTCTTTTCATTAAAAGCCAAAAGGATGGGATCTCTCTCCATCACCACCCCAAAGCTCTGCTTTCCCTAAAGAAGAAAACCCGAGACCCCAGGCAAGTCAATTAAGCATTGTATAGACCTGTCAGACAGATGAGAAAGGGACGCTTTGGCCGCAGTGAGGCCGAAAGAGGGGAAGGGATCCCAGAAAGTCTCTTGAGCAGATAATAAATAGCCTTTATCTGGGAGGTGTGTCTGTGTGTGTTTTTTGAGGAGATGAGACGTCAACCTCCCAGACTCGCCTTCTTTGTTGGGCAGACATTCGCTTTAATTAAAAACCTCCAAGAGAATGTTAATTGGCCCGGGTTGAGGGTGGGAATCATTACTTCATCCTCTCTCTCCATCCAAACCCATGCACACACACATGCAGGAACACACATGCTTTCTTTTACAGCACAGAGGAGCAGCAGCAGCTGGTTCCTGGCAGGGCCCCCCTTCCCCAATGTGCCTGTTTGCATGTCATGGATTGGGAAAGGAGCAACAAATACTTGTGGGGCTTTGATTCCTCCTTCCTGAGGAGTGAGGGGAAGATCTGCCAGCTCCTTGTGTCCACCTGAGAGCCCTGTGCAGCTGGAACTTTGTCGACAGGGCTGCAGCCAGCAGCTGGTTCCCCCAGGATGTGGCATTATGTAAAGTGGAGCTGGACACACTTGGCTAATGAACATTCTTTGGCTTTGTTCCTTTGAGCATTGTTTTCCATTGGCTCATTTTTTTGAATTAGGTCATTTCATCCCATAGTTCAGAGTGGGAAGCCTCAAGTGAGCTTGCAGAGACATGACAGGGTTCTCTATCATCCCACAAAACCTTTGCTTAGTTTTCATTCTTTTCAGCTTTTCCAAGATGAGTAAAAACAACCTTACCCATTTTATATGCTGGATCTATACGTTATCACAGTGGAGACTATCCTCTTCCCATCATCTGTTTTTTCTTTCCTGTAGTCACTCAGAGCAGTAAGGGCAGTTTCCCAGGAGTATCCTTTGGAAACAGCAGTCATTGATGGTCCTGCTGTCTGAAGTCTCAGACTAATGTGAATCACAATTTCTTACCTTCCTATGCTTTTTTCTTTCCAAGCTGTCTTCTTGTTAGTACCAGTTATCCTTGTCATTTTAACTTTTCCTAAAGCTGTTTCGTTTCAAAATACTGTGATTTTTTTTTCCACATCTATTGTGACAGTTTGTAGAAATAAACTCCAAAATACAGATAATAACTGAAATGAAAATAAAAAACAGAGGCTGTACATATGTTTATATGAACATAAGGTGCAAGAATGTACAATTGGTAAATCATAACTAAATTTTATCTAGCATTTTCCAGAATGGCCTTGGGTTTGAAGGTGCTTAAGCACAGGGATGTGTATTCATACTATTTCACTTTTAGTCGGGGCTAATGTGCAACTTCAGACCATCACAGCTATAACAACAGCTCAGTATTGAACTTCAGGGGTTTTATATTGTTAACAGAGAGAGAGGCTTCTGTTTGACATGCTTTTATCACCTTCCAGGGGAGTCTTTCTCTCCTTTGACTGGCCAGGAAGGCTATATCTGTACTTCCAGCACAGGTAATTAGAATAAATGTCAAAATTTGGATGCCGTAAAACAGGACTACCTGTGTTCCAAGGGCTAAGGTCTCTGCAAAGCCGAGGAGAAAAATGAAGCCTGTTCATTACCCCAGAATTATATTTAAAAGGAGTGAAAACATGTCAGGCTCTTGGGGGAGGTAACACAGCTGCCTTGTGTTGCGTTCTGGAATGTCTTTTAAAAGTGACCTATTCAAAGGATGTTCTTGTGCTCGTGGCTTGTACCCATTTTTGCTCCTAGGTATTCAAGCACGAGTGTGATTTTACTTGATAATTGAAAGAGTAGAGCTATTGAATTCCTAACAAGGACATCCCTTCTCAAAAATTGCTCATTAACTGTTGGAATTTTAAACTAAATACTAGAGCTTTTAAGGAGCCTAAATTGAAAGGTCTTCTCTGTTACACAGCTTTCATTCTCTTGATTCACGTGCTGTGGTAGTTTTTGGCATTAGCACGACCTTTCAAAGTAAGCAAGGCATAAATCTGTATTATACATAAGAAGCAGGGGAAAAAACTTAGCAAAACAAGAAAATCTCAGAACTCCGTGTTGTTCAAGCTTTGTTTATTCATCCTACAAAGTAAAATCTCCATGTGGTCTCTTTGGGACGTCTCAAGGTAGGAAAGAGAACACTTCAGTAAATCATGCAAGATTCCCTCATCTTATTGAGACTGATCTTAAAAGATGGATGACAAGGCTGAAAATCTTCCCAGTCTCTGGAAGAGCTGCAGGTTTGAGCCTCCAGCAGCGCAGCAGATTGCACAGATGTGGTCCTTAGCCGATTACTGCGGAATGCATCTGCCTCGCTGCCAAATCTCCTCTTCCTCGGCCACGTTTTATCCCATCCCTTATTTCAGTCATAGTTTAGGCACTGTTAGCACCTGATACCAGTTGTAAAGCAAGAGGGAAGTGTCAGCACACAGTTAATTCTCTCAAAACACTGGAATTAAACGGCCAGGTGGCGATGGCCAGTGCTACTCATGACAAATGCATTTTGTTTCCCACAGGTTTTTAGCCAGTTCTCTTTTCAGTGCCTGTGTGAGCTACAATAAACAGTGCATCAGAGATAGGCTGGGCTAACACCAGAGGAGTTAACGTCTTTCAGTGCTCTGTAACCTGTTTGTAGGAGAACTTCAAAATATCTGATGTCTCTTACCCTCATCTGGACATAGAAAATATTCAGATTCTTTTACAAAATTTGGACAGAAAAGAGAAATCCTTTAAGTGGGCACAACAACAATTCAAACCATTTTTCAGGCTGACAGACAGATTATGGGAAAGGAAAAACACTGCAGGAAACTAGACTTGGGCCCACTTTTCTGGAATAATCACTGACCTCAGTCTCAGACTCAGTCCCATATGTGCTGAAGTCAAGCAGTTGGCTCAAAATCAGTTTTTGCAGGATGAGGCACTTTGATTTGGGTTATTTCTCAAGTTGCATTTGTCAGTATTCTAGTGCAGAAGCAGCACTGAAAGCAAATCAAAGGACATTTTTAAAGTATAAGACATAGGAGGTCTGCATAAATGTAGTTTTGAAAACTAATTACCTCGAAAACCACAAACTACTGCTTTGTCTACTCTGGCTATGTCTTTTTGTTGTGGAACTGCCTTAGAAATTGCTGGTTTTCTTCTTTTTTGGACTGCAAGGTCAACATAAGCATTTCTTTCCACAAACCTCACAAATCACATCACTTCAGTCAATCAACAAATTGGGTCTGCTGATGCACAGTTAATGAAATGGGCTAGGGTGCTAATCTCTTGCCCAATAAAAGCCTGAGATTAGGTCCTAGCTTGTAAATCATGTTGGCTGGAATGTTTGTAGTTCTTTCCTGGAAGCAGCATCATCCAAACAAGGGATGTCTGGGGTGAGGAGAGCAGGGAATATTTGCTGATTGCTTTGGGGCTGTGCTGACAGATGCTCACGAGGAAGGTTCGCAGGCGGCCAGGAGAACTGTCCTGCATCTTGACTGAAGTCAGCCCACTTACAGTATGGAAAAGAGGAAGGGAGGCAGCTTGGTGGTCTAAAATAGATGATTTTCAGCTATGGAGGAGTTGCTGAGCATCCATGTGGCAGGACAAAATGAAGTTGTCTATAAAATGGATCTTTCAGCCTATGGGATGTGTCAACTTGAGTAGGGAGGAACACTTGTGGAGTGCAGGTGGTTTGCCTGGAAAAACAATTCACAGAGAGTGCAGATGGCCAGGAATCATGCTAGGTGATAGGCAATTTGTCATCTATTTATGCTTTTTAAAGTATATTTTTGTAAAATACAGGAGTTAGCAGAAGATGATCCTAATGACTCCAGTCTGCGATTTTCTCTCTCTGTTCCTTTTAGGAGAGCCCATCAAACACCAATAATTCTAATCTTTTACAAGTACCTAATGGCTCCCTGCCAAGAAAGGTTTTAAGAAATAAATAGGAGCTCTTAAGGCAGTGAATTTCAGTTTTGCCTAATCTGTGCAAATTGATGAATTAAATCCCTTTGCATCTCAAACCCACTTTGGTGATTTGCATGGTGATTATTTCAGTTTTCATAAATTTTCCCCAGTCATTTCCTGTCATTTCTTGAGAACAGACATCTAATCTCTGCAGAAGTGTGCTTGTGTAGTGTGTGGTGTTTAAAACTTGTCTGTACATATTCAGCTATTGCATGGCCACAGATAATGTATGTAGATGCATGCAGGACACCCGAAAGCTCAGCTGGCCCCGATGAATGTGCCTGCAATGTCTGTGTGTGCGTCCCCTGCAAAGAGCAGAGGCAGATTTTGAGCTACAATCAATGTGATTCAACAAGCAGCAGCTAGGTTTGTAGAGGCCTGAGTGGAGGCTGGTTGTTGTGTATGAATCCTGTATTGTGTACCTGTAGAATGTGTTCAGTAGACTACATTTTATGTGTAAGACTCAAGACTGCGTGGTATAGCCCAGCTGCTGGCACGCTGAAGTGGCAGCTGAACAGATAAGCCAAGAAAGATTCTTCTGTGTTCTCTTCCTGTTCCTTGGAGTGCTCTGGTGAAGTTTAAATGCCTGCTCTGCTCAGGCATTAATTGAAAAGCATCCCTTAAAATGCAGCTTCTTTGCTTTCTGGGGCATTCACACGGAAGTTTTGTCACGTAAATCTGTCCCTCTCATACAGCCTCTCAGTATGGCATGAGCTGGAGAATATTCATTTATCCTAGAGCTTGTCTTGTCCTCATTTTGCCACATACTGGCACAAAGGGGAGTATTCCTGATACGTGTGGTGTTTTGGAATACAAGGGTTAGAGTCTACAATGGCAGTCAGTTACTCTTGTGTCAGGAGTTGTAATAACTCACGTGTATTATCAGAAAAGTTTTGCTAGTCTGAGATGGAGTCTCTCTGCTGCAAAAATAGCAGTTCTGAGTACCAGCTATGAAATTATTGTTACTGTATCCTTTACCTTAATGCTTTTCCATTTTCTTTCTCATCCTCTGTTTTCATGCTTCTCTGGAATGACTGTTTGTTTGTAGAAGCAGTGCCTGTTATGTTTTGTAGATAAACGGTTATCAGTACAAATGGAGCTAGAGATATACATCATGTATGTATTTCTGTCAGTGTGCCTTTGCACTTTACACGTTCACATGCATTAGGAGGTGCTTTAATCCCAGTTTTATGGCAAGGACAGCATTCTGAGAAGCTAATGGTAGTTGTAAAGGTGAATGAAAAGCCAGTGTCAAGAGACAGGATTGGAATCAGGCTTCCGCTCTCTCTGCTTTCATCAGAATTGCAGAAGATCAGCCTAGGAAGGGCAGGAGGTCTACTCCATTCTGATGTCCCCAGGCAGGATCCATTCAAAATTAACTGCTTGTGACAGATCTTCAGCTAACTTCTTCTTAAAGCCTCTGACAGGAGGTTCCCAGGGTCCTGCCAGTGGTCGCTTTGGCTGCTCACAGGATATTTGCCCACAAGAGACTGTCCTCTTGCTGGGTGTTGCCCTGCACAGGATTACACAGCAAAAATACAGGGCAAAGTGGGAGCATGGGTTGGGTAGGTGACTGCCTTTGGTGTGCCACCCTGGAAGTTTAATAGACTATTTTTATGTTGAGATGCACCGCGGTACTCCATGTTGTGGTATTTCTGAGCCTTCTCTGTTTGTAACAGAGTCTCTTGGGTATCTGTTTAAGAATTCTGAGCCTGTTTCTTAATCTAGAAAAGGGAATGTAATACTGTAGCAGGTGGAGAGTGGTCTTGCTGGAAATTCATTTTCTTGGTAAATGCTGAGAATGTGATTGTCCTGTGTGTTTGGCTGAACCCATGGAAAACTCATGTGTGGGGAAAGTACAGCTGAAAGAACAACAAGGAGGAGAGAGACCCATGGGTTTGTCTGACTCTGAAAACCCTCGTGGTAAGGAGGCTGAAGTTTCATATGATGTTTTCGGAGTTATCTTCTGGTTAGTAACTAACTCATTCTCCTCTTAATATATAAAATAAGGCCAAAATAGTATGATTCCACAAGTTTGGAGGATGTGGGGATCAAATTAGGGCATGGTTTGAAAATCTAATTATTGGTGGCTTCGATGGCTAACAGTTCCTTTGCTGCCCTCTCCTTTCTCCCTGCCTCCCACAGCTGCTGGCTCCAGGGCTGCATGCTGAACTGGACTGGGAGAGCAGTCAGGGCTTCCTTCTTTGCTGAGTTATTTTTAACTTGTCTCAGTTGCTTGATCAAGCCCAGCATTTCATCTCCATGAAGCAGTTGTTCTGACACTGCTGAAGTGAATGCTTTGGGGGTGGAAGAGAGCTGTGCAGGCCAAGGATGGATGGAGGGAGCTACTTCAGTTGACCTTGCTGCCAGAATAAATGTAGATCATTCTTCCACTGGAATGCAGCACAGTGGAGAAGTGCTGCCTTGAGAACGCTGGTGCACAGGCTCCCTCCTCACCCTTTAGACTCATTATGGAGAGAAGAAGAACAGTTTTCCCTGCAGTCCCCCAGCAGAGAGTTCCCTCTTCAGCATGAAGAAACCCTTCTAGGAACATTAGCTGAGCCATTGCAACGATGAGGACGCAAGTAGGTCAAAGTGGTTGTTAATTCACGTGTCCCCATTCCTCTGCCTCTGTCCTGCCTTTGGCAGTTGCTGTCCACCAAGTTGTCAGGGTTTGTTTTTTAATATAGATATCTGTTGCCTAGGCACTGGATTAGGAGTGCTCCAGTTTATGTCAGGCCCTGATCAATCTCTAGGTAGGAACATCTATCGAGGCTGAATGTGAGGCTGTGACCTTGGAAGGAGAGTGTGGCTGTTCATTATCTTGCCCCTGAGCTGAGTCTCTCTCCCCACATGTGTAATCCTAGAGTTTGCGTATTTTCCATAGAAGAGATTCCAGCTGGCCTTTGATGTCACCTCAAAAATATTTATAGAGGGCAAGTCAACTCTTTTATACAGTGAGTGTTGCATGTACCCGGAATCAAAGTGTAAATTATATCTTTCTAAATGCATGCACCTACTCTTGAGTATCAGAGCTGCTCTTAAAATACATACTGCTCGTGAAGCTCTTTATTGCCATTATGAAGGAGCTAAATGTCAATTTAGAGTAAGATCTTGGTAAGCCTTATATATGAGAAGGCTTTTTCCACCTGTGATGTCCTTGCCAATGTTTATAATACCACAGTATCCAGCAATTATACTGGATGATTGGAGTCTACCCATAATTAATTTGCAATGCTGAGTGCTGTTACACCAGTTGGTGGAGGTATCCTGAATATTCCTAAGGAGGAGAATATTATGTACATTTTGGGCATTTTAAACTGGACTTGTCAATTTGCAAGAAAGAAATGCAGTTACTATAGCATAGTAACTACAGCTAACTATAACTAAGTTAACTACACCTTTCCACTGCAAATCTTTGCAGTATTTTAAAGCTCACCCTTCCCCATGGCTGCCACCCACCAGTCCAAGAGAAAGGTGAAAAAAGTTACAGAAATGTGACCTAGGTAGTCTTGGTACAGAATTTTATGTCTCCTGAACACCAGGAGTACTTATCTTTCATAGGCAATTATGTAAAGGTGGCTTTTGAGCTGGCCCTTTCATTGGGACAGGCTGAATTTCCACTCTCATCTTGGTTTTGGACATGAAAGCTCGTACCCCTGAACAGTGATTTGAGAGGACACAAGTTAGAGGTGAGCAAGCCAGCAGAGGAGCACTAGCCCCAGAGCCTGAGCTGGGAATAAGGCTGTTTGTATGCAGGTCTGTGTGCCTGCAGAGCTGCAGGAGGAGTGTTGTGCAGGATAAATGCATTTTACAGCTCACAAGGAACATTCTCTCCCACTTTTCTCTTAGGATTATTATCTGGATTCATAATTAGCCTAGCTCAGCTTCTAACTCGATAGCAGAGTGGATTTTCTTATGGTTGAAACAGTGCTCTGTCCTTCTGTCAGTGCATCATGACTGCAAGTTATTGCTTAGTTTCATTGGAGAGATTTCCCTAGTTTAGCTGCTTAAAAGCATTTCTTCGGAGGCTGCAGGATTTCACAGAGCCATTTGTCTGGCATTTCTCAAACAGTTTGCTTCCTGTTGATAGTAAACCGATGTAAAAATGCCAGAATTGTAATAAACTGTGTCCACTTGAGCACTGCAGACCAGCTTAAGATTTGCTTAAAAGTCACTGGAGCTGTGCACCAAGTGCGTATTTTTTCTTACTCTTTTTATTATTTTACAGAGCAAAGGGCAAAGCCAGGCTGAAGGTCAGTTTATTTCTTCCTGCAGAAAGGTGGTGTGTCCTTTTTGTGTTTGCCAGTGTTTAGTTAAGGGATAAACAGACAAGAGAACTGGCTTGCCCCAGAGGACTGTGGAGCTGACCCAAAGGCATTCAGATCCTGCAAAACAGTTTTGGCAAGAAGTTGGCCAATAGGGAGGGAAGCAGAAGCACACTTCTGCTGCTGGCATTTGCCTAGGCCATAAACATGGGAAGCAATAAACTTGTCACAAAGGTCCATATGCAAATGCCTAATGCTGGAAAATGCAAAAGTGACACGTATGAGCATAGATTAGAACTGTTCCTGACTTCTTTGGCCAAATGGTTTTATAAGGCCAGCAAGACAGCTATAGAAAAAATTGTCCTGAGGGAACAGACAGCACAGCCATCTGTGGTGCTGTGTCTCTGCAGCCAGTCCTGAAGGCTGAGGGAGTGATGCTCATCATATAAAAATTTATCTCCACTCATAAGAGTTTGCAGGGAATTTCACAGATAGGGATGCAAAAGAGAAGGAGAATATAGAATTAAAGCAAGGTTGTTCTAAGGGTTTGTAATCACAGGTCACCCAAACAATCTTTCTGTCGAGGAAAGAGGGTAAAATATCAATAGTGAATACACAGGTGAATAACTAGGCCCTTCTGGTAAAGTTTTGGCCACCAGAATTGTGCACCTTGAGTATTCACAGGAGCCATGAGGTGGAAGCTGCCCATTAAGTCAGAAGCAAAATAAGGCACACTGATGGAGAGCTTCCTGGAGGAGCAGCCAGCATCAGCTGCTCTGGGGACAGAAGCTTGTCTCTTGCATGTTCAGAAATGCTCTTTGCTGTGCTGTGTGTTAAGGGGATGTGTTCTCCAGGCAGAAGCACCTGGGCATGGAGGAAGCCATGCAGTGTTTGCCAAGGGGTAAAATGTTCCAAGGGGATGTGGTTACACTGCTGCTTTCCCTTTTGCCTGGGGGAAAAAATATATTGGAAGATAAAAATAGCCCTCAGTCACAGACCTGGCAAGCATCTATATGTATGGTAAGCATTCTGTGTTGAGGCTAAATAGTGAAGCTATTTAAATGCTCTTTTCTTGGTAATGATTTAATACCAGAAGTTGCTGCCAGCATTGCAGTCTGGCAAGGAAGGCCAGAGCCAAAGCTAAGTCCCAAATGTTTTCTGGGGATGTTACTTAGCAGGGCAGGGTCACTATGTTAGCGAGTTCTCAGGTTCTCCTTAGCTCCCTCTGTGAAAGCAACCATGAAGGAAAGGGAGAGAGAAAACAAGCTAAGTTTGGTCCTGAAGAGCACCAAGGCAGGGCTTCCTGAGACAGAACACTGGAGAAAGTTGTGGAGAAGGTGGAGGACAGCCCCACCAGATCAGGCCACACTCATCTTTTCCTAGTAGTAGTTAGAAATGGTGCTCAGGGATGGCCAGAAATATGTTAGGCATGTAGGATACCTACCCCTAACACCCTCCCAGCCTCCAAGAGTAGTTTTGGTCCTTTTTTTTACCCTTTGTGTGTTCAGAGGGGGAAAAAATTACTTTTGTGTAGATTCTTACACAGTCCTCCCTTATTTACAAAAAAATACTGGATCCATATCAATTTTTCATGGAAACAAGACAGGAAGGCTTTGAATTTTGCATACTGGTTAGGCTAAAAGGGCAAGAATATGATGCATTTTAATACATGTGTTTTGAAATTCCTTTAACGAAAAATATCAAGTAAGCAAGTTAAAAGGATGCCAGGGCTACTTCTGAAGCCTGCAAGACAGTTAAAAGCAAATAATTTAAAACATTTCATTAAAAATGAACCCAGAAGTTTTTTGAAGCTCAACATTTTGTTCTGCAAGCTCAGCATATTCATTAACCTCCCAGTGAAGATTGCTGAACAGCTGGATCCAATTTTTGGAAAGATAATCATAAAGAAATTAGATTAATAGTCTGCAAGTGAAGCAGTTGGTGATCAGCTCTTTTGTACGTAGCATGTTGTTAGCTGTTTTCCGTGTGAAGATGGTTCCTGCAGTCCCAGGAGGAATGAGGCCATATCTCGATGATAGAGATATCAGTTGTCCTGGACTCTGAACACAGCAAGGCACAGATAAGCAAGATTGCTGCTGTCTCCCTTTTCTCCTTTGCTATCTCCCTGCTCCCTGACATATATGCATATTTGCTGCAAGGGAACCACTGCCCTTTCAGAATCAAAGACAGGACGTTTCTGACGTACCAGTTAGTGCAAAAAGGCTCCTGCTGGGTGAAGATTAAGTGCCTTTGTCTGGTGCTTTATTGTAATACAGAGAGGTGAATGTAAAGGATAGCCTGTCCCTGCAAAGGCACAGCCACAAATTAAGCACCATTTAGTACTGGCTTGGCTCTCACTTGATTTAACAGGCAAAACTCTGAGTTCAGCAGGAGCTGAACTGGGCCAAGGCCGAGCATATCCAAGTCCCCCATCAGGCTGTTCTGTCACCACTCTCATTTTTTACTCACTTTCACTTTGCCACCAGAAAAGCTGAAAATTTTCTTGTGTTCTCCAGTCAATGCCAGGCACCTTTGTGGAAACCCAAACACCTCCCTGGCCCTGGCTCCCACAGCATGTCCTTCCAACAAACTGCTCCCTGCACAGCCCACTGCTGCCATCCCAGCCCTGTATTCACTCTAAACACGTGTAAAACAGCTATGCCTCATGCTCTCAGTATTTCCCTGGCAGTTTCCAAGCACTGCATCCTCACTGAAAAGTGCCCTGGTGCTGCTTGTGTGCAGCAACCTCATTCCAAATACTGCTTTGAATGCAGACGTAGGGCTCACACCAGTGATGTCCCCACTCTGTTCATGTTCTAGGAGCTTTCTCTCAGGTATGGGACAAGCCAACAAAAATGTGACAGAAAGGCAGGAATTAAAGCACAATCACTTTTGCATGGGGATTGGCATATCCTGCAGCCACCTGCTTGTTCTCTGCTTTGCTTCTTAGCTCCCTCATCCTCTGACCTGTGAGTCTACTCCCATTCAAGCAAAGAGATGCAGAATAACCTGGCAAACCTTAGGGCTTGATTTTCCTGACTAGGTGACCAGAAACAGCCTGCAGTTGTTTGTAGTGTGATTCCCAGGCAGTTTAGCAAGTGCCTTTTTTAAAAAAGTCCATCATCACCAGCATTCACTCATCTTTCTGTGCTCTGCAATCACCAAAATGACAGACTAGTTCTTACCCACTGACATTCAGGCCTTTCCTGGGCAAATGTATATCCTTGTATAACTGCACAGGTTTTAGGGATAAACTGCTGCAGTAAACCTTTAGGTGGCATCCTGTTGATGTCTTGCCTGCCAGATGCTCTGAGCTCTCAGCTAAGTGACAGGGTTTGATAGAGGATTCCCCTGAGCTGCCTTTCCCAAACCCACCAGTGTGGATGAGTGCAGGACTGTGGGACCCTAGCTCCAGCACTGCCCCACGGCCCCGTGCTCATCCTCCCAGTGCAGTGCTGGGGAGCAAATGGCTTAAGCACATGTCTGAGGTTAAATATCTGCCTCAAGTCTTCTTACCCTGACTGGACATGGGTCTGGGCCCAGCTGGAGTGTTCCTTTGAGTCAGGGTTGAAAAAATCCTTTTTTTGTTGTGTCCCCCACTGGTCCTGTTCAGGAAGATCCCTCATTCTGATGGAAACATGGAGCAGAATAGACCATGTCTGACTTCTGTCGTGCTGGAAGCCAGCCAGATCTCTAAAAGTGTTAGTATTTTTCTTTATGGCCTGAAAGGAGTATTTGAATTAAGTGACAGACCTAGGTAAAGAGGCAGAAGGGTTTTTTGTTTTCCTTTTTAGTCAGACTTTCAGTACATGCTTAAAATGTGACATTCTTGTCTGGTATTTTCAGTTTAGACAGAAAGTGGTTGCTTCTTGGGTTGAAAAACCAAATTCCAGAAAGAAATAATGCTTCTGGCAGAGCAGCTTGCATTCCAGGGCATGATTTCCTGTGGTAACTAGTCCAAGAGAGTCAATATTGGCTGATATGACCATGACTGCATGTATTTCTCATTACTTTTCATCAAAACTTGCCAGAAAATTCATGTTTTGGTGCCAACAAACCTTCCTTTCCATATATTTTTACTGTCATCATTCACTAACCCCAAAAGTCTCACTAAGGAAAAGATGTAATGTAATAACTTATCTCCTCTCACTGCCCACTGCAGAGGGACAGAAGGTGACAGATGGAAGGAATCCCTGTAGCAAAAAATGGGAATTTCTTCAGGAATGTGGGTTTGGGAGTCCCTTTCAGGATCAGTATTTTCTGGTGCATAAGAAAACATGAATCTGAATGAGGTCATAAAGCACAGGGTAGCTTTGACCTTTTCTTTCTATCACTTCTTTCTGCTTCAGCTCTGAGCAGAGCCTCACTCGTACATGGTCTAATTTTTATATGTATGCCCTAAATTACCTCAAAATGTCTTTTGGAAATCCTTAACCCTTTCTGGCTCTCCTCTTGGGGGGTGTGTTGGCCACTTCTGCTGCTCTGCATTCCCCAGCAGTGGACTGGAAACCTGCAGGTTTGAGGGCTTGCTGTCAGTCCCACAACACATGGAAGAGTGGGATGTCTCTGTGCCTCTCTTGCCTGAAAGAGTGCTGAATTGGAATAAAGCATAATATCCTGAATTGGAATAAAGCATAATGTGAGCGTAGTTCGTTGAAGATGGAAGAATGCAGCTGCAGATCCCAGAAAAATCAATGACAATACATCCCAAGTCCTGATTTCTCCGAGTGGTTAAGCACATTTCAGCACATCCCCTCAAGCAGCTAAACAATTTCTGTGTCCTCTGTCTCTAAAAATTATTTAATTTTATCTTTCTGCATGAACCAATTAGTGATGAAACTGCCAAAAAATTGATCCTTAAGGGGTTTTTTTGAAATTCCACCTGGACATCTGTCACTTCTGTGTTCAGTAAAACAGCTGTGAGTGATCCATAAACCAAAATTACATTCACAAGTATTTCACAAATGAGGGATGAGAGATAAATATATAAAGATAAAAATGTATATAATTATAAAAAAAATTTAAATATAGAAATGTATATATTTGGTTAATTATTGTCTACACTGAATTCACCTGTAAGAAGTAGTGCTTATATTGCTATATATTGTACACAGAGGGGAATTATGTTGAATTTCAGCAAACTGAGTTGGATAAGTTGAAATACACTCGAGAATCAGCAACTACTATGTGTGTTTATAGCAGCATTTCTAATTGGAGTCTTTTTAAATAGTTCCCTGTAGATTTTTTTCCTTCTATCTCAAGCTGCTGAAATTGCACTTTCACCTTAGACTGCCCTTATGGAGAGGAAGGAACTTTTTTAAAATTTGGTACTTATTGTACAAAAGAAGCTATGACTGTGTGCAGTCAGGATCCTAGAGGATCCTAGGAGGATCCTAACTCATTCTGTACTTGGTCTGGCACTGCTGTACATGGATGTGCCAAGAGAAGACAGTGGGGGAATCTGATCTGCCTAAATTCTCTGTGAAATCTGTACAGCAGAGTAATCTGAGGGGGAAAACTCCAGTCCCTGCTCTTGCACCCCTGTCCCCAGTGCTGTGGGTAGACCCATCCAGCTGATCAGATTTTATCTATTCCCTGATCTGTTAAATTAAGAGGTTTTGAGAGCTAAGTGACAAAGCTCCTTAATTCCAAATCTGTTACCAGCAGCAGTGCTGTCATCACCTGTACTGCGAACTCAGCTCTGCAGGCTGCCCTCTGTGGGGCCCAGGGGCAGCACAGGCAGCAGGGCAGGCAATTTGGGGGATGCTCTTCTGCCCCTCTCCCCTCCAGATGCACACTTTGCTCTGTCTTAGGTAGGTTTCTGTGCTCTAATTAGGATTTCAGAGGCAGGGACATAGAAGGGAGCTAATGCATTTGGGAATCATGGAGCTGCAAGTGTTGAAGAAAGACTCCCAAAGAGAAAGCTTGTGCCATCCTGCAGGCCCAGGCAATCTGGACAGTGTTTAAAAAAACAGCATTATTTCTCCCCCATCTTCTCCCTAACATCTCCACTTAGCAACAGAAGACAAAGTTACATCAAGTGAAGTGATTGTTTTGATTTATATGGCACCCTGGATGGACTAAGGGCTTGCTTTACAATAAACTACCAGGTTCAGCTACTCCCAGCCTAGGAAGATGCATGAGATGTGACAAGCTCTGCTAGCCCCGAGGATGTGCTGCAGGGATATTCCAGGTAGGGAAAGGAGGATAGCTGGAAAGCAGCTCAGTGCTGAATTCCTCTCTGCCAGAAATTAATCCCTTGAGTGGGTGCTCACTGCAGCTGCCTGCAGGAGCTGAAGTCTGCAGGTGGGAAGAACAAAAGTAGGTGAAAGCCAGCTTCTTTTTCTCTCACTCAGGTGTGATGCAGAATGGTTTGGCCTGACTCTCAGCGATGATGCTGAACCCAGAAAAACATTACACAGCTCTCAAACCCCAGTCAATTTTTTTTTTCAAAATACAGTTTCTTATTCTACTCCATATTGGCAAATCCACATCGATCCCACCACGCTCCAACCCCACGTTCTTGTCAGTGCTTTCCTATTTATTTATTTTAGCTTTTCTGGAAGCCCTGCTGTATGTCAGAACTCGCTGTGATGGTGGCTTTTGTCAGAGTCCTGATGAAAGGCAAAGGCCAGACACGGCAATAAGTGAGGTTTGTGCTTGATCTCTGCTGCACTAGTGCTACCCTTGGGCTTAAGGCTGCAGAGTCCTCCTAAAGACAACGTCTGTCTTTCTATTTCTCAAAAAAAAAGGGGGTTGTAGTATCAGGTTTGCTATTTGCAGATTGCTTCAGCATTCATTTAGCTCATATAAGGGTGTGCACCCTTATACACCCAAATCATGTGGGATCTCAAGTGAACAGTGAATCCCCTCTCAGGAAGGAGCCAGAGCATGTGTGGAAGACCTGCCAGATCCAGTGAACATGAGGCTCAAACTGAGCATTAGCCCTGTCAGCTCTCTATCTGGTGGTGCTTTTTTTTCCCATTTATTTATCCTCATTCCGAAGCTAATTTGGAAGGTAATGATTTAATACTGTCAGAAAGCATACAGAAGGGGAGGAAAGGCCTCCCTAGTTGTGTTTTGACATTTTTGACATCAGCAATTCTTTTGAAGGAAAGAGAAAAGGAAACAAAACAAAATCTGTTCAGTCAAGATTCTTTTGCTTTATGTTTTCTTTGGCTAAGAAAAATCAGGTTACAGAGAAGATGGTGTTACAGAACCAAAGCTTGCCTCCCAAGACATAGGTTTTCAGAACTCTAAAACCTCTGTTTTCATCTAAAGGCAATTTTACAGACATTTGCTTTCCTGTAAAGTGAGTGCTAACTTTGTAAATGATACAGGACTTTGTAAGGCCAACACCTAAAGCAAGATTCATTTTTAAATCCCACTTTCTTGGTCTTTTTTTTGTTTCTGTTTTAATTTTGAAAGGAAAAGAGAGCATTTCCAGCCTTTTTTACAGTTATGTACCAAACCTTAGGACCAATACTGTATCCATGTCCTGTAACAGGAAATCCTGTTTTGTTAGTGTGAGACAAAAAGTGACAGAAACAGTTAAACCCCAAATCTTTGTGAGGAGGACAATTTGTTCTTCTTCCTGCTGCCCTGCTGGAGTTGGTGGTCCTGTGTTGGAAGGATCCAAAGCCACAATCTCTCCTCTCTGTGTGTCAATGGATACCTCTGAGCTCGTTCCAGGGAAGTACTACAGAAACCACTGAGTCTGCCACAGGGACATCCTGATACATGCCACTACAAAGCCCATTCTTGTCATCTCCCTTCAGCATGCCTGAAAGGCTCTCACCACAGATTTCTCTCCTATAGGTGTTCAGGATATTTTTTTCAGATGCCTGGTAAGCTTTAACACTACTTCTTTGTTGGGTTTGACAGGTAACTGAGAGCACGAGCACCCAAAGTGGTTTTTATTAATTACATTAAAATGTCTAAGTTTTCAAAAGATCAATAAAACCTGAAATCTCCCGAGAGACTTAGGGCTTTTCCCTAGGATTAGCCCCACATGAAAAGGCCATTACTATTTGAATATTTCCTAAGTACATCCTAGATGTCTTTTAAAATTTTGATTGCAGGTTAAGTGTATGAGATTTCTTGAAGGTCCTTTCTGATCAGTTTTCAAGAAAGTGAGTTGAAAGGAATGAGTGGCTGAATTTGAGCAAAATGGAAGAGAGGGTTCTGAAAGAAATCTGAACTCCTCCATCACTTGTGGGATGTGGTTATGGAAGCGACTCATAAAATGATGTACAGACAGCACAGCTTCTGGTGCTGCTGCATGGCAAACAGTGCTTAGAGTCAAGCATCATTTCAAAGGGGAGCGAGAAGAAAAAACAGGGAGTTTTGTAATAAGCTGTCAGTAGTTTTCTGAACCCCAGGAAATACAGTCACACCCTATTTCCCCCCCATGTCTATGGCAAGGCACCCCAATCCAGCCAGTCCAAATGAATGAGCAAATGAATTTTGCTGCATTGACTTGCCAGTGAAACAGATTGTGTGAATGGAGTTACTCAACCCCATGGCTGTTCACAGGGCACAGTCTGCATCACATAAACTCCTGAGTTTCCAAATCCCCACAAAATTATGTGCATAAATTACTCAAGTGGCTCGAATTTTTCCCTACAACTGAGTTAAGAGTCCACCATCTGAAAAGCTTTAATACACAACATGACACAATTTCCTAATTTTGTGGTTCCTTAAAAACAAAAGCATAAAGTACAGACAATACACTCCCGAGTCATCACTTTGCTCTGATTAAGGCTGAACTTTAAAGCTGTATCCTGTCTTACTGTCATGAAACGTACTGAGAACTCTGTCACTCATGGGAAATCTTCCTTCAGAAATCTGGATGTCTTTGTTGTTTGTTTTTTGGAGGTTGCTTTGTTGTTGGTGTTTTCTAATGGTGGTCCTTCCGTTTCCTTTAAGAATTTGTGCATCCCTGGTACTTTGCTGACAGTCCCAGCGGTCTGTGAAGAGCTCCCTTCAGCAATGTGCAGCTTGCTCCTTGCTGAATACAAACAAACAATACTTCAGTGCATGGATGATGGAGGCACATTGCTGAGAAAGGGGCTGGGACAGCCTTCTGGTATGGTAATTGAGCAGGGAGCTTCTCGTGCTTTACTCTCCTGTTCAGACCTTAAGAACAGTTTGCCGTTTGTAAGATTCCAAAAATTATTGTCCTGGGAGAGAGGCAAAACTCTGGCTTGTTCAGCTGGCGTGCCAGGGCACATCGGAGCAGTTTTGTCCCTCAGGCACATTCTTGAGCATTCTCCTCTCCCTGCCCAAAGCCAAGAGCCCTGCTGTAATTTCCAAGACCTCTCTTTCATGCTTCCGACTCCAGCCCTGAATGAGATGTCTCATGGAGCAATCCAGCCTTTGTAAGCTGGCACACAGAAGCTTAGGAAGTAGTTCAGCTCTGCTCCCATGCATGTCTTCACAAAATTAGGGACTGCAAAAGGCATTGTGACTCGGAGCTGTATTAACAGCCAGATGTAGGAACTTTTAAGAAAGGCAGTCTGCAGATTGATCACAGCAATGCTATTACCATCAGTGGTGTGTAAAGTGTCAACTGCAGCTGTGTTGAATTATTCATTATTTCATAAATACAGTGAAGCTTCCAAGGGCAAGGTTTTTAAGATCCGTTTGAAAAGTGAAATGAAAGCCCCTGTAATTAAAATTCATTGTTAAACTTCATTTATTTAACTTCAACTGTTTCCTATGTGATTATTATTAAAGTTATTATATTTATTGATTTTCCTACTCCCTTCCCTTTCTCTGCCAGCTAATGAGAAAAAAGTGGTTTTGAATTAAGCAAATAATCTTGCTCTCCCTAGACAATTGTTCTGTGCTCTCATGTTGACCTCTGGAAAGAGATTTAGTGGGTGATGCTCTTATTTTTGCTGATAGGAGACACTGCGCCCATCAGCCCAAGATAAAAGGAAATAAATTAAAAGGAAATCTGAGTTTTGATGTGCTTGCATCTTAGACCCTTAAAACTGTCAGTAGCTTTGGAATGACTGGAATCTGCCCTGGTCTCAGCAGGGAGTGAAGTGCAGCAGACAGAGAGCAATGCTTTCTTGTTTAAGAGCAAGCGCTGGAGACAGAGTGCATGTCCAATTCCATACAAACCACATTATCTTCAGCTCATCTCCAGTAACAGAACATATTTCCATCAGTACCATGCCATCTGAGTTTAAAAAAAGTTACAAATCCCTTTGATACTTCAGTAGTCTTTATGGCCATGCTGCAGTGCTCTTGGGATCAAGGCTGGGCTATGAACAGCTGCTCTGGCTCGTGGGGCAGCACCAGAGGAGCAGTGATGGTGCTTAAAATATCACCTGAACTGAGCTCCATCATGGCAAGGATCACTGTTTGCCACTCTTACAGCTGGTGGGGGACGATCCAGACAGCAGCAAGGATGCACTGAGAGCAGCACGCCTGTCCCCAGGGCTCCTGGCTCCCCAGCCTCGTCCAGCTGGCCATCCTCACAAAGGTGGGAGCAGCCAGGGGAAGCTGTGTGTGGTGGGGACACGGGCAGCAGGGTGCTCCCAGTGCCAGATCTGGGCTGCCACCATGTTGTACCCTTCCCTCCTTCCCAAGCCCCTCAGCACAGCCTGACTGCCCTTCCTTGCTGGTAGCTGTGTGTGCATCCACCTCCTGGGTGTCTTTAATTATGGCTCTCTCAGGCTTCAGCTTTCCTGCCTCCCTTTTGGAATTATTAGTCTTTGCCACTTTCTCAAGGATCCTGCAGGGTGTTTTTACAGATGTCATCAAGGTTCCTCTGACCCTGCAGAAGGAGATGCTCTTAAGTGTCAAGGTGTTGTCACATATATTGTTACCTTTATAAGTATACATGTTCACAGAGCTCATTTAGTGTTTGGCCTGGGAATAAAGGCTAGTAATTCCATTTTGCCTTTATGTGTAATCTTTCAGTAGTGCAGTGTTGTCCACAATTGGAGGCAAAACTGGAGAGACACAAAACATTACATATTAAACCTAGAAAATGGGAGTTTTTTGTGGAGTTAGGTGTGTAAGACTCTCCTTCTGCTGATTCTGTAGTGCAGCCTCAATATTGTGCCTCCAAACATCAGAGTGTCTTAGAGAGAGTAAATTTCCTTGATTTCTGTGCTGTGTTCGAGGCCCTATGGCAGAGGACATGTGCTCCAAAGTTCATTCCAGCTCCTCATGGGGAAGCTGAGCTATAGCTCAGCTCTGCTGAGACAGAAGAAGAAAAGATAAATAATCCTGTGAAAGAAATTTTTGCCAAACTTCCCCATCCCTTTCAGACACCCGACCCAGAGACAAGAAACCACCTGGGGGCAGATCTCAGTGCGAGGGAGGAGCTCTCAGACCAACTCTCTGCCCAAACTTCACACCCTTTGGGGTCTCGTGCCTTGCAGGGCTGGCTCTAACAATTACTGTGGTTTTATTGAACCACTTTCCTCCATTCTCACTGCATCCTTGTCAAAGATTGAATTCCCTGAGTGAATTGAGTGCATGGATGAGTGTCAGGGCAATAACAGACAGCCTGTGAAGGTTTTGGGGTGAAAGTCAGACACAGTTCATGTTCCCACTTACTTCTGTGACCATATGAAATGTATGTCTCATTACTCGTGCCCTTGCTCATTTCTCATTCATCTTTGCTCAGTAGTTACTGAGGGGTGAGATCATAACTGGAATTCATTTAGAGCTATGTTCTCTCCGCCCTGTTGGGTCCTTCAGCACAGTGACTTTATCCAAGATTTCATTTCCTCCTGTCTTTTTTCATAAACAGAAAAAAGGTGGATGAAAGAATACTCTGGCAGAAGGCCCTGGTTTTCCTCATAGCCTCACACTGAGTGAGCATCATTGCTGGAGCTCATCTGCTGCCTCCTCACACGTGCTGGGGGCCAGGTTCCAGCACCCAGCTCGGGCCAGGGGGAGGAGAGGAGGCTCATGGCTGTCCCAGGGTATTCCTGCAGCCAGGCACAGCACGCTGGGCTCATCAGCCAGCACCTGACCCAGCTGCACCAAGGCTCTCCTCACATCCCTTCAAGGCTGGGAGGAACGGGGAGTGCATGACTTCCTCCAGCCACCATGGCAGACACATTTGCTGCACTACCCCAGCATATTTACAGCTGCTTTCTGTACCTGTCTGTAGTCCTTTTTTTCTTACATTACGACCTTAATTTCTCTGGAAGAACAACTCTTTAGTTGTGTGCCATTTAGGGTCAGGCATTGCAGCTCAAGTAGAAAGAATAGAAACACTTAAAGTTCTTTAATATTCAAGCCAGCTTGATTTTGCTTTCCCAGAAAAGGTTCCTTATAGGATTAAAAAAAATGCTTTTAGTTTTTATCATCACTGAAAATGGAAAACATTATAAAAATAATTCAAACATGCCATGCCAAATTCATTACATTTATATGCAGGCATTGGGGGGAGGACACAGGTGTTGTGAGCAAGAATTTCCCATTTGCTTGGGTTTTTTTCCTCTATTCACAGACACTCATGTCAAACCTTTTACCACAGTGTTGGAGTACTGATGATGAGGCAGTTAAAGGACCTGAGCTTGCTTCCTGCTTGCTTCCTTCAGTAGTACTGGAAACCTTTCAGTCTGATAAATTCCCCAGGAAGTTCACAGATTTTCTGGCTTTAGAACAGTCTTTGTTTCTTTTCTTGCAAGTAATCCTTCCTTTCCCTTCTCTGTACCTTCATTGCACCAAACCTGTGTTGTTTTATGGATTTTTCCTTTAGTGTTAACAGGTCTCCAAAGCCTTTTCCATTGTTTATGCTGGAAGTAGCCTACTAATAGAGGCAAAAGGGGCTGGATGTTAGAGCTGTGCCTGAGGCCCTGGGATAACGTGGCAAATGCAGTGGGCTGGGCTGGTACCACCGGGAACTGGAGCTTTGCCAAGGGCTTAGTGCTGCTGAGTGTGTGCAGACAGATCCATTGATACAAACCCTACCCTTTCCCCCTATCTGCACCCAGGGCTTCTGGTGGAGTGCTGTGTGTCTGTGTTAAATTTCATAGTGCATAAAATATCTTCCTATTACTCCTTTGATGACATGTCAGTGTCATGAAGGAATGCTGGTAAAAGATTATTTGCATAAATCTTTGAAATCTTTATCCACTGACAAAAGCACTTTGTGTCACCCTATTTCGTTTGCCCCATTGTTTTTACTTTATCATTGCTTGGAGAAAGCAAACTAAATTGAATTAAAATGTCTGTGTTTTTTTGTTGTTCTTTTTTTTTTTTTTTCCCTCCTTAGCTGGCATTCTCATAGTGAAATACAAACCTAACTGTTTTTTCTCTCTCTTTTTCTTTTCTCTTTTCCCATTTGACCCGGATTTGTCTTTTGGTGG
The DNA here is from genome assembly GCA_013396875.1 of Vireo altiloquus. Classification (NCBI taxonomy): domain Eukaryota; kingdom Metazoa; phylum Chordata; class Aves; order Passeriformes; family Vireonidae; genus Vireo; species Vireo altiloquus. The sequence continues at coordinate 230,164 of VZRF01012067.1, read as the reverse complement.
CTTTGATATCTCTGTGTGATCCTGTCTGCTTCATTACTTTAAAGGTAAGATTATTATTTCCTCAGTCAGTATTACACATGTTTCAGAGGTACAGAAATGCAACTGGAAAGCTCTTTGGGGAGGAGGTTGGTAAGGAGGCCATTCGGAGGGCAGGAACTCCAATTAACATTTTATATTTTGTCTTCCCTAACCACTGGCTGTGAGTAGGGGTGCTCCCAACAGAGGGGGATGGGTTTTCCTGGGCAGCACCCCAAGACAGAGGACACTGTGCCACTCCTGCTGCCACCCAGCTCTGCCAGCTCCCCCACCACAGCTTGGAGAGGGCATCGGAGCAGCCTTGGCACAGCAAATCTGCCAGGACCGCAGGAGCAAGGCACAGGCACTGGGATGTTTCCCCTTGACACAGGAGTTCCAGACAACTGGGACTGTCAGAGGCGGCTCAGTAATTTAAAGATCACATATATCAGCCTGTTTAAATGACAACAGAGAGAGGGGATGCCAGTCAAGAACAGAATATACAGAGAGAGATGTGCAGAGCCAGGCAGGGACATTGTCTGGCCCTGAAAGCTGGCCGTGTTTTCTTTCTATCGCTCTGTTACCAGAATGTCTTTGGTTCGCACGGCATTTTCTGCCTCTTGGGAGTCTGTCAGAGGCTGAGGTGAAATATCTCCAAGCTAGTCCTTCCCAGAGCTTGCTGCCTTTTCATGCCTTTTCAGTGCCTTCTGTTCCTCCGGAACCAGGACATTTAGGAAAAAGAATGTTTTGCAGGAGAAATTTAGAAAAGTGCAGATGTTGGCTGTGTGTTTTCTGACAATTCCCAAGCATAGAATTTTACTGAAGACAAGCAACAGAAACTACAGTAAGAAATTTTATTTTAATGAGCACTTTTACATGTAACCAGGAAGTGGCATAGTGAAGTCCTGATACTTCCCAGCTTTCACAGAGACAGTCCTGGTCTGTGACAGTTCTGGAAAAGACTATTATTTTTTCAAATTTTATACTTCCCCCACTTCCCAGAGGTCCAGAAATACATGCTGTACTGTCTGGTCATCTCCACAACCCTGCAAAGGCCTGGCTGTGTTCCAGAGTCTGACAGAGGGTTAGACCCAGTAGCCTTGTGCCTCTCTCAACAAGAGAGGTTGCCTTCATTTACATAGTGACAGTGGAGTCACAGAAGACTCAATGAATTTAATTAGTAGGAACTGGAAAATGTGTGTACTCATTATGTAAAACATGTAAATTTAACCCTTGAAGTGGAATTTTCAATGACTCACCACTGCGGCTGGATGCCAGCGCCAGAGGCAAAATGACAGAAACTGCAAGTGTGTCACAAGAAATTAAATCAGCTATATGGAGGTTCCTGGGTTTTGTTGAGGAGATGGTTGTTCATGCCCAGTAGAGGCTAAAAACTTGTTAGGAATGTTGGGCTTTCTCCATTAAAATGGGGCTTTGAGGTGGGATATGTGTTTATAAGAAAGCTAATTGATAGGAGACCAGAGAAACATGGTAGGAGTAGAGGAATCATATGCTGGATCTTTACCAAAGTGTCTGCACAGAATAAAAGGCCATAATAAACATTACACAATGGTGGCTACTGTAGCTATGCTCGGGGCTCTGATGAGTGTTGCAGTGCCAAAAAACGGCTGAGAGGAAAGTTTTTACTCACCCAGTCAGTGCAAATGTTAATTCACAGGCCCTCAGACAAGTTACATGTGGCTGGATTATCACTGTGGGGTGCCCTGGGGTCTCATTCGCCTTCATTGTAGAGGGTATGGAACAAAGAATTTCATGGGGAGCTTTAGACTATTGTTGTCAGTAGGAAGGGAAGGGACTTCACCCTGGGACTGTTGCTGACACTTCCAGATGCCGTCCAGGAGCGACGTGTAGAGTTGCAGCTCTTGGGACTGTGCACAAAAAAGATTTTCTAAGGGTCTCCTTGAACTGTTGCCACTGTTGAAAAACAGAAGGAAGGTCTCTGAACAAATCTGAATGTTACACCTGTCACGTGGTAAATGACCCTCAAAGGCTCTAATTTTTCTGTGCTGTCCTGGACTCAGCATGAGGATGAAGCAGGATGGGAGCACAAAGGGGTGTCCTGGAGTCTGTGCCATGTGTCTGCTCCTGCCTGGCTTTCCCACTCAGCAAGTCCCTGTCTGACAGCGAGGCACATCCCAACAAAGGCTGGCAGGGCTGGGAGCTGCTCTCAAAGGGCTGTTTTAATCTGCAGATGGTGTGTTTGGAAGAGGAAGAGCGCAATCAGGGAAACATGCTCACCCTCGATAGGAAGTAGGGCCAGTTGTCATGAATTCTTTTCTGTCCTTGAGCGTGGCCTCAGTTTATTTATTAATTTACTCCAAATTCCACATTTTCCATTGTTTTTTTCAGAGCTGCTGCTCTGAAGTTTTCCTGTGCTCTCTAGGGCCTATTCGATGAGTGGCATCACTGTGCTTTGGAGGCTCTTGCTTATCCTGCACTACTCTCCACAAACATGCTGGCTTCCAGAAAGGGCTGTGTGCTCCAAGACCTGCAGAGAACAGCCTTCCTGACCCCATTTCCAAATGTCACCATCCAGGGGTTTCTTGTGCATACTCCAGAAAAAAAAATCATCTGCATTTTTCTCAGAACCGGGCAGTAAGAGCAGATGTGAAGCCTGGCAGGCCCAAGACAGAGGCAGACTCCCACTTTCAGCAAAGATCACCTCACAGAGGAGGGGAGCACACCTTAGAGGGCAGGTGTGACACTCTGAAACAGAAGTGCTGAGAGCAGGAATTGTTTTCATTCAGAGAAAACTGCACCCTGATATGTCTGTTCCTGGCCAGCCGTACCCCCAGCTCTTCGTGCCTGCCTGTTTCACCAAGCAGCTCAGGGTGAGGAGGTTCTTAGCCAGGAATGACACGAGTTCAGATTTTTTTTGAATTGTGATGCTGCTTTATTTTCCAAGGTTTGCAGCCTGACAGCCTGAGGCGGTTATTAGACAAGGATGCTTGACTAGATCAGAGTCCAAGATTATTCCGGTCTGGGGTTACCGTGTCAAGTGCTGCTGTTCGCAACAGTAGTTTGAAGGATTTAACTTCTTAATACCCCCAGTTACCCAGGGAGTGAGCTGCACTCCTTGTGGAAATGCTTGCTCATGCAGATCCGTGTGTGATTTTATGTCTGTGATTTACACCACGCTTCAGACGGAGTGGAGAAGGTCATCGAGGAAAGTTTAACTAACAAGTATAGAGAAAAGGTTATGAGAAGATTCTTACAACATTTTTCATACCTAGAAAAAGTTCTTCCCAAGCCTGTCCCAGTGCTCCAGCAGAGTTATAGAGGCCCCATATGCTCTCTCTCTTCATCCTCTAGATGCAAATTCTGCAACAGGACTCTTCTGCCCAGGAGTTTTCCTGACTCTCTTCCTCTTGGTTTATCGTTGCTGCCACCAGCCAGCCATGGCAGAGCAGTGGAATGTGTGGTCCCTTCCTCTCTTAACCCTTGTGCAGAGGGTATCTGTGGGAGTTAGGGAATTCTGTCTGCAACCCAACAAGGCTTCTCCACAGCAGCAGTCTGCCCTGGGATGCAAGGATTTAAGGTGTCTGGATGTGATTCTGAGCCCAAAGAGCCTACCTTAGCGAAGATGACACGTCTGAAAGTGAATTTAAACTGAGTGAAAAGGACCACAGCTGACAGCAGTGGAGATCAGGGACAAGGAAAATAATTTCATCAGCATTTTTGTTGACTTGAACACTGTAGGTCTGACAGTTGTCATCTTCTTTAATATTACTGGCCTTGCACTTCATGCAGGAAAGAAAAAATAGCCAAAGAGAAAAACACATTTAGGGGAAAAGGGTGAAAACCTCTCGGGCAGTGAAGCAGTGAGTAAAGAGCACAGAGAGGGAGAGAGAGGGGGACTTGGCCTGTGTCACAGCACTGCCAGAGCTGTCCACACTTGGAGGGAGAATGGGCACGCTCATTTGTGTCACAGAGCTTTGAAAAAAACCTTTGTTTGTGGAGTGAAAGTCCTCTCTAAAAGTGAGAATGCAATTATCTTTATGAGACTGTAGCTTGGAGGACAGCTGCATACTGACCTTCCCTCCTCCCAGGCAGCCAAATTAAAATCACCAAAGCTGATGGTTTGCAAAGGCCTGTGGGCTGCTGGACTTGCCAGCTTGGAGCAGCACCAGCAGCTGTGCCACAGGTTTGCTCAGAAGGTACCACTGCTGCACCTCCCAGCTGGCTCAGTGTGGGCACATCTGCCCCTTTGGGGGAAACTGCTGCTCATGGGCTCCACCCTGAGTGTTTGCCCTCTGGACTGGAGAGTAAATGATTTACACACAGACCACTAAGCATTAACTGCTTCCCCTTTCCGTTTTTCTAGTCTGGTTTGTAAGCAAATGACCTAAAAATAAACTGCCCCACACTTGCCATCTTGCAGGAATTTTGTACCCAAGGAATACTTGGTTTCAGAATTTTGGATCAGTTTTCCAGACCTTCTTACAAACATAGCTCTTGCTAAAATAGGAGCTGCCACTGCCAGTCAGCAAAGTCCTGTATTCATCTAGTTCCTGACACACATTAGTGGCTGCTAGATGATAATGAGGTTTTGTTCATTACCCTCCTCCATCTGATTAGAATTCCTGATCCAGAAGCCAAATGCTGCAACATCTCATTTTCAGTCCTGACCAATTTCAGGTCCTTGTTTCTCTGTGTAGCAGAATGTTAAATCTGTCCAGAATATCTGTCAGTATTTCCATCATTACAGTTGCTTCATTTATACTCTTTTTTGAGAAAGTCAATCTGTTTGCTGAGATGGGATCAGTTTATGAACACTTTATACCCGAACAGCAGCATGACACTCATCCTAACAACATCTGAAGGGGTCCAGGGGATATTAGTGGGGTCTGGTGCCATGATCCTCCTCTGTAAGATGTACTGTAGGTACATAACAAGTGTACAGCCAGGAGTTCTGACTACATCCCCTGCAGCTTTGAGTGCAGCACTCACTGACCCTCTTCAGTTCTGGTGCCCATACTTGGAGAAGGCAGAAAATAAACAGGAGAGGATTCACTGGGAAATTATGTGAAAGAAAAAGACTTGGTAACCAGACCTGCAGAAGAAGCTTATAGAGTGCAGTTTGTTGGGTTCAACCCAAAGTCTAAAGGGCCATTGATTTGCAGCCTGTAAAGAGAACAGCAGGCTGGCAGTAGGCTAATAGACTAAAGGCAGATGAAGCTGGACAAACACGGGATAAAGATTGTAGAGAACTCACTGGATTGTACTAGGTTGAGCATTGCTCAATCAAAATAAAATTATTTCAAGAATAAATGCTGAATTCAAGGAAAAATGAAGTCATAGGAACCCAATGGCCCCTGCAATTCAGAAGTCAAAATTGCAATAATTTTCTGTGGTTTTACTTTCTGTGACTGACAGTGAGATAAACAGGTTCCTGGTTTCACAGTGATTTGGTCAGAAAATGAAAATCAGTGTGTATCCCTTGATACCATGCCGTTGACTTGAAGAGCTATCTCCCCTTGTTTTCCATGGCAGAAGGACCTTTAGCTTTGACTGGTGAGTTTTCTTTCCTGCCACGCACATTGCATGAAAATATAAAACCAAAGCTTTTCATTAGAGCTATACCCAAGCTGCTGATGTTTGCTTGTTTTAGCAGTCAGGAGAATATGAGAAGTTGGACATACATTTACTGATTTAATGGCAGTGGGCTCTCAAAGAGAAAAGTAAGCTAGTTGACACGGTGAACATTAGTACTGAGATAAAAGTAGACTAGTTAACGTAAGAAAATTGTCTAAATCTTGATAGTTCCTCATTTACCTGATGAAAAATGTGATGGATGGGGCAGCTGATCATTTCAGCAGAGCAGGTCTTGGCAGGAGAGCAAGGAGATTAAAAAGGCAAGCAAATGACTCTGTTCTGGAACCCCAGAGGTGCATGAACTTTAGCACAGGTTTGAGTCATCTTGATTCACCACGACTCCTGGTGTTCACTCTTGTAACCAGCAGTAAGTAAACCAACTTTTTTGGTTGGTTTGGAAGAAAAAAGGGCACAGACCTAAAAGGGAAGGAGAATCTAGGAATTACACAGTGGCAGCATTTCGAGAAGCACACAAGTAATTTGGGAGCCTAAGCTGATGCGAATAACATTTTTTCATTGATGGTTTTATAGTGTTGCCATCTTTCTGTTCAAAAAATTGGCTTTTGTTCAACCTGGTGCTCTCAGGAAGCCCACTGTGACATCTACCCCCTTCAGCTGCAGAACTGGCACAAAGAAGGGGATTGAAACCTTCAAGTAGGCCCTCAGTTTATCAATGTAAAGGCTGGGAGATACTGCTGCATTATCTGAGCCAAAAAATACTTATTAGAGCGTTACACCAGTAATCTCAGGCTGTTCTTAATGTGCACCATATCAAGGGTTAAATGAACTGGAAAGCTCATAGAAAAAAGCTCATACAGTGCAGGTTTTGTTTATACCGAAATGTTCCCATATGTTTCAGTTAATGCAGAACATAATTGGGTCTGCCTTGGGATGGAGACATTTTTCTTACACAATTTATCCATTAACCATGTGTGTGGGAGAGTCCACTTCACCAGAAATAGCTTCCTTTCCATTTTAGCCAAAAACCCACAGTGCAAATCTCCTCCCTTCTCTCTTCTCCTTGTCTCGCTCATCCTCCTCTCCAAAATGTTCTGCCTTGCTGCAGAGAAATAACCTTGTGGAACAGTTTCAAAACATGAGGTAAAATAGGTCTGCCCTAAATTAGCTTTCAGTTAATGTATTTCCTGGCTCAATTTGCTGAGCAGCTCACATAGCACATGGACATTCCTAAATTAGAAAATCGTACATATAAAATTTTTCTCGGGTTTTTTTTGTGTGCGTATGTTGTTTCAAGGTCAGGATTTCTGGTTTTGATTTTAGTACCTCAAAGTAACAGGAAAGAATCGTGTTTGACATTAATTACATCCTTCTGCCTGCTTTATTATTATTTGGATAAACAAGCTACTGATTTGAGGGACAGAAAAGTGTACAAGGTGTTTGAGGTCTTTATTTCCTTTTCCTTTGGTAAACTTCCAGTAATTTAGCTTGTCTAATTTGCTGCTGGAAACCTGCTGCTGGGAGTGCTCATACCTGAGAGAGAACAAAATTAGTGAGCTGCAAGGAAAATTTCAGTAATGAGATGAGAAGCAGGGAAAAATTTGGCTTTGTCTGTTTGCTTTTTGTGTGCAAACGTGAACAAAAATCAGAAGGAATACTGATTGTCTGAGCAGCAAGGCGGTGAGCAGTGAATGGAATGGGAGGCTCAGAGGTGTTTGTGGTGTGATCAGTGTGTTCTTCAGTGGTGCAGCACCTGGTGGGCTCTGGAGCATTGTACCCTGCAGGTGCACACATCAGTCTCGTGCTGGCCACTGTGATACACACTGGTGCTGGGGCAGGGACTTAGAGCAGTGCAACTGATGCCTCAATCATTGTCTCAGCACATTGCTGCATCCTGGAGTCTCTTGTGGCTCCCCAGTGGCAATTTAAGGGAGCTGGAGTGGGTTTCTCTGCACGCTGCCATTGATCCCCTGGCGTTTTATGGGCCCACAGGAGCCCCTGACAGCCTGTAAACTTAAGCCAGCTTTTGCACTGCTGCCAGTGACTGCTGGCATAAGGCAGATTTGGGTTCAGAGGCGTTCAGCAGCTACCTCTAGCCCTTTACACATTTCTTGCCTGTAGCCATGGACATGCCAGAATGCTCGGAGGCAGAGCAGGTTGGTGATGGATTGGGTCTCACGGCACACAGATGCTTTATACCAAATGACAGTGCCATGAGCAATCATTCCCATGATGTTTTGAGCCAGTGGGTTATCAGTGTGATGAATTTTCTTCACTGGAATATAACAGTGAAGAAAGCAGTGGCCCTGGAAGAGGCCTTCCCAGTTCCTCCTTGTGCTCATGCACGCAGGTAAATAGGTGTTTTAGTTGAGCTCTTCATGGAAGAGCTCAGTCACTTCAGTTGATGTGTAGAAATAACCTGGTCTGAGTGGTCTCATGGTTTTGAGAAGCTTCTTTTTGTCCTCTACTAACTCCCTCTCCAGGTGCCTGCTGTCAGTTCCACAACTTACTTGTAGTTAGCTCTTGCTTATCTTTAAAAATACTGATCATGAGATATGTCTGCAAGTCAGCAGACATGACTCTGCACACACTCTGAGGGGGAATTTATCTGTCACTAAATTGGTGCATTTCCTAGCTGTGTTTCAGAGGGTCAGAGGGAACTCTGCTGCTGCTGGGGTTGGGGGGGACCTTCTGCTTGAGAATCTCTGCCTTTTCATTTGTAGCTATTTACTGTTCTTTTTCCTTCTAATTAGCACAATTCCCCCCTGCCCAGCAGTCCCAATTACTTAAGTCTTTCCCTGCCACTGTGTAGTCTGGTCCACTGCACCCATGTGCTTACAACCCCTTAAGGTCATCCAAAATTCATACCATAGGATAGAAAATGCCAGCTGAGAGAGAGAGAACTATAACTGTGCAGGAGGCAGAGTGATAAATTAGTTTCTAGAAGGAGGGAGTGAGAGGATATTAGTTTTTAACAGCTTCTAGAAATCCTAAAATAGAGCAGAACAGGGCCACAACTAACAGAAATCGAGACTGCTCGCTGGTGAACAGAGGCATCACTGTTGGGAGAGAAGGAGCTTTGGCAGAGGACTCCTCCCACAGCTTTCCTGTAGTCACTAAGAGTGAATGACTTGGAGCTGGAAGGATCCTGGGCTCCCCTGCCAGAGTACTTGGAGTTAAGCAGAATGAGGTCAGCTTAATGTGGTGGGATTTTTCAGCCAGTCCAGTGGTTTTCCAGGGACCTGAGTCAAATTTTCTGAATGCATGACTCTGGCAATTCATAAATTTTTTGGCCCTTATAACCATCAGCCACAAACAGTATAAAACCCACTTTGCATGTACATGTGGGCAGGCAGGAATTACAGTCAGTAAATGCCACAAGAATGGATTGACAAACTGGTGTTTGCATGGGAGAGCACAGACTGAGAGGCCTCAAGTTTCTGCTAAGGCTTTTATTTTCTACATTTTAGCTTCCTAGGGAATTAGCAAGGGAAAAGTATGGTTTTCTTGGTGCTGCCAAACAGCTGGGAGACCCCAGTGCTTCTGCTGAAGGCAGTGGGATCAGCAGAGTCCCAGGTGACAAACTGGGCACAGAAGGTTGACATTGTGATAATGGCAAATAAGACATAATTCTAAGGAGAAAACAGTGTTTGACTCCCTAAACAAGGCTGGACAATATTTTTTTTTTCTCAAATTGTCCTTCCAAAGGATGTTTTGACACTACTTCTGTGCAAGCTGTCAGATATGTGTGTTTTGTGGCAATTCCTTATATATATATTCCTGATCCCTTTGTCCTGCTAACAAGGTAACCTGCCTGGAGCAGCCTGCAGCTCTGGGGCACCTCTGGACAAACTGGTTATCCCACCTGGGTAAGAGTTCCTGTGTCTGATGGTGTAGACATAGCCTAAGGGAACTGGTGGGGATACAGAAAGCAAAGTACCTCCATCTGATTTTCAAAAGATTTCTTTGAGTGTCAATTGGGAAGGGTCCACATGTCCTCAGTTAAACATATCTGCCCTTTTTGCAGGAAGGTGAACCCTGCTGGGGTCCCAGCTGTCCCTTTCTGAAAAAAGGCCCAGCACTGGAGCAACATGGAGATCCAAGTTCCTACTTTACCTAGAGATTGTTCTTCTAAATAAGGGTTTGGGCATGAAAGGCAAGATCAAGTGTTACAACTGTAGGATCGATTGTTACAACATGTAATGGTGAAATCATTTTTGTCTGCTCCTCTTCCACAGTTTTTACTGGTTTTCTCTTTTCCTCTGCTCTTGTCCCTGCTGCTCCCCAGCATGGGTCACCAGCAGGCTGCATCTCCTCAGGAGAGTCCTGCCTTGGCCTGAGTCCTCCACAGGCCACAGTCCCTCAGGGGTGTCCCTGCTTCCAAAAGCATGTCTCCAGCCCCTTGTGTCCTCTGGAGTCTGTCCCTCCCCATGTCTCCCCACATGCTTCCTCATGTGTCCTCCCTCCCCTAGCAGTTGTCACTCTCTCATAAGAAGGCTCATGCACAGCCTTTGCTTTGGCTTCAAGGGAAGCATTTTGCAGACAGGCAGGTGAAGTACCATCCAAAATCCCTAGGAGCGAGTGCAGATCTTTCCTCTGAGTTCAATCAGCTTTAGTTTGTGCCCTAATGGCATGAAAACTTGGCGGAAGAATGTATAGACTAGCTGTGAATTAAGTCAGGGGAAAAGATTTCAGCAAACTGATGGTGGCTGGAAAAGCTTGAGCCGAGTGCAAGAGGCCAAGCACAGGAAGGAACAGAGAGGTCAGCACTGGTGCCCAGAAAAACACTGGTAATGACAGTAGTTCTCTGTCAGGGTTATGGGCATGTTCAGTCAATTAAAAGTGACAGCTGACCTCTGAGCTGTTCAGCTTTCAGCCTGCAACAAGGCTAGGTGTGTTTGTAATTCACCTGTGTTCACGGTAATCATTTGAAAAATTCATCAGCACTGGTTCTCTCTTTGGAATCAATGCAGCTTTTAAGTAAGACCCGTGAGAACCTTATCCACAGAAAGAAAAAAGAGAAGGTCAGATTATATCAAATACAGTTTTAAAAATAAAGCTTTTGGATGATAATGTATGCAGCCAACCTCACCCAAATACTCACTGCAAAGAGAACCAACCCTGTCATTTGCAGCCTAACCTATCCAGTCCTGCACAAACTAGTGTTAAAAGAGAAAACATCTAATATTTTTAATATCCTCTCTTCAAAAGGGAAGCCCTTTGTTTTACCAGCAGATTGACCTGATGGTGTACTCAAGGCTGTTATGTCTTAAGTAATTTTACAAATTTAATCTAACAAATCTAATAAAATTTAAATTTAACAAATGTCATCACCATTCATCCTCAAGCTCCTCTTTTCTTGTCTTCCTTCCTTGTCCTCCCTATCCTGTCATCTGGATCATTCTGTTTTTCTCCCAGAATATTTTGCTGCTCCTAAAGGCTTAGACAGATGAGAGTCTGTGGTTAAAGAAAATCCATGTATTCACTGGGGATGAATGAAAGCTTATGTGGAGCTATCAGCTGTCAAGGATAACCGGTAACATTCTTGTGAGAGGAAAGGGTAGCAAAAGGTATTGAAGATTCTTTGGGTTAAAAAATTGGAATATGATTCATAAATCTGCCATCCATCACCTTCAGCTCCTGATCTCAAGACTCAGGGCAGCCTTTACAGGCTCCTTGGTGATGAGAACAAGGCAGAGCTGTGTGTGGGACTTTGGCACCCAGTTCCAGCAGGTGCCAGCAGAAGCCTCATCTGTAAAGTTCTGTGTGTTCGTGGTGGTAACAGGCATTTTGCTCTTCTCTGGAAATAATCTCCATTTTCTCTGAGACTGAATGCTCTAGAAAGAGGAGAAAACACTCACTATTTCAGGTAAATTCCTCACAAAATAAAATGCCATTATTTTCGAGGTTACATGCACAGCACAGGTATTGCATGAAATATGCTTGAGTTTTGCTGTAAGTAACTTCAGCTCAGGTTGAATTCCAGGTTCCCATTCAGGAAAGTGATCTCATGTTGTAATGGACTTGAGCATGTACTTTTTGGACTTTTGGAGCAGTATGAAGGATTGTCCCAAAAATATGGCAATAAGGGGAATCTTCCTTTGCATTTGAAACACAGTGTAATAAATATGATACATCTTCCCATCAATAACAAGAAAAAAATTAGTTCCTCTGAGTCAAAACAAAGATAGGAGACTCAGGAAATAGAAACACACCCAGAATCACATGTCTGGAGTTGAATTGCTAGAAATAGTTTTAGAATTTAAAGTTGAGTGTTTGCAATTTCCCATGCTTTGCCCTATTTTTCCCCACTATTTTCTTGCTTTTGGTTACTGTTACAGTTTTTTTTATTATTTTATTTTTTTATTAATTTTTTTATTAATCCTGTCTGCATGTTCTTGTTCACCAGAGGGATGATGGTCAGTCATTCAGGAGTGTCTTTCTCCAGCCCCTCAGGAGCTCTCCCCTCCATGCTCTAAGCTGTGATGTATTCCCAGGCCAGTGCTCTAACAGGGAACATTCTGAAGCTGTGATTTTGATACCTGAATAATTCTTGGGTTTCAAACTTTTGTCAAGGCAGGAGAGCTGCCTTATATTGGCTTTTGAATCAAAATAAAATAGACCTCTCCAGTCCCTCAGTGGCAAAGGAGGACTTAAGTTGAGTGGGACGTTGCACTGCTGGTGCAGCCACATCTCCACTCCCTTCATTGGAAGGAAAAGGCATAGACAACAGGAAACTATTCCTGCTCCTGTGCACATGATCAGGGCTGCCTTGGCCATGTGGGAAGATGCTGGGCACTTCAGGTACATTTGCAGACAGTGAGGAACTAACATTCACATGCCATCAAAGGCTGGAGTCTAAATCTGCTGGTTTCAAGCTGAATTCAACTTCCCAGAGGCACTCTCTGCTTCTCAGAGGAAGGGGAGCAGATTCCTCCATAGTGCAGAGGTCTCTGCCATGGATCATAACTAACTCACAAGAGGAAAATCCTAAAGTGGGTCATGAAAATGTCTGAGCTGACAGTTCAGACTCAGGCATAGCTGTCTTGTCTGAAAGAGCAATTCTGTCCTTTGATGTGTCTTATATTTGATTACAGAGGGCTATGCAGGAAGGACAGGAGATACTCCAACTGTCAGAAATATTTAAAAGATTTCTTGAGAAGGAAGGGTCGTTATCCAGAGGAGGAGGGCTTTGCAGGATGGAGGAGACCAAAACCAGGCACAGCACCTGGAGGGAGATTTGCGAAGGACAGATACCTGTCAGATGCAACCATAAACAGACATTCCCAGTTGTCTTTAATTAAGCCTCTTCCTGTCCATCAGTGGGAAATGGGTCCCATGACAGTAACAGAAGGAAAGGAAGTAAGTCAGTGCCTCTGCTGTTAATCTGCTGTCCTCCTGGGACAGACAGAGAATATCACTGTGCGTGGTTTGATAACAGGCATCATCCCACAAGGAGGTTCTGGCTCTTCACTGAACCTCTGAAAATGCCCTGAATGTCATCTAGAGCATCCCCTGAGCAGAGAGACTGAGGTGGGCCAGGGATGCTGCTTGAGAGGACAGGAACTGGGAGAAGTACCTGCTCAGCCCCAGCTGGTGCCTGCTACCAAACGTCTCTCAAGCAGTGGTGGAAAAACCATGCAGCATCTGTTTTCCAGAGGAGAGCCATGCTCGTGAGGCACAGTGTGCAAGGGCTGAAATCTCTTGGTTAAGACATTTGTTGCAAGAAATGAGCAAAACCTAAAGTAAACAGTTTACTCAGAGGTAAGCATCTGCTGATTGCTGCTATACACAGGCAAAATGAGGCTCTGTTTGAAAATGGCCTCATTTTGCCCTTGGTGCCGTTTTTTATGCAGTGGAATAACTGACTCCTCAACAGGCAGAAAGCTCCATTAGTTATATTTCCGCTGTGCATTTTCTTTCCCAAACAATGTTTGCTGCCCCAAGAGCCTAATTATCACCTAAGAGATGTTAACAGCCAGATCACTGGAACTTCGAAAAGGTTTTGATCAAATACAAGCAAGATGTAGTTTGTATTTTGCTGCCCTGTATTCCAGGAGCAGCTGGTCTCCTGAGGTAGGAAAGTGTGGACTAAGTTAATGAATTTAAATACGCTTCTGTTAGATCTTTTAATCATGAATGTAATTGCATCTGGTAGTCTTTTTAATTTTTAAATATAGAGGATGTGATTGGATTTCCTTTTCCTTTTTTTCATTTTCTTCATTTTCAAATCTGTCACTACTGTTCCTTCCCTCACGGAATTTTCCAGAAGGAACACATTGTCTTCCCAGCGAGAACATGATGAATCTTTACTGTATTGATTATTTCACTGTTAACTTTCTGCATTAGCAGTCCCTCTTCTGTCCCTCTCTACAACTGCTTCTGCCTTTGTTGTGTCTGGCATAAGGAGCATACACATGCAGTAACAGGTACACCATACCCAGGCATGGAATGGGAGGAATTTACCTTTGGAATTTACCTCTGATTCATACCCTTCGTGCCAGCTCTGGCACTTGTCTGGCTGACTGGAATAACAGGATGCACAAGCAGCAGCCCAGCTTCTCAGAAAGATTAACAAAGGAAGTTTGAAGCCAAATACTTGTGTCCCACTGGTGACTGAGAGCGTTTCTGTGTTTGAGCTAACTGATAATAAAAAACATCACCAGGTTAAATGGAGCAGACAAAGGAAGCAGTGCTGGCAGTTCTGTGATGCTGAAAGCTTTCCAGATCTCCTGCTTTTGTACACATCCTCTCTTTAGGATGAAAAAAATGCAATACACCAAGCTGAGATCCCCCAGAGTACTGAAAGAAATGGATTGCGATGGCCCTGCTACCTTACAGCTCCCATTGGCAAAATATTCAAAGAAAAGATAAATTATTATGTGAGGAGACAGGCAGGGGATTGAATGACTCAAAGCTGTAGGATATGGAGCCTCATATAACAAGATCACCAGCTCTCATTCACCCCAGGTTGGTGGTGCCTGAAAGCCTCTCCAAGCTCAGCAGTTTGCCAGAGTATCTGAAAGAGCTAATGGCTCAGCAGATCCCGGTGGGCAGAGACTTAGCACAGCGTGCTCCAGGGACGTGGATTGCCACACACTTACTTCAACATTTACCGAACACAAGAAAGTTTTTCTCTGTGATAATTGTTTTTACAGAGAGACCGAGCACATGCCTGCATTCAAACCGTGGTTACTTCAGTGCAGCTGTGCTGATAAACCCTTTTTGGGAAGGAACTCACACTGGCAAGGGTCCTCTGTTCCATAATTTAACCCATTTCCCTGGACAGAGTAAGCCATACCCACAACCACATACATATTGCTACCCACAACTTTTTGCTGCCACTGCTATTTGACTGGTAATGTTCTTTTATTATTTACTTCCCACAGTACAGCTATGCCAGCAAAACTCTTCTGCGTAACCTTAGCTTAGGAGGGAGAAAACGCCTGTGTAAACTTCTTTAAAGGTGGTGTTCCACAGTGAAGCCTGAAGCAGAGATGTAAGCAGGAGGGTGATGAGATGCAGAATTGCAGTCTCCCAAGGCACACCCTTGTGTGGTGCTGCGTGTTGTCACCCCTGGCAGAGGGTGAGCAGAGCGGGCAATCGCTGGGACAGTGAAAATGTAAATACCCGGGGCAGGGGCTGTCGGAGCCTCTGGGAGGAAGGCCGTGTGAGCAGAGGGCTGCCTCAGGAGGATGCGCTTTGTGCCGGCTCATCCTCGGCCGTGGCACCCAGCAGAGGCTGCGGGTGGTGCCCAGCCGGGACTCGGGGGTGGCACACGGGCAGGGGGACAGCCCCGATGAGCAGTTCCCGGCTGTGAAATGGGACAGCGTAGGACATGCCAAATGCCACGGGAAGGGACAGGGAGGAGCGGTGCCTCCGTGCCAGAGCCATTCCGTGGCCGGCAGGTGCCATCTAGTGGGATCGCAGCCGCCTGGGCACGGCCGGGGCTCCTCTGTGCGGCATTCCCGGGATGCTGCAGCAGCAGGAACAGTCTCACTGTGCACCTTCTTGGGGTTTCTTTGGCCAGAAGGATCTTCCACGTTGAAAGCAATGCTTTGGGAGATGGCAACATACACTTTTAAGCACGTAATTAGACTTACCTTCAGTAGAGCCACAGAGCCTTTTGGCTAGCTGGAGCATCTCTGGGGTCCTTCGCACCTCTGGAGTCCTTCATGTGGAAGGTGAGGGAATAATGCTGGCCTGTATGGAAATAAAAAAAGTCCTTCAAGGATCTATTAATCAAAAAGCAGATTTTTAAAATTATATTCAACACACATTGCTGCTTTTCTGATATTCACAAGTGCTCCCACTAACCACAGGGCAAGGAATCCCATTAACAACCCTTAGAAGAACCCAAGGTTTGTCAGGGTAAAATATCCCTTCTTCACAGTGCAGGGGTGCTGTCTCTGTGAAATACCCACTCGATATTTCATAACTCTCTCAGCCTCACAATGCACAGCTCTGAGGGATCACCTCGCAGAGAGATCCTGAGGCTGCTCAGGTTTTGAAGACTCAAATGCCCATCTGAAGTCTCAAACCACGAGGCTGATTTGTGCTTCCTGTGAGTGCATCTGAGAGGAAACAAGAGGATTCCTGTAATTAGAAATAGCTTTGCTGTTCCTTGCACCTCTCTCAGCAGCGCCAGGGACAGGTCACTGTCAGGGACAGGATGCTGGCTGGCCAGGACAGCTCAGTGATGGATTTGGAGCAGCCCTTTCCAGCACTGCTCAGTTAATGAATTTTGCAGTCTTTGTTAGCTTCCTCGGCATGGTGATTCACTTAGGAGAGAAATTGTGTCTGTGAGCTCGACCATCTCTCTGACAATTCCTGTTGGGTCTGTCTTTATGCCTGCTTTAAATGAACAGTGGCTGCTGAAGCTGGCTGGGAATACTTGTGCTGTCTGGAATAAAATACCCACACTTTGTACTTTGCATGTTGCATATTCTCCTTTTCTTGAGGACGCAGTTTTAACATAAGTGTTAATTGCAGGCCAGCTAATGCTGCATTGTTTTCAGGCTCAAGCAAAAGAAGTTGAAACCGAGCATCAACCTACTGTTTCCAGATTGATAATTTGTGAAAAATGAGTAGTGATGCCCATGCAGTCTCCCATTATGCTGTGGGGCAGGGCTGGTGTTGGTTACAGAGACAGCCCAACCAGCAGTCCTCTCTTCACGGGGCTGAGCCCCTCCTGCTCAGCCCGGCTCTGGTGGTGATTTTAAGAGCAAACTCCCAGCAATTGTTTCCTTAGGGCTGACTGGAGGCAGTGCCACGTGGGCAGAATGGGCTTCTTGATGCTGTCGAGGCCTGAGATGAGCTGCTGTTCACTGCATAGCCTTCGATGGATTCGTTGCTTTTAGTAATGTCTTGATTTCCCAGGAAATGTGTTTTAGACAGAAGCCAGGCAGCTTGTTACTCCTGCCAGCTGGCAGGGGGGTGGGTATGTGCATATAGATATTTGGTGTTTAATAATTGAAACTGGATGTATCAAGGTTGGCAGCATGTCTTTCAGCTTTAAAGACAGGGTATTGTTAGAGGGAAATGGGATGTTTTCCTGCGCCGAAGACAAATTTTTCTTCCCTGGGTAATCTTGGTGTCTGCAGCTGCTGTGTCAATATCTCCTCCTGAAAGGCAGGGAATGAACTTCTGAACATCTGTAACAGCTACATTAAGTGGTGTGGTTTATTGTAGAATTATGGATGATGATGGCTGGGTTACTAAACTGTAAATCAATCAAAGCATTTTGATGATATTCTAGATCATGAGAAAGAGACTCATGCAGGAAGAGACAGTGATTTATTGCACCAACTGGTAACACATTCAGCCCCTGTCATTTTTATTTATCATTACTTTGAAAAGATTTCAGCTCTTCATTAAAGCACATTAAAAAAAATCTGTAATGATGATAAAGTTTTGCTGTAATGAAAATTGATGCTCCTGAACTGTGATTTCTGGTGATAGGAAAGAGAAGAATAAGGAACTTAAGATACACAAACTTCACACTAAATTAGTCAAACAATTGCCTTTGTTTAATTGTCTTTTATGGGCAAATGAAGGGAGCTTTTTTCCTTTTCATCCTTAAATCTGTTCCTTTGAAAGCATCTCACATTATCTGTAGTTTTGAACCATGGTACCCAGGATTTTGAATGCTTAGCAAGTCATCCATTTCCGAGGCATTAGCAACACAGACAGGATTTATTTCAATCTCTGCATATGATTCTTTGATTTGGGGCTTACTTAAGTGCATTCCAGTGCAGTTAATTAGGAAAACAGTGTAAGACAGTGGCAACTCCAAGTGATCTTAAATGTAAAAGTGCCTGATTAGTAGTTCTGCTTCCTTGAGGATTATGTTTTGCTCCTCAATAACATCTGCTATTCCTGAGCAAGGGAGAGTCAGCTAATTGAGGAGAGGGAGCTTTGGTACCCTTTGTAAGCCACTAGTAGGACTATTCACAAGAAAAGGAGCCATGTGGGAACCTCTGCCAGCACTGATTTTAAGAAGGAGCTGGGTAAATGGAATTAGGCCCAATCCCTGCCTGATGCTGTGGGGGTGTGTGGAGGTGTGCAGCTCACATTGATTGCTTTGCAGTTGTTCCCTTTCCCCAGCAGCCCTGTGTGGCGTGCAGAGCTCCTTGGAATCCAGTCCTTGCCTTGTGCATGCTTTCTGGGGTGGGTTTTGCTGCTGTTTGTGTTTTTTTCCTTGGAATGCCTTGTTTCTTGAAGTTTTTCTGGCTGGCTGAAAGTTTCGGTGTTTACTTGTATGTTCAGGACATGTCAGTCCAGTTTAAAAATCCTGTGTATCTCGATTCTGTTTCCTACTTCCTACTGAGTCTTCCTACTCAAATCAATAAAAGCAGCCATCCATCAGTTTTTGATTGGAACAAGATTGATCAATGAGCAACTCAGGGGTGCTGTGTTGCAGCTGCAGCTGCCTGACACAAATATTGCCTCCCTTTGCCAAGGAATTCAATTGTCCTGCATAAGCGATCAATATCTGCTCCTCTGACTACTCTTGCTCCCTTAATCTTCCTCTATAGTTTCTTTATAATTTAATCTGATTCTTCAAGGAGCCATATTTCCTGTCTGTCATGCTGTTACATTTTCCTTGAATCTTTTTTGAATCTCACAGCCAGTGGAGCTCCGGTAATTCACAAGAGAAGCTGACTTACAGTTCAAAAGAAAATGCAAATTCTATCCTATCTGCTTTATTTACAGCTGTTTCAAATAAATATATTTACATATTGCATAGTTACTTCAGCTTTGTCTTTGCTCTGTATCAACTTGCTTCTGGTTTTCTGTTTGGCAATATCCCGGTCATTCTTTCTTCTGCATCCTGAAGTGTGCTGGGATCAGATGCAGAAATCCTGCTTTATTAGTTAAAATATTCACTTGTTTTATTCATTGCATCCATCTTGACACCTGGGGAGGCTAAATCCCTGGCATTCTGTCTCTTACCAGGACAAAGACAGCATGAGGCTCTGCAGATTTCTGTGCAGAACCAGCGCAGCTCGGTCCCAGTGACACAGCAGAAAGCTCCCTGACTCTGCAGCCTGCACTGGCAGTGTATTAGGGCACAGCACTTATCCCCTGGAGCTGGAATGAGGCCCCAAATGCTTTCCACTTATCTAGTGGCTGGGCGAAAACTGCTATCCTATGTTACGTGTCCACTGGAAACTGATGTCAGACACAGAGATGAAAAGTTCACTGTCTCATTGCAAATGTGTCATTACTCTTAAGGGATTGATTTGTGACTTGCTTGGTTCTAATGTGGCCACACACAGGAAGAAACTAAAAAAAAAAAAAAAAAAAAAAAAGTATATAGAACTCTTCTAGCAAATATTTTATAGTAAATATGGGTGTAATGTGTTACTGACTTCTGTGTGTTCTATAATGCCAAAATCAATGCAACCGAAAGTCTCTGTGACAGAACCAGTAAGTGGAGTGAAAATTCTTCCTTCAGAGCATGGCCATGTTTTTCCCTCCTGAAGTGTCCTACCTTGCTGACAGCAGGGGCAATAATAAAAGCAAAGGAATGCAAAGAATAAGCACAGGTTGCAGTCCACCTTTCTGCCATCTGTTCTCTGCCAGCACTGATGTAATCCCTCTGGCACTGACGCTTCCTTTGCCATCTGTCAGCATTCCGATGTGCTATTGATTAAGGGGTTTACTGAGGTCACTTAGGAAGCACAACAAGCCTCCCAAAACTCGGGAAGGGTAGTAAATCAAAGGCATTTGATTTGTAACTTGCTGTCATTTTTGGTGCCTTGCTTCAGTAGAAGGCAGCAGTCAACACTTCCTAAGCTCTTCATATGAGGAAAGTTATGATGGCAAAAGAAAGAGCTTGTTTATAAATGGTGCGAGTAACATAAGCTTTTAATGGGTCCTAGAGGAGTCCAAGGCTCCAGAGGGCTCTGGAATGCCTTTCCCTCCACCCCCATTTGCTCCCCTCACCCTGACCCCCACATTTTTTTCCAAGCCTTTGTCCAATCTTCATCATATCTGTCATTTTGAAAAATGAGCTGGCAGTTCACTCCTAAGGTTCATAGCATGCCATGCATCTTTTTTTTAGATTAACTTGTTTGCAAAGAGACAGTTCAACAGGAAATTCTTGTGCTTTCAGAGCAGTGCAATTTTTATGAAAAGCAGAGGTGTTGTTAAAACTCATTATCTGTGTCTATTCTGCTAATTGGATGTAAAAAAGTCATGAGACAGGAGGATGATAGGGCCACACTTGCTTCCTGGGAAAAAGCCTGTTAGTACATTGCTAACAAATCTGAAGTGGGGCTGAGTGTGTAACAGTGAATTGTGAACACAGTGAGTATCAGCACTGCACAACACTGAGATCTGAGGTAAAAGTGCACCTCATTTCATTGATGGAGGTGAATGGAGATAGTGGTCCTGAAGGTGTCTGTTCCTGATGGTTTCAGAGGAATGAATGCCCAGCCATAGCTACCTTGATGCTCCATTTGATTCCAGACATTCAATGCTCCCTAGTTTTACCACATTTGTCAGTCAGTATGGAATAGCCTGTGTCATTCTGCCACTCCCAACATGGGTGTCAAGGCTCCGTGTGCCCTCCCAGCTTTCTGACAAACCATCTGCCCTTGGGGCTGACTTACATCCTTTGTGCCTCCACTCCAGCTCTGCTGCCTTTGCCAGGACATTTCAGGAGAAATATCTGTGTTATAGGAATATATACACAGTACTGCTCCAGCTACTGCTTTGCAGACTCACCTTTTTTTGTAAATCAGCTTTAAACAGAGACACCTCACACTGTGCTGCAGCCACCATGTGTGCAGACACACAGCATTACTGCTCCTACAGACCCCAGCATCGAGGCTGTATTGCTGCAGTGTGACAGGATCAATAACACAAATTGACCTTCCTCTGGGTTTCATGTCTTCAGGTCTCTTCACCACCAGTCTGGAGAAGGCCATGCAGTTGTGTTTGACTGTCTCTGGAGTTTTTAAGCTGTGACTCAGCCCATGCATGGCTTGTGAACACCAGAAGGGAGCTTTTATTTAAGGTTGTTTTGAGTGGATGAAGGGGTGGGTGTTTCTCTCGTGAAATGCCCGAGGTGCTGCTTGCTCTTTTGTCTCCTCCATCACTGTCAGACTCGGTTGTGCTTGCACACAGCCGTGGTGCTCGGAGCACACAGGTACAACACACAGGAGCTCTGCTCTCCAGGAGGCTCTGCAGTGGGATCATCATACCATGAGGACAGGCTGCACCACCAGGATTGCAAACCATTCCAAATTGTCCACCTTTCATGGGTGAAAAGAGAGAGATGTGGCTCTTCTCGTCTGCCTCTGCCTCCTGGAGCAGCCTGAGCATTGTTTCAGGGCTGGCTCTCAGTCGGCTGTTGGCAGCATGGTCCAGGCACTGCTGCATCAGGAATTGGCCCACGGTGAAATCAGACCCCAGGATGTCTCCCTGAGTGAGGATCTGGAGGGTGAGCAGAGCCTGTGTGAGCATGGGCTGTTGTTACATTTCTAAATATCCTGTCTTTTAATATGGCCAAGTCCCAAGAGCAGAGACCATCAGGCAAAACAAACACAATTATGCAAAACAAACCTGGTTCCCAAAGCAAGCATTGACACCCCCTCCTTTCCTGGCAAAGAAAATCACTGCTGTAGGTGTTTACCGAGTTTGAGAGCTGGAGGATTGGGTTTGCTATTCAGTTTCTTGGCTTTTGGGGTTTTGTGTTGCAACCTTTATTTAAACATAAGGGACAGAGAAGACTTTTGTTTGTTTGTTTGGGGTTTTCTTTCTGTTTCTATGACTTTTAAAGGACTGAAGAGTTTATTGTGTGTGAAATGCAGGAAGAGTCTAAATGAACAACAGATGAGAGGAAATAGACTGAGGAAAATTAGGGCTATTTGCTACCTAAGGAAGTAATCATTGTACATATATTAAATTCCAATCTCTAACTGAGAATGTGCTTGTTATACAAGAAATCTGACTGTAGGGGAAAACAGGGAAATACATGGAGTCTTTGCAAGGTTGGGCTTTAAAAGTGGTAAGGATGGGTTTGGTGCACGGGTGGCAAATAAGCCAGGAGGCAGCTTTTACTGAAGCCAGTGGTGGCTGGAGAGTCACCAGAGTTTCCCATCCTAGCAGAAGGTCATTCTCTGTTCAGAAGGGGGAAGACTATTCCTCATACAGCTACTATTTGTGGGTAACATTTAGTAGGACTTCCTAATGAGAATATAAATTCTTTATGAACTCTCATCTGCCACGTTCTCAGCCCATCCATCGTTAGAGACACCTGGCTCACCTATTACTTGTTGCTTACCTGTAAGTCCTTGCTGGGCCTGTTCCTTAAGGATACACTGCTGGTTTTCAGTGGAGATAACTCTTACCTGGCAATCCCCTTCAGTGCTTCAGCCCAGTGAGGGTTTAGGGGATTGCAGTGGGCATGCTGAGTGCTCTGGTTCTTCTTCCCTTGGTCCCTGCAGAGCTGCAGGGCAGGTGCACGAGTGCATTTCACTGCTGGGAGGCAAAATCCTTGGTTGCTTCGATGATAAACGACTTACAGTGAGAGCCAGTATGAATGGAATAAGGACCCTCACCAGGGATTTGTGGAGTGCACAATACATGGGCTTGACTTACAAGGATGCCTTAAATCAGCCACAGATTTGACATTACTACATCTTTAAGCAAAACACAGTGTTCCTCATCATTACAAGATGGCATACCCCCTGCTCAGTTAATTCAGCAAGGATATAGAATAATTTTTTTAATTTTCTTTTTTAATTTTTTTTTTTTTAGCAGTAGAAAAATTGTAGCCTGGGGGCATGTTGTTTTGACAGATTGGGGTTATATGGTTGAAGCTGACCTATGCAGCTTCCTTCCCCTTCCCCCTCCTGGCAGGCAGATGAAGTATTTATGATTGCAAGTGGCTAGCTGTATTTTGTTCTTTATCTGATGGAAGGCCACCACAGTAGTCAAAAAGGACTTGTTACATATTTTGCTTTTCCTGGGAGGAACGCTTGAAAGCTCAGTAAAGAACCTGTAAAAAATTTAAAAAAAAAAATCAAATAAAAATTGCCCATGTGGGAGGAAGCATTTAAGCACAGAAAAGAATAAGGAATTGCACAGTCAAATAAGCAGTTCTTGACAGAATTTAGAGACCAGCAGCAGTGAGAAGGGTACACTGGCATGTAGAAAAGAGTGGAAATGAACTGAAGAGAAATGATAGCATCATATTTAGAAGCTGTCACTTTATCAGAATTATGTTGACTGGTTATTAGCAAAAGAGAAGGAATTGAGTTTTTAGAGGAAGAAGGGATTCATTTCCCCTTCATTAGCTGAGGAACCTGCTGACAGGAATTAAGACAGAATATTGCTAAATGGCAGCTTCAGCCACGCAAGAAAGGGTTATTTTTAACCCAGAGCTGCTCAGTGACTGCATTTGCAGCATGGCCCTGCTTAAAAAAAAACCAGAACTCTGCTGGCCAAACTAAGGCTGCTTTGTGCTGCTGTGTGAGAATGGGAAGGAGAGGTCCAGGCGGGAATCCCGTAGGGCAGTGGTGCCTCTGATGCCTGTGTCATGAAAATATGCCTCCAGTTAACCATTGTCCTCTGACCTCAATCCATGCTGAAACAGGGGCTTTGCATAATCGGGGAAGGAGACGGCTCCTGCTCCAAGAGATGTTATGTTTTGAATTTCCAAAACAGACAAAGGAGACATTGTCAGCCCTTCACACATGGGAAACAGAGGCACAGAGAGAGAGATTTGTCTGGGGCAAGCAGGCTAATTTTGACAGAATGGGCACTTAAAGTGAAGTTTCCTGAATTCATTTGTGTGTTATGACCACAAATTGGTCTTCCTTTCTAATATTGGATTTTGTTCTTCCTGCAACTTCAGTTCGGGTGCAGGGTTGTTTATCAAAAACATTCTTTTATTCTGTTCAGTTTAATAAATATGCTGGGGTTTCTTTCCTTGGGCAAAGCTGTGCAGCTTGCATGCAGGTCCAAGTGGCAACTCTGCAAACACCTCAGAGAGCTTCAAGTGGATTTTCATGTTGGCACTGCCAGGAACGGTAATGCAAGAAAAGGCAGAGGTGTGATTTTGTCTTCTGCTTGTCTTTGTGCCCTCTGGGATCACACCCCATGGGTGAGTGTGTAGGAGGGGAGCCTGCAGGAGCAGTCATGCTGCTCTGCTCAGCTTCACATGGGAAGAAAAATCTCACTAACTCCAGTGTCCATTTGTCTTGCCCAAGCTTGTTAAGTCCAGAAAGGCCAGTGAGACATGACATTGCTTGGCCAAACTGGGGCTGCTTGGGCTTTTTATGAGGCAGCATTGAGTGGAACCATCTGGGCTAGGAGAAGACCACACTTCTGAAATGAGCCTTTAGGAGCACTAAAGTTAAGTGGCTGTCTGGGACACCATGCTGAAAGGAAGGGCACTCACAGCTGCACGAGTTTTATGGGTTTATTTCATCTCTGATGACAAAAAAGAAAAAACTTACTAGTCATGTGGTTCCTCATAAATTTCAAGCCACTGTTGACAAGTGGCACCGCCTGTGTTCTCAGCCATGCTGAAACAGAGCTCCTCCAGCTTTCTGACTGCTAATGGACGGTGCTTTACAGTTACCTCATTTTTCTCTAAACTTAAAGGCAATCTCAAGTTATACTTCAAGAACAGAAATTTCAGTATCTTAAGTGTCTTGGGTGAACACTTGCACAGTCATCCATTGAATATGCAAGTTCTCTGGCTCCTGTGGTCCCAGTCTCCTGGAAGGTGTGCTGCTCACTTTTGCCTGTGGGCTGAGGGAATCTGTGCCTTGGAAAAAAATACCTTTCTAGAAAGCTAAATACAAATTTGGGAGCATAACTTTCACTATGTCAGTGGTGCATCTCAGCTTAGCCAGTTAAAACTATTCTTTTGCTTTAGAGTCTCTGCTTAGTTTTGTTTGTTAGGGGTTTTTTTTAATTTTATTTATACTCCATGGTGCAGCTTCCTTAGTACTTCCAGGGGCCTGGTTCCAGTTTCCAAAGATAAATCTGATTTCTGTGTTAGGAAGTGAGCTCTTTCCTTCAAGCACTTTTCTGTGTGACAGACCTGAAAGGGGCAAATCAGATTCAGTAGAATTTCAAAACTTGTAACCTATTTTCCTGTGCTTTTTGTTCATTGAGATGAATCCTTGAGAAACATCACTCATGCTAAAATACTTACCAGGGTATTACCTCAACTAAGGTGATAGCTCTTGTAGTGCAGGTGTGAAGAAAGAAGTATTTGCTCCTTAAGCTTTTTCCAATCCATGTGCTGTTCAAGCTGTCTCTGTTTCAATGGACTCCAGAAGCTTTGCATGATATTTATTAATCTGATTTACTAATATTCTCCTAAAGTTTAAACAGAGACAGAGACAGAAGATAAGCTGGATTCAGGCTTACAGGAATCAGATTCGTGCCAACTCTGCCACTTCCATTTGACTTTAAGCACATCATTTAATATTTGTGGTTCTCCTGTCTACCAAATGCAGTTTCTAATTCTTCCCTTTTTTCCCTATCCATACTTGGATAGATGGCATGTTTGGACAAGAATCAGCTCCTCTTATGTCTATGGATACCTCACACACAAGTGAGTCCCTGATCTTAGGGATCAGGGAGAAGCAACCTTCTAGTTACTTTTGTAGCCACAAAATAATAAATGGCTTCAACCTGCTCAGTGAAAAATACAACCTTTGGATTACATTGGTGAAAATCAAAAGTCCACTGCAACTCACAAGTCAAAAACTGCTGATGGTGTTTAGCAGCAGTGTCTGTTGTTGAACATCTGGCATTCATCACTGCTTTCCTTTTCTTTCCACTGTCATATTTTATCCCATCTGTTGGAGGTTCCTTAGCTCAGTCTGTATAAATTACAGCTGCCTCTCAGTCAGGGTAGTGGAATCACTACAGGCTGCAAGGTAAAGGAAGGGAAAAGAAGTAGACTTAAGGAAAGTGTCTGCTCCCCTTTTTCTTCCCTCTCCCTGTACACAGACAGTACTGGACAGCATTACTAGACAGCGAGATACTCTTGCTATTGAAGAGAGATGGAATAGTTTCCAAAAATAACAAATGTCTTGACCAGCCCTGGTTACGAAGGCAGAAAGCAGCAGAGGAATTTGAGCTGGAGTGGACACCCATTGCCATTGTTGGAAAGACCAAAATTGGCTGCTTTGGAACAGCCCTTCAGCAAGTTTGTAATGGATTAGGAAAGCAAACATTACTTAACATGAGACTTCCTGGACAATGCCTTTGATGTATTATTTTAAAATTAAATTGCTCTTATTGCAGAAATTTAAGTTGCTACTAGGAAGAATAATACTGAAGGTGCTAGGAGAATATGGGTGTGTTAAAATCAGTCAAAACAGAATAATTTGACTATTTTTTTCCTCAAAAAACTGGTCAGTGCCATCTCAATGGCCATCACATTCCTGAACCATGCTGGCAAGGCAGTGAGCCCTAGCAGCATTCCAAAGATGCATTTCTGATGGGGAGATGAATTCTCCACCATCCCAAATGCGTGGAACATTTCCAGTTGCATGTGTGTGTTCCCTGCCAAAGCCAGGTGCTTCCACAGTGTCACACAGCCCCACACCCTGCGAGCACATGCCAGCTTCAGGGGCTAGAGAAGGTATTTCCTTGTTCTGGAAACACAAAGACACCTCAGTCCCATGCTGCTGGCAGTTAGGGAAGAAAAGGCCCTTTTCCCTCTCTGTGGAGAGGGCTATTGCAGACTGCCATCTCTGTCAATCCCAGAACTTTATGGGCTGAAGCTGCAGGGTCTCTGTTAGAGACAGCTGTCATGTGTTCAGTTCTAGGGACAGCTGATATTGTTGGGGACTTCATTATACTTGGAACAGCAAGAATGCTGCATGTCATTATGTGTGTTCTTCCTGGTTGTCTTGCTTTTCCTTCTATTTAGTCTTGTGTCAAAAGTGTGTCTGAAGTTTGTTTGATTTAATATCAGGTTGACTGAAATGGGAATAAATTATTGCTGCTATTGCTGGTTGTCAGCTCAGCCTTCCCTTTCTGCAAAGCAAATTGCATTCCTGTTTTCCCATTGTTTTTCATTTATGTGCCTGTGGTGTTATCCTGCTACTTACTGCAGGCTCCCAGATTTCAGCTCGGCAACTCAATCAATCCAGCAGTGGCTGTTCAGGTCAGCATCTGCATGGAGTGGGAGTGATAGGCCCAACTCATAAAGAGAGAGGCTGCTGGGCTGTCCTTCGGAGTGATGCCTGAAGTGGCCACCTAAAAAACAGAGACTAGACAGGCAAAAGGGAATAAAGATAGGTATTTATTTGAAGGGCCTTCAGAGGTACACCCTGGGGAGTCCGGCGGCTGCTGCCAAGGTGGACTCCAAGATGGATGGCGAGTCACAAGTTTTTCACACTTTTATAAGTTTGGCTCATTTGCATATTAGGGTTAATTGTCCAATTAAAGTTTCAGTTAATGATGTAATTTCTCCAAGCTTACCCCACTTCCCCAGATCTTGGTTTACACATTTTGGGCCTAGAACAGTCTGGATGTCCTTGGAAAGCAGGCCTTGTTATGTCTACCTAGCATGAGAGAGCAGAAGTTAACAGGCTACAAGAAACTTCAGAGTTACACACTAGGCAGTGCAGGATTTGGAAAATATAAAAGTTTTATAATACTCCAAGGTATTTTAAAGTACTCCAGGGTATCAGGAGCAGGTCCTGGCTGGCACAGCAGGCACACAGTGCTTGGTGTGACAGGCCAGGCAGTGCCAGGAGACACAGTTGCTCTCTGAAGTCAGTAGACAGGTTCGGTCCTGGTGATTTGTTCTGACTTTGTAGCCTGTTGCTGGGTATGGACATCCTGGTGAAAGGTGGTCCTACTTGGCAAGGGTAAAATGGTGGGCAGTGAGAAAGAGAAACACTAATATTGCACACACTGCTTTGCATGAGATATTGCAAGAAAAAAAATAGCCCACGAGCACAGGGGAAAGGATGATGTGATGTTGATTTATTCTCAGATTTTTGCTGTCTGCACTAGATCTCTGCTTGCCAAGCATCTGTCCTGCTACTAGCAGAATATTTATTCCATTTTCTCTTCTTCTTGTAGAAAATTTTACTACATCACACTGCTGAGAGACCCCGTATCTCGTTACCTCAGCGAATGGCGTCACGTCCAGCGAGGAGCTACTTGGAAGACCTCCTTGCACATGTGTGATGGCAGGACACCAACTCCTGAAGAGCTGCCGTCGTGCTATGAGGGCACAGACTGGTCAGGCTGCACGCTGCAGGAGTTCATGGATTGCCCATATAATTTGGCCAACAACCGCCAAGTGAGGATGTTGGCCGACTTGAGCTTGGTGGGCTGCTACAACATGTCCTTCATCCCGGAGAACAAGCGAGCACAGATCCTGCTGGAGAGCGCGAAAAAAAACCTCAAAGACATGGCCTTCTTTGGCCTGACAGAGTTCCAGAGAAAGACTCAGTACCTGTTTGAGAGGACTTTTAACCTGAAGTTCATCCGGCCCTTCATGCAGTACAACAGCACGCGGGCAGGAGGGGTGGAGGTGGACAACGACACCATCCGCAGGATCGAGGAGCTCAATGACTTGGACATGCAGCTCTATGACTATGCAAAGGACCTCTTCCAACAGCGCTACCAGTACAAAAGGCAGCTGGAGAGGATGGAGCAGAGGATAAAGAACCGGGAGGAGAGGCTCCTTCACCGGTCCAACGAAGCGCTTCCCAAGGAAGAGACCGAAGAGCAAGGACGTTTGCCCACTGAGGACTACATGAGCCATATTATAGAGAAGTGGTAGCCTAGGCAGACTTTTATATTAATGGTATTCTAGGGTTTCCATATAAGAGATCATGGAAGTAAAATTACAAAAACAACAAAAAAAAAGAAATATTTTATTTAAAAACAAGTCTGTAAAACAGAAGATAGATTGCTTCCTTAAGCATAGGGTCTTTTTACTGTTTCTTACAAGACCGATGAGATTCTTAAAAAAAACAATAAATGCATAAAAATAAAAAAAGGGTCAACATTCTAATGCAGAGATAAAAAATGCACAAATGCAGTTACCCACTCATAAGGCCAAATACAAAAGAATGTTTCTTATCCTCACAATTGTAACACAAGTGGCAGAAGTAGGAATTTTAAAAATCTGTTTATCCCCTGAGCATAATGATCTAAAGATACATCATTAAAAACAAGGAAAGTGAGGTTTTCTTTTGTGAGGGAGGTGGGATGGGAATTGCATTGTTTGTCAGTCACTGATAATGGAGACTAAGTTGAGGATTGGCCATCCTGTCAGGCTGGGATCTCAGCACACAGACACTCACAGCGTTTCGGCTGGCAGCCACTGCCAGAAAGTAGAGCACCATTAAAAAAAATAGAATAAAACCAGTCAGAGGATGAGAAACATTAAAGCAAATTGGCTATGGCCTGGGATATGTACTTAGCACAGCGGTTCTGATGCATTGCACTGGTTTCACATATACATACGCAGCTTCATCACTAAAATCATAGGGAATTCATGCACAAAACTCCCAGATTTGTTTCCCAGACATTTCCCAAAACAAGTCAAAAGCCAGCCATAGACTCAAACCTATCTCCCATGTTATCCTGTCAGCTTACACCCCTACCACTCAAGCCACCATCAGTATTGTGTGTTAACAGCACATGAAAACCCTATCCTACATACTAAAAAAAAAAAAAAAAAAAAAAAGGAAGAAAAGTTTAAATATTCCTTTATAAATCTGCACAAAATTCGGACCCCACAAATGATCAGTCATTAATGGGAACATGACAAGGGGTGATTTTGTTTTGTTTGTTGCTATGTGAAATACTGACCCAGAATAAGCTTACAGATGTACTCTAGCTGTATTATTTCAGTTATTTTTACTTGCTTTTATTGAGAGGTAATGGGCATCAGCCTGCTTCCAGTGAAGTCACTAGAACTGATTTAAGTGGGAACAGGATGGGGCTCTCTTCCAGAGCTGTGAAAATTTCTGTCTGTGGGTCTGAATTAATTATGAGACAGTGCACATTGTCTTTTGGCAGGGTGCCTGTCCTGCAGCCCTTACTTTAAATGAACAAGCTGTGTTCATAAAACTGGAAAGAGGAATCATGGATAGTGTTTTTTTAGTCGCAGACCACTCTCAAAGCAGAACTCTTTCAACGCTGTTCTTTAGGGCCTCATGTAAGTTTAATCCTCCAGTGTGGGGACAGTCTAACCAGGTTCTGCTTACTGACTTTTGAGTCATAGAAAAACAATGACTTCTGTAATTCCTCTTCCCACTCGCCAAATTAAAATATGGCTGATTTTTTGCTGTTGCAAGCACTTCTTTGTTTGGCTGGAAGCATGGAGATGAAGTAGGTTTTGCCTGGTTCATGTCTCCCTCCGTTACTACTCAGCCTGTAAGACCTGAACCAGCTATTGTTTAGTGTAAACTCTGAACCAAATGCAATATGATTTGATTTTCAACAGCCACGTTAACTGCAAATCAAATATGGCATTGGAATCACTGGAGGAGAGGCAGAGAGCTGATGCACTCAACTTTAGCATGTCACTTGTACAGCATCCCTTTCCCATCATACAAATCCACTGATGTGCTGCTTCATTTGTGTTTTAATTCTTTCTCTGCCTCTCTGCACTGTTTCCAGCAGTTTCATGTTCAGACTGAGTTTTGCAAAGGAGGGGCTTCTTTGTTCTCCTGTGCACACCCTGGGGGATACGTCTTGCTTTTGGAGATGTTCTTCTGAAGAGTAAAGACAACTAAAAACTTGAGAACAGAAAACACAAAGGGCACTTAGGGCTCAAATACAATTCTGTTGCAGCCCTGAGCCAAAGTCCACCAAAGTGTGAGGATGTCTTTCCTGTTGATTTCAGATGGATTTGAGTCAGGTCTGCATCCTGCTGCTGCAAAGTGCACAAGCACATGCTCACCTGTCTGCAGGCACAGAATGTCTCCTGTTCCCAGAAATGTGTAGCCTGGCCATAAGCATTTCCTCCTAGATGAAAGTTGGGAAGCAAAATGAAGCAGTATTTGGTGGTTGGCCCGGGGGCAGAAGGTATTACATGTCCATTTGCTCATCTCTGAATTCCAAGATTGAGAGAAGCTATGTCTGGTAGTAGCCAGCACTCTCACGTGTAGCTGTAGCTAAAGAAAACATTTGTATTTCAAAAATGCAACTTTACAGGCTGTTTACCCACAAAACCAGCACAAGAGATACAAAAAGCAACTGGTTCACATGCACAGTTCCACCTTTCCCCAGGAGCTTTTCAGGGTGCATCCTGTGCTGTGGATCCATAACGCACAAGTGGCTCCTACAGCTAATCCCTGTTTGCATGGCACTGCTGGGACTGTGTGTGATTCACACCAGCACTGGGATTAGGCTGTGTCTGCCTGAGCTGTTCCTGTGTTACAGGCTCTGAGTAACCAGCTGGATGTTAATTAATCTGTCCGCAGGGTTGTCTAAATCAGAAGCAGCCTCTGACCTTAGAAGCATGTCAGTAGAAGACCTTGTTCCAACATTTCCTTTGTAATAAATTGCAGTAACAAGCAGAAGAAATGAAATTATATTGAACACTGTCTTGTTAACAGTTTCATTTCAACCACAAAAGGAGGGCTGACCTCACTTAGTACTGAGGCAGAAGTTTCTAGATTTAAATCCTGCACCCAGCAAACGCCTCAGTTTTCCCACCTCTACACTGGGAGTAACAAATTTACAGACTCTAAAAGGGTATGAAAAGTATAGGGCGCTTTGAAACAGATTCTGAGTAATGGAAACGAACAGAATCACCCAAAAGCCATTCCTCACCCTGGCTGCTGTGCTGGTCTGCTTATGGCTATAAGCCATGTGTTAATTTATTTTAAGTGCTGTGTACCAGAACATGGGTTGCAGGACATATCTGGCACTATCTTCTTCCTTTAGCTGGGTGCAAGGGAACTTTTTTAACATAACGTGAATGTAGTTTTTTGTGATTTATATGTACCACAGTTTGAAGTGGTACTATTTCTTTTCTTTTTAGGACTGATATTTTGATGCTACAAGAACATGAAAAGTGTGTGTGTAGTTTTAAAAGGAATGGAGAACAACGGCTTTAAGGCACTCTGGCAGAAGTAGTGGCCAGAGAGTAGATTCTTGTTCAATATCTGCCCCTTTCTTCCAAAATGTTTTTCCTGTGACTTCCAGGCACATGAAGTCAGGACATGAAGTGTTTCTTCAGGGGGTCTGTCGGTGCATGGTGATCCAGGTCAGGTTAGGAGAGTGCTGGGAGCAGTGTGGGCAGGTGCCAGGTTGGACCTGTCTCTCAAGGAGTTGGTGAGGCAGTTCCCCCTGAAATCAGAATTTACCTGGTTGGGTGCTTACCCACCCCACAGTGTATCTGCCACAGTCCCAGGGGTACCCCCTGGAAAGCCTTTTCAAAGGCGCTCTGTAAAGGTGTTTAAGGCTGTGTAAGGCAGCAGTACCAGTGTGAGTGAGCAGTTTGGGCAGGAAAAGGCAGTAGCCCCTCAGGCTCTGCCATCTGGCACTGTGCTGACCCTGGCACATCTGCAGACAAGGATGGGGCTCAGAGGGGATTTCCCAGCAGACTCCATTCCTGCTCTGGGAAGGTGGAAAGGCCAAGACATGCTGTAGTGCTGAGAAGTCAATATGCTTTTAGTCAAACCTAAACTTCACTGCTTGGTGGGTGTTGTTGCTGAAGAAAACATTTTCTCGCTGGTTTGTCTCATCCCAGTTAGCTCTGTTGAAGGAATTTGCCTCATCCAAAGTTTCCCAGACAGTCAGGTGCCACCTTGTACCCTATCCAGGTCACAAAATGCAGGATTGACCGGTAAGGTTGCCAGCCCAGGCTGTCACAGGGTTCAAAGTCATACACAAACAAAGAAAAACTCAGCAAAGGATCAGTGTGAATTTCTGGCTTGTCTGAATTTCTCTCAATTTTACGCCCAACATTTTGGAATAAATGAGGAGCACTTCAATTGATGTTTTTGCACCCTTTAGTCCATTACTTGCTTACAAAACTGGGATGACGATGAAAGCAGCATAAGATCCCAATGAATTCAATTTCTCTGGGCTGTCCTGTTGGACAAAAAAGAGCAGTGCAGTTGCTGGGAGAGCAAGGCAGAAGGACTCCCCAGTGACAGTACAGACTACTGGGAAGGTTTGCTCTGAGCCAAGTTACAGGGGGTGATGATAACATTACAGCACAGGTTCAGGTTCATATCTTGGGGTTAAAAGCATCTCTAGTGTCTTACTTACTGGTGTATCATTACCCAGACCCCTCCTATCCCATAGGCTTTGCCAGTCATCACAAAAAGGGAATAGTACTACAGGAACCCATCACCCAAACTGTGCTTAATATTGTGTTCCCAGAGCTATAGCTTGGCATGCAACTGACACTGTCTGCTGGGTCCAAATCATGGGGCTGCCTGCCTTCTCTTTTTATTCTTCTTTTCACTTTCACTGATATTAGCAGACCATGTTCCAGAGGCAGGAGTGAACACAGGATTTGCTGCCTGATCAGGAGCACAGCCAAGCCTTTATGGCACAGGTCAGTGAGCAGCAGCTCAGGTAAACCAGGGCACACAATCCCAGCTATCTGTGGCTGTTTACCCCATCCACAGGAATTCTGCCAAGGTGAATGTGGACCTGAGAAGCACATGGGTGTTAAAGCCTGTGTTGTCCCAGCTGCAGGGAGTTTTCTCTGTAATTCTTAGCCATGCAAGCTGAAAAAAACAAGATTTGCAAATGGGTCTGTCTCCTCAGAGCCCCATGATTCCCCCTCCCTCTTCAATTCCCCCAGGTGTCAGTTCTGGAGACTGGATTGAGAGAGTTGTACTATAATGAATAATTTTATATTCAAAAGGTTTACTGAGCATGATTTGTTTTGTACATATTGGAATATGATTTAACTTATTTTTATTGCCCCTTTTAATCTTTTTTCCATAAGGAGAAGACAAAAATCCCCATCCTCTCTCAATGTGAAGTTCCTATGTGTTTATATGTAGTCTGCCAGTCAAACACTCAACGGGCACAGGATTTCTCACCATCCCTCCTGCTATCTGATTTTGTTTTTCATTGTCATTTCCATTCATCTGAGACTTTGCTTATATTGTCTCTTCTTTCCTCTCTGCCACACAGTCTGCACAGAGCAGGGAAAGGGCAATGCAGGCAGGATTTTCTTGTTCTTCCTCTCCCCTTTCTTGTGTGCTTTACTTACCAAGGAACTCAGTTCCTCTAGGAGTTGTGTGACTGAGGGTAAAAAAATAGAACTGTCCCCCCACCTGCCTTCCATTCTACATATTGTAGATCAAACAGATTCAGCTTCTCTGAAAGTGATTGTGGCTGGACTCATTCCATTGGGCTGAATGTGTATGGTTTGCACTTTCCCCCTCACTTCAGGAACTTGAAATCAACAAAAAATAAAAGGCAACTGTTTAACTTGAGCCGAGTAACACTTAAAGCTTTATATATTTATTTATAGCATCTTACAAAAAGTGTTAAAAGGTTTTTTCTTCCACAAGAAAAATAAAATTTTAAAAAGTCATCTAATTGTTTTTGTCTAGATCAAGGATGAATGTTAGCAGATGAAATAAACCCTAAAATTGAGCATCTGTCGTGCGTGTTGTCCTTGCGTTGGCCTTTGGATACTTCTTCAGTGTAATATGTCTTGCCTGTTTATTACAGAGAGATAAAGCTGCCAGTGCAGTTGATGGAGAATATTTGTTTTCTGGTACAAAAAACAGACTCCTGGACAAGAAATATTCTAGCAGAAACTGCAGTCTGTTC
The DNA here is from genome assembly GCA_013396875.1 of Vireo altiloquus. Taxonomy (NCBI): domain Eukaryota; kingdom Metazoa; phylum Chordata; class Aves; order Passeriformes; family Vireonidae; genus Vireo; species Vireo altiloquus. The sequence continues at coordinate 195,304 of VZRF01012067.1, read as the reverse complement.
ATTCCTATTGTTACATTGGAGCCAACACTGCAAAAAGCCCTTAAACCTCACAGAACCGACTATCTTTTAAAAATTACCTTTGATATTCTACAGTCTTCTTAGTTTTCTTTTTCAGAGTCACTGCAATGAACACATCTGCAGGCAATAGAGGTTGTTACACCAAACATTACAGAATAATTAACAGAAATTTTGTTTGTTTCGTGCTCAGAAGTACTTTGTTGTGTGAAAAGTTACTGAACTGAGCCACGTGCCTGTTTTGCCCAGTGGAAGTAAGCTGGGGGTGAGAGAATGGTGATTCAATGGTGATGTGTTTCACAGCATCCCAAGCGGGAACAGCGAAATGTTTGTGCAAGTGTAGCGAGTAACAAGGCTGTGGTTTTCCCAAAGCATCGCTACAGCTCTCACTGGAGGGAGAGAAGGAGGGAGGGGCCACAGAGGTGCTGCTGGAGGACTCAGGTAAGGGACTGTGGGAGGGGAGCACCTGTGATCCCAAGGAGGGTCATCTGTGAGGGGAGGGGACTGGCAGAGACCTCGGGTCAGCCCCTCCAGCTGTGCTGGTACCACTGCCCAGCAGGCCTCGTGTCCTGCTCTCCTGCAGGAGGAACTTGCCAGTGTGGCTCCCTCTGGCCATCGTGGTGTGGACAGAGCTTGTCCTGCTGCATGGGAGCCCTGCTGTTCCTGTTAAAAAGTGCTCTTTGTCTCCTTCTTTGCCTTCCCAGAAGCCAGGGGGATGCTCTGGCACAAGGAGTCCGGGCAGGTAAAACACTTTCGTTTGCACATGGGCTTCCTACACTGCCTTTTAAATGGTTCTTCCTCTCCAGGCTAGGAGCCTCCAGGAAAAGGAGAGGAGGGAGGGAGGATAGCTAGCTAGGAGGTGGAAGGAAGGCTTCTGCTGTTGCAGAAGGGGAAAGGAGTAGAATGGATGCTTGAAGGAGGATTAAAAGACGCAGTGAAATTACTGAGGGAATAACCTCCAGAGTTTGGGGTTTTTTTCTTGGTAACACTGATGACTGCTCAGTTTCTTTATTCTTGAGTCCAAAATGTTCCTGTTTCTATTCTATCTGGTGATTTTACCCTGTCCAGCACTGCCTCAGGTTAGCTGGAAAGTGCCCTCCTTTGCATCCTGCTGTTACCCTAACAATAAACAGCTCCTGGATGTTCTGCTGCCCCAGGTGACAGCCTGCTCTTCCTGGATAGAAGAGCTGATCCTGACTGCTATAGAGGAGGTGGTGCTGAGATCTTGTCAGAGGTTGTGTTTCATTTCTCTGGCTCACAAACTCACACACAGCTGCTTTAACTCTTTAATAACCTCTTTCTTGCTGCTGTCTAGAGGACAAGGAAAAGCAAAGCAAATCTGCTTTAACACTGTAATGCCAAAGCTTTTCACATTGATCTTTGGGTCATACAGGTTCCCTTTTTGCCTTGCTGGGGATCCATGTGTGGGTCCACAAAATGCTGAATTTCTTTGTTGTCTCAGAGCAGAAAGAGGGATGTAGGTCCTTGTATAGTTAAATGTGTATCTAGTGGTGACTGTGTGTTTCTATGGATTTTGTACAAGAGGACAGAGTTTAGGAGAGTCCCAGGCCTTTCAATTTGTAACACTTTATTTGCAGTACTTCAGTGACACTTAGAGTAGGGATGTGAATAAATTTATACACAGATAAAATAAAATTACAGACTTTCTGCAGCTGGAAATGTTCATGGCTGATTTGGATGCATCAGCTCCCCTCTTTGCTGCAGGGGGAAATCAAGGCACGTTCATACATAAACTCAAAAGAATATATTATGGGCTTAACAGTAAAGCAGTTTGAGGTTTTACTATAGCAGTTATTTCATAAACTTCAAATAAAATAGTCAATGAAATATTCATTAATTGAACAGTATTTAATAGATCATTCCTATGTATCTCTTAAAGCAATCAGAGGTTCAAGGGGGGAAAGCTTCTCTAGCAAGTCCCTGTCTGCTCTAATTGATCTGGGAAGTAAGTGGCTTGGAAAAGAAACCATGCATGTTCATACTTTGCAAACATCTACAAGCCTAAGATGAGTGACTCTCTGTTCATTGGTCAGCCCTCACTGTAGCACAGGCAGGAGCTGTTTTATGTGGTACTGCTTGTTAGGGCTTAGAGAGTTTGTCCAACAGGAATTTACTCATTTCGCTCTCTCTGGAGCTGCTCTTCTCATAAGCTTTTTTACTCTTGAGGGCTTTCATGTCCTTGCCTTACTCTGCCCTGCCAATTCTCCTCCTTCACAGAAGGTTTGTCCCCAGAGATGGAGGGCATGCAGTATCTCATTCAGGATCCCTGTGACCTTTGCTGCAGAACTGAGATGCTTTTTAATCAACATCCAGCCAACAGTAGGAGAGAAAAGTTGAAATACCTATCCTCTAGGAGCTGGGAATGGGTGAGAGATAGCAGTGCTTTGCAAGTGTGTTATTTATATATTTATTTTTTTCTTCCCCACTAATATATTCTATCAGATTGTACTCATGGAATCCAGATGTTTGTGCAATGAATGAGTAACAGTGATAAATAATCAGCATTTAATTCAAGTGGCTTTAACATACTCTGGTTATTACTGGATTCCATTTAAAAGTTCCTTACTGACTTAAACCAAATGTTATACTCAGTTGGGCTGTAAATGGTAAAGAAATTCCATGTGGCCTAATCTGGTTAATTCAGGCTGGATACCTGATCCCCAGCAGAATATGTGGTAATCAGTCATCAGTTTTCTGGCATAGGCAGTGACAACACATATAAATCATACAACCTTTGTGAGATGGTAAATAACTTTCCTGCAGAGCCCTTTCTGTGGGATTGGATTATTAGTGCCAGACACTGCTTTCTGAACAAGAGCTCACAGCAAAACTGGTGAATGCTCAGATGTTTTGCATACTGCAGCAGCCCCCATCAGCACTGGTTTCTACTGATCATATGTTCTTTCTGTTCCTTAATATCAAATATTTAGATGCTAAGGGAGAATTTATAAACTGAACCCAATTAGCCACAACTCCATGTAGGCTTTTAAATTTTACTGGGTTAGGGAATGATCATACCTTTTGTGTTACTGGAAATGCTAAAGCCATGCTGCTACTGGAGTTACTTAATGGAGGCTTTGCGCCCTGGTTGGAGAACCTGGGTCTTGGAAAACTGTGCCCCTGGGAGAGGTGTGCAACCCCCTGGGCTCAGGGATCTGCTGCTTGTTAGGTTTTTGCTTGAGATCAAGTGCCAAGTCATGCAAAGAATTAAGGGTATATGGTGTTTTGTTTCAAGGGCAGTTTGGCGTTCTGAAGCAGCTAAATGACCAACATTCAGCTGTTGGAGGTGAAAATGGAGACAGGGATCCTGTTGGAGGAGAAATCTTTTGATAGGAGCAGCTTGGCTGATGTTATCAAGGCACCCTTCATCACAACTGTTCCACATAGCTTTTCATGTGTTTATTCTGAATACTGTTGTTTTGTCTCCACTGGGAAAACTCATCCAAGCAAAGTGTGAAATAGGGGGCCGGAGTTCTGGCTGAAGTCCTGGCCCTCATGGGCACGGCCTCATCTCTCATTGTTCCACGTTGCCCTTGGAGAAAGAAATCCATAACCTTTTGGAAACAATATTCAATCTGAGTGCATGTGCAGGCTTTTTGGTTTGTCTATGCTGTGTCCCAGTAATTTGGAGGTCATTTATACTGTCCCTGTGCCTGTCTGCCTCTGTCCTGGTGAGTGCTGTGTGCTGTGCCACGCCTCAGGCGGTGAGAGGCCCAAGCATGGCTGCCTCCCCCAGTGAGGAACGAGCCCGGCATGGCTGCCTCCCCCAGTGAGGAACAAGCCCGGCATGGCTGCCTCCCCCACTGAGGAACGAGCCCAGCATGGCTGCCTCCCCCAGTGAGGAACAAGCCCGGCATGGCTGCCTCCCCCAGTGAGGAACGAGCCCAGCATGGCTACCTCCTCCGGTGAGGAACGAGCCTGGCATGGCTGCCTCCTCTGGTGAGGAACAAGCCTGGGTCTGTCTCTGCCGAGGCAGCACTCAGAGACAGGGACACACCTCGGTGGCCAAAAGCTCTGGCCAAGCTGAGCTTTGTGGTGTGGCTTGTTTGTGGCACAGCAATGTCCTCCAGCAGGGATGGCTGCTGGCCTGCCAGCTAAGATCTGGAGATGTGCACATGTTGTCTGGATTTTTATGTGTAAGTTTAAGGACTTTTACAAGAAAATCAAACCATACACCTGCTGGGACGGTGTTGGGAGGAACAATTACGGCAATAAATAAAGATTTCTGCTTGCATGCCCACCCAACAGGCTTTACTGTCTCCTCATCAAGTGATCTGCCATTTGTTAGCATTTGCTTGTTAGGGCCTTTCTGCTCTTGGCCTGTTCTTGCTTTTGTGTATATTTTACTCATCTTGACAAGAGAAAGGAACTCTATTAAGTAGAGACAGTTACAATTCACAGTGCCTGTAACATCTGTGGCAGGACTAGAATTACAAACCACATCAGCATATTCCTTTTTTTGTTCGTTTCCTCTCTGTTTGGGAATTTCATTCGCTGTCTTACATTTTTGGTTGTGGGTTATTTTTGCCCTGCACTCCTATGGCTTCTTTGTGAAAAGCATTTGTTTTGTTGTCCTTCCTCATTCTTTGTAAAGGTGGCCTGCAGGTCTGGGTTGGCCAAAACCCACAGGAACTGGCAATGAAAGGATGTGAGGCAGTTGTCTTCTTGGATGGGAAGGTGGTAGGTGGAAATTGGTGTGTTCCTTTACAGCAGCACTTGCCTCTATCATTCATTTCTTACTCCAGAACTGCCTTTTGTGCATTAAAAGCTCTTAGGTGTGTTTCTCATCCTCCAAAATTTGGTTTTGAGTTGTGTGTGATGTTTTCCCCTCAAGCCTTCTTCTCCTACTGATGTTCTATTTCTTTTTTACTAGCACAGATGCTCTCTGGGAATAACCTTGCCTGTAAGGAATCTGATGCTTTCTGCCCTTCCATATATTCACTTACCTACTACTTTCGGTAATTAAGGCTCTGGGTTTCTGTGACTGAAATGATGCTGAAATGTCTGGAAAACTGGGAGGTGAGTGTTGGAGAGGATGAGCATAAGGGGATAAAAGCTAGTAGTCACCAAACTGTGTCACGCTTTTTACAGATAGGTTGGAACCCAAAGCTCTCGTGGTCTTTTGTGCTGGCAGCAAAAAGACCCTCACTGAAACCCAGTGTCATGTGCTGGGGCTGGGAGGGAATGGAACTTTAGGGACTGTAGAGAGATTGTTGACCTTCCTTTCCTTCATGCCCTTAAAGAGGAAAGTCATAGATTCGTCCTCACCCTAAACCACATCCAAAAAACATCTACCACCTTCTGGTGAGCGAGGCTGGGGTAAGAGTGGGCTCTTCCTTAAGTCTCCATTACACTTGCTTCACTTTACACAAGGAGAGGGGTGGCAGAAAGGCAGCACATTATCCAGTCATTCTTATAAAGAGCAGTTTCTCACACATTAATCCTGGATTACATGAAAGTAACACTATGCAAGTTTTGGTGTGGAAGAGTGGAGAAGAGCAGAAGCCAAGGGGTGTCCATAGTTGCTGTGTTCTAGACACTCTGCAGTGCTCCTTATAAACAGGTAACAGAGAATTGTCTGGCTGCACTTGACTGGAAACATGCCAAAGCAGGCTGGTGCAGAGGCTGCTGGCAGAGATGATGCTCCAGGATGAAATAAATGGAAAGGTCGCCTTGATTAACTGCCCATCTCTCCTCTCCCTTACCCTATCTCAGTCTCTCTGCACCTTAATAACCACAGGCATGTCTGACTCGTCAGCCATGTCAGGCAGCTTCCATTTAAGTGTTGAGCATGAGCCAAATCATTCTTCTATCATATTTAGGGTCCTTCGTATTGTTAAGTGGTGCTGTGTAGTAAAAAAGAGCTGCATGGAAATGTGCTTAAAACACTGACCGAGGAGGTCAGCGAGCTTTCTTCATTTGTTTTAGAGCCCTGTTGTTTCCCCTCACTCTTAAACAAAAAAATAACAAAAAGATCTTCCTTGTCTGGGGTTTTGATACGTAATAAATGCTGCAGGTTTTCATTCATCGTGTTATTTTGATGCATTGTAGCATTTGTGTCCTAGTTCATCAGAAGTGCCCTCGTTGTGTCATAAAAACACCGAACACAGTGCGCCCCTGCCTCAGGGCCCTGTAACACAGATCATGGGAAAGCAGAATTGGCTTTGCCTTGCCCCTGGGCTCTGGCATCATCCGTAATTTTAATGATAAGGTAAAGATAGGAGCTTCTCACTGTCAGCGTTGTAGGGACCTGCAATCTTTTCTCATTGAGACTAAATAAAAGCTGCCTCTTTGCAGATTTACATTTAGTCCCCCCAAAAAGTGAATGTTACTAACTTCAAAAGATTTTCCCTAAAGTATTTTTGAAACTTGCCTATTTAATTTAATTCCTAATTCCTCCTTAATATTATTGTCATCCTGTTTAAATGCCCAGTTACCCTATCATGCTTTCCTTATCTACAGAGCAGAAAATGAGCCATAATTTTGAGGGGACAATGATTTGATGACACTGATGGGGCTCTCAAACTCCATTAGGGTGCATGAATCACAAGTTAATTAGTCATTTTTCCTAATATAGTGATGTTCTATCTTTAATCCTACAATTTCTGTCTCTTGTCAGATTTATTATTGTCTCCAGATGGACTGTTCAGTCTCTTCCCTCAAAACTTTCTCATGTTAAGAGGTAAAGTTTTTACAGGTGTAGAAAATACCAGTTTCTTTTCTTTGAGTAAAAACTTTGCAACATGATACTTTATTTCATACACATAAAGGTTTGAAACTACAGCTTCAGGAGTTTCAGCTACTACAGAGTTTCATAGGCAATTAGACCCAGAAAATTATGAGGTCTGATTGGCAGTCTAGATCAAGGATATTGGAACCTGACTGAATCCCAGTTACTGACACAGAAGATAATTTTGAGCACCACTAATTACTGCTCTGGGAGTGGAGGTGCCAGACAAGTGCTGCAGTGCAGGAGCTGTGGAGGTTTAGGATCACACATTCTACTGACCCATCCATCCAGGTGAGGAGCATGGGGCTTATCACAGAGGGAAGAGAATTTGGATTTTTAGCGGAGAGCCTCAGTGCCTTCGCCTTCCTGGAGGTCTCCTGCCTGCTGTTGTGCACTGCTGCTTTGCTGGGAGGGATGTAGGGGCTCTTCTTGATGCCAGAATGATTTTTTGCTTTTTGTTTTATACCCCTCTTACATACTCTTTTATATAGTTTGATGTGTTCTCAGTGCTTTTAGCCCACACACTGTGACTTCCCAAGGCTGATAACTCAGCTCAGCCCCACGGCACCGTTAAACCAGGAGAGCAAACATCCTGGGAGCCCCAGACACCAAGGGCCTCTCCAGAACACATTTTGGAACCTCAGACAGGCCCAGCCAGGGGGAAGGTTCCTCACAACGAGGGGTTCACTCCAGCCTCTCATTGGGGAATCTTTGATAGATGTGCTAATTAGCAAGGCCTGTAATTGTGTTCATTTCGGTGTGTGGGGGTGGTTTGTGCATTTCGGGGCATTCCACCTGGAGCAGGTGCTGCACCCAAGGAACCTGAAATAAACACCAAGGTAAAAACCCCTTTTCCCCATAAACCATGTTTTGGTTTTAATTTTAAGACCAGGGAAAGGCAACATTCTCCAGCCACAGAGCTGCCTCAACAATGTATTTGGGAGCTCCCACTTGGAAAAACTCCTCCACACTAAGAGCACTGCACAGGGGACAGGTCAGGCTCTCTGACTGTGCTGTCAGGTCACAGGAGAATCCAAGGGAGGATGACCTGGACTTTCCTTGGATGTTGTTTGGAGAGCTGAGCTGAAGTGCTGGAAGTCATATCTGATATTAGCAGATGCACTGCTTGGATAGATCCAAGGGTTCAGTCTGTGGGGGTGTCCACTGCTTGCTCTGGTAAGATTGGAGGGGCATATTCATTTTATAGTGGAGTCTGTTTTAAAAGGTGACATATCTGAGGGAACTGGAAATCAGCTTCGTGTAGCAGCTGCTCTCTACAGAGAAATCTTCCTTCCAAGTCTACAAAGGCTCCACCTCCCTGTCCTGTGTGCAGTTCAAAAAGACTGACCCACTATAACAACGAAAACATTTTCTTGTTTTGCATCTCCAGACCTCTTAAGAGTTCTAGAGCAGGCTAGGTTTGAGGAATGAGCACAAGAATGGTGTAAAGAGTTAATGTTGGCTCTCACTTTGCTGCCTGCAACAATTTGGCAGGAGGTTTTCTCATTTGGAGGAAGGAGGGCACTGATGGTTTGGGCTTGGGGGTTTTTTAGATCCTTAGGTTGCAGAGAATTTCCTATACCCTAAGGATGGAAAGCTTATAAGGCTGGTGAAGAATGTGAGTATTTAAATTTCTATTTTTAGATAATTTTGAAATCCTGAAACTGGAGGTAACAGATATAGCAGAGTTAGACAATTACCCCAAACCCAGCTGCCTATTTATAAGCATTATGGTGTGGTTTTTAATAAGCTTGTAGAAAGAAACTTGTGGACCAAAGTTAAAATGTGTATGTGGGTTGCTTTTGTGCAAGGCAGGAGGAGACCTGAGTGACTTCGAGGAAGGTGCATGTTGTTAGCTGGGCAGAGGGTGGGATGTGGGGCAGTTTGAGGGAAACAAGTTTGAATAGCATGAAGAACATGAGGAAGAGCTGAGGAAAGAGAAGGAAGGAGAAGGTGGGAGCCTGAGGAAGCTCTGGGCAGCAGCTCTCCCTACAGATGTGGGTACAAGAGGGCAGCGTGGGTGTGGGAGAGCTGGAGAGGAGAAGCTCTAGTAATCAAACTGAGAAGTCAGGACAGCCACAGCAGCAAGAGTTTCAATTGTAAAATTGCAGAAAAATAGATTGCTTCCATGTTTTTGTTCAAGAATCCAGGCTCATGTGCAGGTATGGGCTGTTTTCAGTAGTCATGTTCATTTGTGGCTGCTGATAGAGGGTGTGGGGAGCCAGACCTGGGTTGTTTCTGAACAGCACGTGGAGAAGTGAGAGATTGGCTGTGAATCTGCTCTGTTACACACACTTTACAGCTCTCAGCATGTCCAGCACAGTAACCACAGTACTCAACAGCATGTCATCCTGATGCAAGCTACCTGCCTATTTTGAGTTTTTTATCACAGCAGACCTTCTTGCAACTGCACCCTTCCCTGCTCCTTTCAAAGCTCATATTTCACTGCCTTTCAGTCAAAATTATCTACTCCTTTTAATTACCCCCTGCTCTACTGTTTGAGATGTGGCACAGCATGCAACATTGAAGGAATTTTCAGTCCAGATTGACTCTCCTGAAAAAGTTCATATAGAAGTCAGGGAAATAAGTGAATTTTCTGAAAAACAGAGTTGAGCCTCTCTTGTGGGAGAGAAAGGGAGGCAGAGTTTAAGCAAGGATTAGACAGTTCCTGTTTGCAAAGGTGACAGCTGAGTAGGAACTACTCTTTCCATACACAGCAATGAGCAAGTGCTCGTGTGTTTCATGGAATATATAATTATGGCTCATTGCCTGCTCTGTCGATCACATAAGCCATAATGTAAAACGTATTTGAGAGCAATTCCACCAGCTTCATGTGAGGCTGTTCCTGCTGAAGGCTCCCAAATGTAATTCAGGGCTTCTCCCTGGAAGGCCTGAGGAAGTATTAGTGCCTGCTGTTCGTAGCCAGTCTTGAAAACACAGAGCCTTGTGTTCAGTCCTCAGAGCATTTTGCTCAACTGTAAGCATGCTTAAAAAAGAAAAGAGAGATGAGAAATGACTCATGCTTCTCTGTTCAGAAGTGTGCTGGTGAGAAGGAAAGTGATCTGTTCTGGCTGGAACTCCAAGGAGTAATCTCCTTTGCAGGTCAGGGAATTTCCCACAGGAGGAGTTTGCAGACTGCTGCTCTGGTGCAGCCAGAGAGTGTCATGGTAAACTCTGTGTTTTCTGAGGCCAGGGAGAGGTGATGCACTGTCTTGGTGTGACTTATGATGTATCCCATATTGCCTGGTCTATGCCCAGAAAATGAATCTCATACCTTTCTGTGCCTTTAAACTGAGCCCGAGAGGGGAGAGAGAGAAAAAAAAAACAGCCAGAGGAACTTTTCTGTGCTTCAAGGTCACTACTCCTCTCTCTTGTTCTGCTGCTGTGGGGAGTGATAGCTGCTGCTGCAGCAGAGAGGGGAGGAAGCACCTTCCTTGCTTTCCAGCCAGCTCTTGGCTCTGTTTCTTAAAAAAAAAACCAAACAAACAGAATTTTCCTAAAACTTCAGTTTCTTCTTCATCTCTTCGAAACTTATTCAGCACACCAGAACATCAAAACCTCACTGGGAGACCTTCCACTGGCCTGGAGGGAGGTCCTCCACTCCAACTCAGCTGCAGAGAGAGGGACCACACCCACAAAAAGATGCTAAACTCTTCCAGGTTTCTCTCTGCAACAAGAGATTTTATTATTTAGCATTATTATTCTTTTTGTGTGTGTGTGGTCATTAAATAGATGGGTTTTTTCCTTCTTTGCTTTCCTTCGAAGAAATATTTTCTTTTCCCAAACCTAGTGGAGGAGGGGTAACTACAACTTGCTTTCTTTCAGAGGATATTCTCCTCTAAATTTATCTCAAACCAAAACATTGGCTTTGCTGCAGGATTTGGAATTTTTTTTATTTTTTCAGAAGTCTTTGGGAAACATGCATGTGTTGTTGTGGAAGACCACAGCCAACTTTTATCTTGGGCTCCTCTCAAAAAAAGAAAAAAATCAGCCAGGAACGAGAATTGAAAAGACTTTTGGGTTGTAACGAGTATTTCTTGGCTGTGAATTCTGAAAGGGCTTGGAACAGGTGTAAGAACCTTTCCCAGAGTGACATCTCATGGATACAAATGCCGCAGTCCTGACAGGGCTGCCAGAGGGAATCATGCCCAGTTAGCTGCTGGATGTGTGCATGCATGACTGCCTCCCTGCCCTTCAGCCTGAGAGGCAGAAAAACAACTCTGCTCTGAAAGAAACAGGGGAGGAGGGAGAAGGAAAAGAGGGTTTAAAGGTAGCTGGAGTAAGTGACCTGTCTGGAAGCCTGCCTGCCCATCCGTGAGCTGCTGAGTGACTGTGACACTGCTCCTGAGGTGCACAGGGCCACGAGAGCCTGGCCCAACAGAGAGGGAAGAGAGAGGGGCTCAGAACTGAGCATGAGACCCTAAATCCATCCATAGATTGAGGCTGTCTGAAAAACTTTGTCAGTGTGGTCTGATACTTATGCTTGGAGCAGAGCACCTGGCATAAAGCTTGAGCAAAGGGTTTGGATTTCATGGTCTGCACAGGAAGATGGAGCTCAGCTTTGAGTCAGTTCCATAAAGGGGCCTCAGATTGTGTGCACAGTGTGGTGCAGGGTTGGGTGGTGCTCTCTGTAGCTCTGTTGGAAAAGTTCCTGTCTCTGCACACCCCGTGAGCATTGTCAGCTCTCACAGACTGGGTTTTAGGGACCTCTTCTTGCCCATTCATGTAATTCTGAGTTCTGCTCTCTTAGCTAGTCTGAGACAAGCATTTAAGTTCCCTAGAATTTAGGGCCCTGATCCAAAAGCTGTTTAAATTTGCAGGAATGATTTCACTCTGTGCAAAACCTGCCTTTCCATACCTCTGGATGGAACAGGACAGTTCACAAACATTCCTTCCCAGGCTGGCAAGGGCAGCTGTTTGAGTACCACCCAAGGCTGGGGATGCAGATCTCCAGGACATTCCATATTCCAGGCTATGTTTGAAAACTTGGCTCCTACATTCACTTTTTTCTGCCCCTGGAGCCAAACCCCATACTGAGATTATAGCACTTGCAAGAAATTTGCCCATCTTTGATGGGTGGGAAGAGGCTGGAATCAGCAAATCCTCTCTCTTAGCTGGAGTCTGGGGTTTGGTGCCCACAACGCCCTGACTTCCCTCAGACGCTGATGCCCACAGGAGCCTGACCAGACATGTGTCTTTGGACTTCCTGCACCACATTAAGAGGTGATAGAAGTGCCAGTGTTACAGAGAGAAGCTAGAACTGCAGCCAGTTTCCAGGGAATTTACTGTGCATCTTTTTTTTCTGGATATTCTCTGCTGGTTTTGGATATGAATGCAAACAAAGCCACTGCTTGGCTCCTGCCTTTGGTATGGAAACAGACTAGAGCAGCAGGATTCAATTTTTATTTTTGAAGGCTAATAATTCTGATTTTTCAAGATCCTTGTGTGCCACCGTATGGCATGCTTTAGCTGCACAAGGAACAGCCCTGTGTTGAGTAACTCGGTGAATCTTGGAGTCTGTGGAATTCTCACAGCAGACTGGGGTGTCAGAACAACCAGGGCAGGGTGTTTTGCTGTCAGTGCAGCTGCTGATGTGGTGGGACTGCTGAGTGGCTTTACCGTGACTGAGCCTCAGCACAGCTCCTTGCAGGGTTGAACTTCTTATAATTTGCACCTTCATGGATGAGGTTGTCACTTTAAATGTGACTGGTTTAGATTGAAAAACATAAAAAAAAGATCGCTGCTGAGAGCTGTAGGGATCCCAGAGGTGCCATGATTTTACTGAAGACTGTGGCTAACCCAGCTCTGCTCAGATCAGGCTGTACTTCCTCGTGCTGTCTGCCAAGGGAGGGATGGCAGGAGCTGGTATCCCTACAGCTCAGAGAGGTTGGCATGGACTCTCCTACCCTGCCTCTCCCCTAACAGAGGGACTCGAACCTCCAAGCCACACAGGCTTTGCCTGCAGGGTTTCATGTGGGCCTCTTTCTGTTGGGTGGACTGTAGGAAAAGCCAGCAGAGGATGGGAAGGTTCCAGGTAGATCAGGGAGGTGTCCCTGTGCCTGCAGGGGGAGGTCCAGGCTGTCAGAGGCAACCTGGGCTATTTGCTGTGTCACAACTGCACACATGCTCCATGTATTGCACACAGACCCTGTCTGTGGCCTGGATTAAGAGCATGTATGCACAGGCTTCACACATAATGATGTACATCCAAATCTTGGTGAGCACTGAGGAGTGAAAGTGAGAATTTGTGGTCTCTGGTCAATGTGAGAGTTGAGCTCTGTGATGAAATCTCTCCCTGTGCATGGCCTCTACACTACACAGGCCTCCAATAATGCCTGGTGACAGGGGGGGTTGATGGTATCTCCACTAGGGGAAAAGAAACTCATTTAGGACAAAAGTGATTTTTCCACTTGTTACCTGATGAGCTGTGAAGTTCTGCTTCAGCCAAGAGGTGTGAAATTATTACCTTGAAACTGCTGATTAGACTGAGCTCTAGTTTCTGCCAAGGGCTCTATGATAACAGAGAAAATGGACACCTGTTCTGGATCTGCTCTCAGGAGATGCTTGAAAAGCTGATGCCTGGTGGTGTAGCACTCAGCTCCTTGCAGATAAGTAATGTTTATGTCAGTCAAAATTGTTTTCCTACTGACCTTAAAGCAGGGTCAGGACCCTGGATTTGTTAAGTTACTTTGCTTCGCTTTAAACTGTCCAAATAAATATTGTTTCTGCACAGTGATGCAGCTGTGTCATAATAGTTAAGTTTAAAATTTGTTGGCAGTCTCATGCTTGATGTTACCATTTTCTCCCCTCCTCATTAATTAACTCAGAGTTCAGTGACAACTTAGGAGTCTTTCTGCATTTCCTATCAGAGCTGATGCAGTTCTGGATTGTGATCATACTTATCACACTTCGCTGTACTATATTCAAATGTGTTTAAATAATAGAGGGAGACTGCTAAGTAAATACTTAGAATGTGAATATATTGCATGACACCAGAGGAATACATATAAAGGGAGGTTTTCTAGACTGCTTATTTAAAGCTTCAATGGAAGTATGAGTTGTTAATTCAATGACTTGGATCAGGCATGAGAAAGTTCATTTGTATTCTCAGGAACAACTACAGGATTGCTTCATTTAATTCCTTGCTTTTACTTTAAAGGTTTGCCTCTACATTGCATCTAATTTTATGTAATTTTCACCAGCTGTGAAAAATGAGCTTAGTCCCATCTCATCACCCCATCTCTGCCCTTCCACTAACATATGCTTTTTTGTTTAGGGTTTTTTGTTTGTTTATTTGTTTTTTCTTTTTAAATTCCTGTGCTCCCACTGCTATTCCTTTTTTTGCCCAGAGCGATGATGATGTGGCCTTGGAATCAGCATGTTTGGAAAGCTGGACTGGCAAAAACAACCCCACCACAGAAAAAGCTCCAAACATTTACTCTCATCAGACCAGCTTGCTGCATCTATTTTCTTTCCAGGTGTGTAGTTAATGCAGTGGGTGAAAGAAACAGGGCTGGGACGAGCTCTCTCTGGGACTGTAGGTGAAGTAGATGCAGGTCAGACTGCCTGTGTTACTCCATACTGCACTTTACTCACAGTGAGATGTTCAGAAGGGATTGATTTCTATTTTACTACTTTGCTAATAACAATAAAAAACATTAGCGCAGTGCTGGGTTGGTCGTTTTTTGGGGGGTTTTTGTTTTTAAATCCAAATTTCACCTTCTAAAGCTGGAATGCCTCTGTTTTGTATTCCTATTGTATACTGAGCTTCTCTCTTGGTTCTGGACACATAAGGATGGTCACTTGTTGCTTTTACATGAATGAAAATTGTATTGTCCATATTGGCTTTACATTTTCCCATAAAAATACTTCGGAGTCCTGAGCTGCTCAGGAGTTCTCTGTGTGCTCCCATGGGTCACTCACTGCCACAGCTCTGGCCTGGGTTTTGGGCTGGTTCTTTTTCCTCCCCCAGGCTTCACAGTGAAGCTGGCTGGTGTTGTGTGGAGTCAGGCTTTGGATGAATGGCCCACCTTGCATTCCAGAGCTCCTCTTTTGCCCCATGAAACTCCATTTCAAGTGCAGAAGGTGTGAGTCAGTGGACTTTGTGGTTTGTGTGGTTGTGCTTTTTTTGTGATAAACTCAAACAGGTGAAAATGTTCTTGCAAGTGGTGGATCCAACAGGCTTTTTGAAGGACGGAGGAGGTGTTTTGTATGGAGCTGTCTAGGCAAAGTTCTGGTGACTCAGTTCATGCCTCCTGGCAGCTGTCTGGGCTCAAACCAGCAACTGAGTACTTCCATGTCTGCTTTTTCTCCAGAAATTAGCTTAAAATGTTGTTGTCGTTTTATAGGCTGAACTAGTCTATGTGTACAGGTCTTAGCCACCATTCAGAAAAAGCCCCAAGTATAATAAATTTAAGATGCTTGCAGGGCCGAAGTAACAAACAAAATTCACTTGGTGTGACTGTGGATATATTATTTATTGCTATGCATTATTAATGACCTTGTAACACACCAGTGACAGCAAATCAGAGCCAAAAGGGAGTAAAAAAGGACATAAATAGTTGAAATAAATAATGTATCTGCTTTCAGGTCACGAGTCCATCATTTCAGCAACGGTAGGTTTCTTGGGTTCGTTTTTCTATCTTTGTAGTTCAGTACTGCTTGTTTTTATTTAATCACTTTGCCTTCTGCTACTAGATTAGTTAGAGAAGGCTGCATGCTGCTTTTATAATTAGATGATGAATTAACTCTTTGCCTTCCTTCTGGCTGTGTTTTGGATTTCGATTATTGGTGTAGCCTGGCTACTGATTTCAGTGATCCTTCAGTTCCTTACCTGTGCTTCTCCTGCGACACAAACTGGCAGCATGCAGAGCCCTTTTTTTTTTTGCAGTGAGTGTGACACCTCTGAACTCTTGCTGGAGAAAGCTTGGAAGACAGCTCGAGAAACAGCTCCCCTCTTCTTCACGGGTACCTGGTGGGCAGAGGTGGGCTGAGCAATCTGTGTCTTGGAAAGACTCCTTGAGTGGCAGATTCCTGCTGTGTTCTGGGCATGTGGCTCCTTGTCTCCTCCTTCCCCACCTCGGGAAGCTGCAGGTCCAAACACAGGGAGGTTTGGGTCTGAGCTTGAATTGGATGATCATGCTACAAATACAAGACAAAGGTCGTGTCTCAGATTCATCTCCATATTGGGCTCAAATAGGAAGAAAGTAAGAAAACAAAAGGAAGAAAAACAGGTATTTCTTTTAAGTCCTGACTTTCTGTAGCTGCTGTAGGGTAGTGACTGGTAGGTTTTGTTGTCTAAAGCAATTAATTTCTTCCTCCAAGTCTGTGCCATTGCTGGCAGCAGATGAATTTCTCAGATTGTCTCTGGCCCACATGTGCTGGTCAGTGCTGTGGGTAATGCTCTGAGCAGCTGCTGACCTGCAGGAGCAGCTTCTCTGCTGTTTTCTGCTACACAGACATGAAACATTTACACCTCACGTAAATGAATGAACGAGCAAACAAGCTGGACAGCATTTAGGTGGTTGCAAGGTTGGGTCCCTGTAGTAAGAGCTTTTTAATATCTCATTCCTTGATAGCTTCATCCCTAAAATTCCTGGCCTCTGCTGAAGAGCTTTTAAAATCAACTTCTAGATGTTAAAATATTCAGTTTATGTTTGATGGGGCTGACTGTCTTCAGATCACATTTCTGCTTTTAGAATTCAGTTTTTGCTTTGATCAGCAACACAAAGTGATCAGGTACATTTATTATTCCACGGATATGAGCTGGCAAGAGATTTTTCATGCATCAGCTCGGGGTGGGGGAAACAGGCAATGCAGGAATTGTGACAATGAGGAAGAGGATTGCATCTCGTTCCCCAGTGGGTTTGTCCAAAAGAAATTAGCAGAAAGGCTTGGAAACTCAGTGCTTCAAAGTGTAGACAGAGCATATTTTAGCTCTCCTATGCCCCTCTGATGAGAACAGGTACTTTTATTACTCAATCACTGCATGCTCTCACTTGCTTTGCAAACACAGAAAAAGGGGGACACACATTCACAACACTCACTGCACATCCAGTGCTCATCCTTTAAAGAAACTAAATTTATTGGTTATATCAGTGAACAGAATAAATGTCTTGAAAGTCCATATTTGATCTTAAATCTTATATTAGTTTTTAGGTGTTAATGTTATGCAGGCAGAAGTGTTTCTCTGAGTGGGATGTGAGACAAGAGCTTCTCTTGGAAATAGGATCTTCCTGTAGGAAGGCCAGTCTTCTGCCCTCACATCTGAGTCCTTTCTGCCATAAAAGGAGGAGGTAGGAAGATGATTCTTGAGCTAGGCAGGTGCTTCTAAATTACCTTCTACAAGATTTTTTGCCCACTCTTGTCAAAGAGCTTGTGATAGTTGTGATTGGATACAAGTGGACCAAATAAACCTCAGCACAGTGCAGAGGTCTCTGTGTTGGCTCATGATTTGCACGAGAAGGTTGGTGGTAACTGAAGTAATATTTTCACATTATTTTGTTATTAGTAAACAGTAAAAAAACCCTCAGCCAATCAACAAAGCAGCCAAACAAAGAAAACCCCACCCACAACAGGTCCACGTTTTGATCTGTTTGGCTGCTCCTTTTCTTGGAATTCCTTAGCCTCTTCAAGGTAACTGTATTTGAACTTAATTGAAAAGCCTTATAACATAATAGCAGCAAC
Organism: Vireo altiloquus; assembly: GCA_013396875.1. Taxonomy (NCBI): domain Eukaryota; kingdom Metazoa; phylum Chordata; class Aves; order Passeriformes; family Vireonidae; genus Vireo; species Vireo altiloquus. Next base: position 177,852 of record VZRF01012067.1, on the reverse strand, counting down.
TCCAGTGAGTGATCACAACTACACAGAGCTGGTACTCACTGCTTGTGTTAGTGTGAGTGCAGCAGCAAGGCACGTTTGGTTTCTTTTTTTTTTTGTTTGTTTTTCATGGAAGGCCACAATTTACCACAAGGGGAAAAAAGCCTTTCCCGCTTTAAAAATTGCTGGAAATTTCAGGAAGGGGTCAGCAGGCACTGATTGTGGATTTTCTTAGCAGTGCAATTGCTCCATCTACAGCTCAGAACATCTCCTGAGCTCATTGTGCAGCACGTTTGGAGTCCTTTTCTTCAGTAACCTTAATTAAAGTACAATGCAGCTAAAAACTCCCTTAGTGAGCCCACTAATGTGATTCTGAGTAGGCAGCTCCCAACAGAAAATTGTGTCACCCACTGTAAGATCACCTTTTTTTTTAAGAACGTGGCTGGTTTAGTCAGTGAGAAAGGGGTGGTGGCAGAGAGGGAAAAAAAAAACTGAGAAAGTTAAAGTCAAATGTTGATGTGAGGGGAAAAAAGTGTGGCATTGTTAAGTGTAAGCTGAGGTGGGCAGCTGGATGATGACCTGCAATGCTGTCACTGTGGGGAGGTCTGAACAGCTTCCCAGCAGTAGGGTGGCAGAGAGAAAACCCAACACGTTTTGTGAGATTTGGATACATTTGGGAAGGAGATTCTGCAAAAGGAGCTGTGGTGTCAGGGTACTGGCCTTGCTGGCTCAGGTGAGACCTTTCAAACCAGCACTCAGTGATGTTGGGACAAATAACTACAAGATTCAGGAGGGCAAAAGCAGCCACGCATTTATTTTTGAGGCTTTTTTGAAAGACCCTAGAGGAATGGCATGTGAAAACAGAGCAATGTGCTCTTACAGAAATCTGAACAGATCAGCAGCAGTGAGGAGTTTTCCCATAAAATCCTAAAAATTCAGAGTTAGAGCCCCATTCGTGGGGCAGGAGCATGATTCAGTCAGCATGGCTGCTAACTGGCCTTGGTGGCTGCCAGCACAGCAGCAGACAAGGCCTAATTTCTCCAAGAGAGAAAAACACAACCTTGAACACATCTTAAATACAGTTAAATTTAAGGACATGCAGTAGAACATTTGGGGAAAGGTTCCTAACTCGTTAAGCTTTGTCAGGTGAAGATGGCAAAATCATTTTAATAAAAACCATGTAATAGACATCCACGTGCTGTGTGTAAAAATCTTTAAAATATCACCTATACTGGGATACCTTCGCCAGTCTGGTGCAACAGAGGTTGAGCAGCTGGTATTTTCAGATTTTTCTAAAATCTTTCTGAAATATTTTTCTAAAGGGACAACTCAATAGCTGGTATTTAGAAAGTCAGAGATGGCTGGAGGAGTCACTGAGCCAATGAATTTAGGTTTTGATCAACTTTGGAAGATAAGGCACATGTTCCAGAGAAGCTCAGCAAAGAGCTGCTTGTCCAAACATGAATTTGAAAACAGAGGGGAAGCTCCTGGGAGATCAGGGGTGCCTTGAGGGCTGAAATTACTCTTGAGGGTTTTTTATGGGACATAATTCTTGTCAAAGCAGTGTAACTTTGAGGAATTATAGGTTTGGGGTAATAGCAACACGGAGTGTATACATAAATGCTTCACAAAATCCTTGTTGCTTGTTCCTCATTGCCCCGAAATAATGTTACTGTATTGTTGGGGCACGTGTTAAAAGAATTAAAACCCAGTTAGCAAAGTTCTAGTAGTAATAGTTAGTGGGAATCCCTATCCAAAAGGTGTTTGAGATTCCTCTCCTCTGCAGTGGTCTGTGCTGTTTGGTGCTTTCCCAGAGGTCTGGAAGCAATTGTGGTGACAGCTGGTGAGCAGCAGAGACCCACAGGCAGCAGCACAAAATCCTGAGGCCTCTTTCTGCAGGGGAACCACAGAAGCATTTTGGTAAGGCACGTTTGAAACTGCACGTTTGGGAATATGAAACACAAAGACTTCCAGGAAATAGGGGGCTGTATTTCCTGAGTCAACAAGGAGTTTTGGTGGTTGTCATGGACAAGCAGTTCATAAGAAATTCTCAGTGGGTTGGGTGGAAGGATTCCTGTGGAGCTTGATGATATAAAAGGCAAATACTTACAGGATGAGTGTGGATATACAGAACTACACATGCACACAAACATGTTTTCTTGATGTAGTGTTGATGAAATTGAATGTATCTTGTTCTGGTGCCAAGTTTTCATTTTATTTATTTTTTAAAAAGCCAAAAAAGATTTAAAAACACTCAACCAAGCAAAGGAGAGAGAATATCAAGAAAACAATCTAAAGGCTAAGGGAAATATTTTGATGTCCAGAAATGCTCACTGCATATTTATTGCAGTAAATAAACACTTAGATGGAGGAAAAAGGTTGGAGAATAAGAGTCTAAGAGCTGAGACCTGTTCTTTCCAGCAGAGGAAGGAGATGTATGTGTGGTGGAAACTTTCCTCAGAAAAGGGGAAGCAAAAAAAGAAGCACACCTTTAATACTGAAAATCAATTTTAAGGAAGGAAAGCAGGTTCCCTGTTCCATTGTGTCTTTTAGGAGGAAGCCAAAAGCTGTACACAAGGTGGCTCTGCTTAGCAGAGGTGGAATGGTGAGAAACACAGCAGCCTTGGCTGAGAGCACCGAGCTGGGGGAGCTGGTCAGGCAGCTGAGAGGAGCCTGCTCTGAACGATGGCAGCCTGTCCTGGTCCTTCCTCTGGCCTCTGTGAGCTGGAACAGGTCAGTCATTTCTTGGCTCTCTAGGTGGTGCTGTCAGGGAGTGCTTCTCACACACACACACATCTTGCAGGCTTCTCAGATTCTCAGCAAATCCATGTCCCCCAGACACAGCCTCGGGTGTGTTTGTGCTCAGGTGCAGTTACAGGAGTGAGAGGAGGAGAATGTCTGATGGCCAATCATGGCCAGGAGCAGGAGAGGACCCTGCTGTGCCATAATCTGGTGTATTGCAGAGTTCTTTATTCCAGAAGAAATGCTGTTCTCATTCCTCAGCAATCCCCCAGCTGGCTAATAAGGAAGAAATTCGATGTATTCCAAGAATAAGGCCATCTTTCTTAGCAGTGGTCTTGATAAAGTCTAGGCAGCAGTAAACCCTGGTAGCCAGAAGCGATTTTCCCAATGTCCCAATTAGGGAATGCTGCTCAGTTATCTGGATTCCAAGGAGCAGCTAGCAAACATGCTGCAGACAACAAAGGGAGAGTGGGACAGAGATCTTTATCTTCAAGTTAGTGAAGATCCATGTGTTGACTCAAAACAGACGGAATGTATAATCCATAATCAATAATCATGATTGGGTAAATATAATTATGTGGCAAAGAGGCAGTGGGTAAAGGGAGAGGAATTTCCTCGTGGGTAGCTTTGAATGTTGGGATATTTACACTGCCACTGTTAGCCAAGGTGGGAGCATGAAGTGTAAAACAAGTGTCAGAATGAATTTTTCTGTGGTGACTTGCGAGGCTGCTCTGGGGGAGTGGCAGGGTTTGGGAAAGGCAGTTCCTTGGGGAGCCTTGTGCTCTGTGTCCTGCTGGCCATTGCTGTGCTGGGGATGGCAGATTGCAGAGACTCTTGGCTCCAGAGGTACAGGTTTAACTCCTTTCCTGGGGTGCATTTCTGCAGTGACTGCAAATCAGGCTGCACTTGTTGGCCAGAGTAAGTGTTCTGGGCAGCTGGAGCTGGTGAGATGTGTGGCAGAGGCACTGTGCAGCTGTGGAGAGGAGTTCCAGGACTGGTGAGGGTTGGTTCTGCTTCCCTGTTGCAGGTTTGCAGTGGCAGTCTGGGCACCTTCACTCGCCACCAAGGAGGGGTGGGAGGATTGACCTGGCAAGCTGAGCAGAGCCCACAGAGAACTTCCAGCAGAAGCCCCTCTGATGGCCTGGAGGGATCAAGGGGTTTCCCTTGAGATGCAGACTGCAGGTGTTTGCTGGGGGTGGGGTTAAATCCAGTGGCCTGGATTCCAGGCACGGAGCTGTCTGCAGGCAAGAAGTCCCTGGGGATGGGACAGGAAGGGCTGTGGCACCCAGAGCACAGCTGAGAGTGCTGGTGTGGGCTGTGTGCTGAACTGAGGAATGGTTTTGTATGCACAGGAAGTGCCATGTGTGCCTTGGATGGGCCAAACCAGCACAGGCACGGCAGGATCCCTTCAGGCTTAGCACAGAGTGCATGGCAGACTGGTGTGGGGTATCCCTGTCCCTGTGTTTGAGCCCTGGTGACAAGGGCAGCATAAGTGTTGGTTGTCTAAAAAAAAAGTGACTTTTAGTGACTTTTCATCTTGTTATGTCAGTGCAAGTATTTGATCAATAGATGGAAACAGGCAGCAAGAACAGCTTGTGGACAGGTGATTTGTTACCTGCAGACAAGCTGCTGCCTGCCCTCATACAGCTTTGTATCTCCCCCAGAAAGAGCCTAAATGGTACACAGCAAACCAGCAGGAGAGAAGCCTCTACACACATCCTGGCACTTAATTCCTTTTGTCTCTCCTGGATGTGAGCTGCTGTGCCCAATACACCAGCAGCAGCACTGAACAGAGCTTTGGCTTAAGTCCTGCTTGGGTTTTGTGGCAAACTCTCGGACAGAAGCACACACTGTAGGGCTGTGCTCTCAGCTCAGGGTGGTGAACAGTCCCCATGTGAGCACACAACAGTGACTTGTGTCCCCTCAGGGCAGCAGGTTTTGCACTGGAAAAGCTGGCTCTGCTTTCTGATGAGAGCTGGACAGAGTGCTGGAAATTACAGATTGCTGTGGAGAAAGTGAAGGAGGGACAGGTTGGGCACTGCTGAGTGTTGCCTTGCACACGTGGCCAGAGGTGCAGAGAAGTCAGAACGTGATGAGCTTCCTCAGCAGCTGCCCTTGGCAGGTCACAGCACGGAGGGGATCCCTTCAGGCTTAGCACAGAGACAGCCCCAGCTCTGGGTGTGGTGCTGTGGCTGATGTCACAGGCATGTATTGATAGCAGGAGGAGGGGAGTGGGAGAGTTTGCTCATCAAAGAAACCTCTTGTATTCAGGTTAACACATTTTTCAAAAATTTTGTAAAAAAAAAGATGCTCTGGTACTTTTTTCATCCCCTCTCCCCCACTCCCCCATCAGTATTTTTCTGATTTGTGTAGGTCTTTTAGGGTGGAGGGTGATCAGTTCTTCAGCATTGAGTATATACAGTTACATGCTTTAACAGGTACTTCAAAAAGCAAAAAGGGGGGGAGTGCAAAATCCTGTTGAGGAAGTCATAGGTGTATGATGTGTATTTATTCTTTCTGGCTGCTTCCTTTCCCCCTTTTAGCTGTCTCCTAGGATTTGGTCTCATTTTCCAAACCTGAGCAAGTTCAAACAGTCAGCTGTAAGAAAGCAAGTGCATGCCTCTGTACCATTCAGTTGGGCTTCCTGTGTCAAGCTGTCTAATTTATGGCTCTTTGATTAATAAAGATGCTCTTGTTAAGAGGCTCTGAGCAGCCCACAGGAATTTGGAATTCATTCCCAACTCTGAAAGAACTTCAGACACAGCTCTGTACTTGGAAGTGTTGCTGGAGGATCACTTTCCAAGTGCTTACTGTGGAGTACCAGTGTAAAGCCAAATCAAATGAAGAAATGACAAAAAGCTGACATAGAAAATCCTTTTTAAGTAGTAGTAGGTAGAGTTCCAAAAAAAGACCTAAAAGGTAGATTTATATAAAATATTCCTATTGTTTAACAGAAGTGCCTCAGTTTAGAGGTTATTCAAATACCATTATTAACAAGACTGGCTGGGAGGAGGAACTCTTCCTTTTCCCTTCTAGTTTTCCAACAGTATCCCAACACTTGCATACAAGAAGTGAGAGATGTACCCCAAAGAACACTGTTAAAACCTCATTTATCTGCCCCAAAGCAATCGACAGACGAGACATGGGTAAAGAACAGCAGAGGTTTTATTACATTGGATCTTCTTGGTGCCACTGCAGTGGGACACTTGCTGTGATCTCAGTAACATTCACCAAAGAGAACTCCCCATACCTTGGGTCACTTGGTGCCACACAGAGCTATGGAATATTCCTGAACAAGTTACAGAAGATTTGGGTAAAACCAGCTCATCATTTTAAAAATGCTTTGGTTCCTAAAACTGTGACTGCTTTGTACATGTCCCTTTCATTCTCTTTACAACCCCATACAGCTAAATGACTTAAAGTCTGATTTCTTTGCTTTTTTGATTTTTAGTAAGGCAGCGAAATCTTCCTTTTAGAACTAAAGTACAGAGCACTTCTCAAGTGTTAACTCCTCACTAAGAGGTCAAGCTGCTTGTAGCCAGAGATGAGAAGGAACAATCTCATTGCTTTGCCACAGAAAGCCTGAGGAATCCAAAACTACACTGTGACCTCTGCCATCCCCATTTTGTAATTACTGTCAGTCTTACTAATTACAGGACCAGGCCATCAGTGATATGATCAGCAGCAGCCCTATTTCATTAAGCATCTCACTCTGAGATGCTTTCTAGATGGGGGTGACAAACTATTTGTCTTTCAAGGCCCCATTGAGCATCTAAGAGCAAATATGTGCACAGATCCAAAATAAGTGATTATTCTTTTTGATTGTTATTTTTGGGTGGAAGTAAATAGTGGCTTCTCGGGAAAAACGGGAATAGTTCACATTCAGAATGATCAGTACCATGTGCATTTTGTATTGTACTTGAGAACAGCTACAAGACTCTTATGACTAAGTCCTGCAAAGGTATAGAACCTCACAGTATGTTTCTGGTTTCTTTCTGTATCAATTGTGAGTTAGATGACTTTTATTTCTTTATAAAAACTGAAGAGCATGGCATCTGTTAGCTAGAGGCAACAAAAATATCCTCCATAGCTAGCTAGATCTTATAATTTAAAACAAAGGATGCAGTGGGGGTGTTCAAGTACATACATTAACTCTCAGAATGAAGGAGCATAATTAAAAAAAAAAATCTGTAACTGACATTTAATTTAGAAGTATTTCCTTACTCAATGAAGCATTGTAAAGGTGCTGAATTTAAGAGATTGCTTTATTCTCGGTCCTGTGGCTCTGAATATAATTTGGGGGGAAAAAAAGAAGCCAAATCTATCTTTCTAGATAGGAAAGGGCCTTGTTTCACAAAAAGCTGCTCTTGTTCTGAGGGCTTGGGCACATTCTCTCCCCATCCATGCCTGGAGGGAATGGTGATGGACAGCTACTGCCCACTTCTTCCTGTGCCATTCCATGTGCTCCAGCAAGGCTGAAGTGAGTTGTAGCTGAACACAGAAAGGACAATCTTACCTGTGCTGTATTAGCTGCTTAAAAGAGGCTCATTGACATAATATGTAATTAATTTGGCAGGTGCATTGTTTTTTACACTAGAAAAAAATCCTTCTACTGTAAGCCTGCTTATCCTTAAGTGGAACAGTTTTGATGGGAAGCATAAGGCACCTCACCTGTAATTTCCAGGGCCATTCTCTGAATTTAAAACCCCACAAAGTAGGAAATACTTAAGCTGATAAGCTCTGTAAGGCTGCTCTCCAGCCCCCCATGTTTGCACAGCTTTCCCTGGGGAGAAGAGAAACTCTCCCTTCCCAAAATAAACTCTCCTTTCCCAAACCTTGCCAGAACTGCCCACCTTTGATACCCACAAGGGCATGTGCAGCCTTACAGGCCAGCAGTGCCAGCCAGGTGAGCTGAGGGACATTGCTCTTACCCTGCTTTTTTTACAGAGTTTGAGGTGGTGGTTTGGAGCTGGCTGGAGAAGAACTGCTTTTTCTCTTAAATTGCACTATTGAACAGTTTAAACACTACAACTGCTGCCTTCTTTCAGATTCCTCCAAAACATGATAGGATTTATAACACAGTAATTCCAGAAGAGTATCTTAAGTCAGGATTATCACTGGGTTGAAGGTCTTAGAGCACAAAACATTTACCTGCATAAAAACAAGGGAGGCACAAAAACCAAAAAAATTGGGATTTCTCAAGATGCATAGGTGACTATATTTTGTACTAGAAATCTCCTTTTAGTTCTTGTATTTCAACTCTTCAACTCCTCACTGTTAAAGGGAGCAGACTATTAATCCTACAGAATGAGGGGAACTGGGTTTGAGGGGTTTCTTTAATTGGTAGGTTCATAGTACAGAACTATGGCAGCAGCAACTTTAAAAATGAAGACATGAATATGAATGATAAAACTAGCCCAGGGTAATTAATCCTTGCAAGAAGAGACCTTCTTGTCTATGCAGAGAATGAAAGCAAATGCAAGTGAAATATCCAGAAACCCCAAAATCAAATTAAGACTGTAATGGGTGCAAGGAAAAAAGGATGATCAAAGGACTGAGTGGGAACTAAAGCTTAAGACCTAGGAACTCTGAAGTTTTTATTGAGGTGACAACATCTCTGTTTGAAGAAAAATAAAGTTAATGAAATTTACATGATGATAAACTTCCAAGCTTCCACAGATTTTTCATAAACAAAAAAACATTCATGAATCAGTGAACCACAGCACGAGTAAGGCCCTACCAGTTTTGCAGACTGATTTACACTTGGAGCAGGAGGAAGGGAGGGCACTTTGATTCAAGTCATATAGGCTAGGATGAACTCAGCTGCCAAATTCTGTGTTCTGCTCACTTTGTTAGCTGAGGCATTTGCATTTGGATGGGCATTTAAATAGATCGTGGTAGTTTTATATTAAGCCAAACCATCAAAAGTTGGGCAATAAATGAAGACAGGAAATAGAAAATCAAAATAAAGCTAGTTTTGTTACAAAATCAAGGGCAGACTGAACAAATCCAAGAAGTATTTTCAGTTGTCTGAAAACCTGAAGATGAAACGGTGTCCCAAATCCAAGGCATAATTCAGAGCCTTATAATGTTACCTGGAAAAATTGTGTGCATCAGATGAGGTTAGGACGTATGTCTGCAATTCCCAGACTCTCAAGTTAGATCTGAGGCTAACAGGAGCTTCATCAGTGGTGGAGGCAGCAAGAGCTGAAGGAACAGGCTGTGGCTCTTCCAGTGGATGGTGAAGTTTTGTTTCTGGAACACTCAATTCCATCATGGGGTCTTTCATCTCCACCACAGGTGCAAAAAAACAGTAATGCTAATTCCAGCAATCCAGATCCTATTTCATATGCAGAAATTAACCCAAAGGCAAGTAATAGAAATGCATACATCATCCCATTCAATTATTCAGCAGTTTTGCAGACACACTGGAAAAAAACTAGCTTTCAATATAAAAATTGTCTATCAAAGAGTCTAACTTGAATTTGTCTCCATGGATCATAATTCCACATGTGCTGCTGGATCTGTAGAAGAGGAGAGAAAAACGAGCACTCAGTTTCAGCTGCCTCAACTGGCAGATTGATTTGAAAATCAGTACAGCTTCCCAAGACTTGTTCCTTGCAGGGTACCAGTGCCTGCAGAACAATTCTCAGCCCCAGCGTGGAGCAGCACTTCTGCAAGGGTTAAGATAAGGTCAAGCTCATAAAATTACAGCAACAGTGAGGGTCTTTTACAGAACTGGAACAAGTCTGTTCTCTGACTCTCACAATTAGGTTAAATTACACCAGCCTTGCTCAGCAAAGGTCCTTCCATCCCATCACACTCCCCAATGATTTAACAGGCCCTCACTGAGCCCCGTGCATGGCACCAGCTCACAGTGAGGGAGGACACAGCACCACACCAACGGGCCCAGAGGAAGTCACAGAGGTACAGAAACAAAGATTACCGTGACCATGCTGTCCTGGCATCTCAGCTGGTGTTCCCATTTCTTTTTCCTTCTGGAAATGACTCTGGAGCAGTTTGATTTCTTGATCATAGTCCTGCCATTCTGGAACTATCCTCATGGCTGCCTGCAGCTTGGGCTCTTTGGTCATTGGGTTGTTACACTGCAGACAGAACAGACAGGCTACAGAAGGTTTCTGCACTCAGCAGAGGTGTGCTTCCCTTGATGCCTTAGGTTTTAACTTCTATATTTTTCCAGCCCTGCAGTGCCCAGTGTGACTCTGCAGTTCCCTGGAGCTCGTTCAGTGCTGTTCTCTCATGCTCACACTGACATAACAAAGCCTCTCCAGCTCGCTCTCCAAGGACACCCAGACCCTCCTGGGCCCAACAACTGCAAACCTTCATCTTGGGGAGAGGGGGGCAAGCTTGGGGAAATTCCATCCTTGCCTGGCTTCTGCTTGGGGAATTGATGCTGCTATCAAAGTGGGAAGAACTCGGGAGCTGTCATTGTCCATTTTGGGATGCACTGAGGCAGGAGCCTCTGGAGCCCAGAGTGTGACCTTTCAAATAAATCCTTCCTTTATTCCTGTCTGGTCTCTGTTTCTAGGTAGCTATTTAAGGCATCACCCTCTGCAGGGATTAATCTGCTGGTGGTGAACAAAACATGCCTGTACTTCAGCTAGAGAGCAGTGCAAAGTCTCCTCCCAAATCCATAGCAATGCCACTGCTCCAGGTAAGAGAAATACAGAAGCTAATGGAAAAAACTCAGATGCTGAAAACATGCAAGTACTGATACAGGCTGAGGTAGGGAAGTGCCTCTAAAACTGGTTGCTGTATTTTAGTGTGATGTAACAATCATCCTGCACTCACCAGATCAATGGTTTTCGCTCTCTTCTTCGAGGAATCATCACACCACGTTTCACACCACAGCCACTCCTGGGGCAGGGACTTAATTGGTACCTGGTGGATCATGTTGTTTGGCAAATCCTGTTGTGCAGAGTAAGAGTTAGCAGCTGTTTCCACAGGGTGCAGGATGGGAGGAGCAATGCCCCTCCCAAACCCAACAGCATTGTGAAGGTTAACTTTTGTAAGAGTTTTCTTTTTTCCCAAAGCAAATATTAAAGTGATGAATCAACACTTCATCCCATTCCAAACAAAGTCCTTTGGAAAAATCCCAAGTCCCAGCCTGACACCACAGCCCCATAAACCAACACAAACACAATAAAACACACCTGATCAAGGTTGGACAGACTGTTTGGATCCTGACTAAGACCCTGATACTGTCCTCTGAGTCGATCTCCAGCTGCTATCTTTCTGAACTTCTTCAGATCCACAACATACAGAGCACTACATGGAGATGATGCAATCAGTAATGGCATTTCACTGGGGGGAAATTCACTGCAGCCCCACTAGACCCCTGAGACACAATACCCCAAAACAATCTCACGGTGGCAGCACATCAGATGATCTACCACAAGGCAGGAAAGCAGTTCTAACAAGGTCATGGCACGTAGGAAAAAGGATTTTCAACAAATCTATCTTAGCTTTGCTGTCATGCACTCCCTGTTCCAACATTTGTTATTAACAAAGGAAGATGTCTGTTAGTTAACACTTCAGTTCTTCTTCTGTAAAAGTTGTAACTGAAAACAACTCCAGTGTCCCCAGTGCTTCCAGGGGACCATAGGCCATGGAAGCTTAAAGAGGCAACAGCAAGCACAAAGTGGTTCATGCAGGGCTGTACTCCTCAGCTAGTCTTCTGCTAAGTCTAGGTAGCAACAAAAACTTTACCACTCTATTTTGAAAAAAAAAAAAACATAATAATAATGCTTCAGTACCTGATGTGGTATTTTCTTCCAGCTAGATGACTGGCCCAGTATCCTGATTTCCAGAACCTGTAGCCATCCATTTCTCTCCTGCTGTCACAGAATGGAGTGTATCCATAAGGAGCACCATCGAGATTGAAATCCCTCAATTCCTTCAGATCTGTGCGCACAATCTGCAGGGAAAGGACATTTTATTGGCATTTCTAGGAGCCTACCATGGGTTATTTGGAAATGCAGTACAGGATTTAATTCCAACTGAGCAAACAGATAAAGGAAGAATTGCCTGATATATGTGGCAATCTTTTGCATTGTGTGTATGTAGTACAAAAACACAGCACAAAAGGTGTTGCCTCTCCTGCCCTTAGAGATGGAGCAAATAAAATAGAGCTTCAAATAAGCTGATAGGGGTTGGGTTGACAGCTGAAGTGCAAAACTGTTTCTTAATATGCAGCAAGAATTCTCACTATACATGAACTCTCCTGTGATTCTTGGTATCCCTTCCTCTTCAGAGTCTGTAGACCCTTCAGGGAAAAAAGCTTTTCAATGTCTTTTTGACACAGATGTGGCAGGAGCACTACTTTAAAAATACCACTCTGATGAGAAAAAATACCTTAATATCTCTCACAAACTGTCTAGAATGACAACAGGGTCGCTGGAAATCTCTCCTAACTGACACTTCAGCTTAAGTTTGACCTGGCATGGGATCACACTGTACATATGCCAAAACCCCCAAGGAGGTCTACACTCACTTGTTGATAATCTCTACTTCTCAGTTTCCTATGTATTTTTGAGAGAATACTTTTGGCAGTTCTCACTGTGCATGTTTCCTGCACTTTCCACCTGCTGAGGAGTGAGCACACACAAAGCCTTCCAGTCCTGTTTGCCTTGCAGCAGGACATGGCCTCCTCCTCCTCTGAAAGCCCCTCAGATGTGGCCAAGCTAAAAGCAGAGGCCTTGGAGGGCAGAGTGGTTGGTGACTTAGGAAAATACTGTCTGTGGTTAGTGATCTGCAGGCTGGGAGAACAGACTGACCTGGAAAAATGGATGGGTGAAAAGAGAATCTATTTGGCAAACTAGCTGGAATCACAGTGAGTGAATGAGGAATCAGAAAACAGTAAAAGACAGGCCAACAAAACCAATCTTGTGGAAACAGGCACAAAACCCAGCCCTCACTGAAGCATGCAATAATTACAGAATCAACGTCCAGTCATGCCTATGAAGGGCTCAAACTTGCAACCCTTCTGACAATGCAGAAACTGTATTCAGGAATTTATTATTAAAGAAGAGAGAAAGAGAGAGAGAAAGAGAGAGAGAGAGAGAGAGAGAGAGAAAGAGAGAAAGAGAGAAAGAGAGAAAGAGAGAAAGAGAGAAAGAGAGAAAGAGAGAAAGAGAGAAAGAGAGAAAGAGAGAAAGAAGGAAAAGATCAAATAACTCTAGACTCTGTGTTACCTGATCAGCATCCACAAAGAGGATCTTATCAACAGCTAATGGGAAGAGCACATCTAGAAAGAGGATCTTGTAGCCCCAGATGATGCGCTGCTTCTCTGTTTGTTGGTGCAGCCAGCGTGGCCATTTATACTGCACAAGCTCATACTGGAAATTATACTTCTTGGCCATGTATGGGATGAACTCCTGCAGAGGGAGGGGAAAAAAGCAGCTTATCTCAGTTCTTTGTTCCTCTGCAGGAAAAAGAAAAGCACATTACAAGAGACAGACTTCAGTCGAAGGCGTAGAACATCAGAAAATGAAATACCACAAAGAAAATTAGTTTCATTGTTAATTCGCACAAAAGACTGAGCCTCAAGCTGAACAATCAGTACAAACTGTAAAGCCAACTATCCCAAGACACTAACTAAACTAAATATTTCAGCATCTTTGTCCACACAGTTCCTTATGAGCCACTTCACAGTGATCCACAGATGAGTTTAAATGAACGCATTACTCAAATCATAAAAATTCACAGATTGGACAATTATTTAGGGGTGTACAAAGCAGTGCAAGTGGGAGCATGCAAAATGAGAGATGAGCACTGGGAGAATTTTTTTACTAGAGAAACTTGGCCCACTGTCACATCAGCTGACATTCTCATCTGTGAGGATTTCTCCATCTTTGGGTGAGTACACATTTGGCCAAGAGATGCTGGCACAGCACTGGGAAGGGAGGGGGAAGCAGCTTGTGGCATCTTTCCCCCACCACCAAATACATTTCTGATTAGAAACAAACCTTGAATGTAGGTGATAAGTAGTTCTTCAGAAACCAAAACTTTAAAGGAGTCTTGGTATGTTTCAGCACAGACAACATCATTATGCTATCAAAAGAAAAAAAAATAAAGCAGTTACAGGAACAAGTGGCATCCAGGAAAGATGAGCTGTGCAACAGATTACAAATTGCTGGGCTACATGATTAAACCATTTGCAGTTATGTGTTAGGTAAGTGAACTTTACACATCAAGAAAATGTGGGTAGCTTCAGCCTATTGTAAATTGCTTAATTTTATCTACAAAATCACTAAACCCCCAACATCTATGTATTTTAACTAGTCAGACAATATACAACCTGCTGGCTTTCAGTCCTTTGAGAACAACAAAAGTTCAGATTCTTTCCAAAGCAACTGCAACTTATTCTGAAACTTCTTAACAATACATTGGTTACATTGTAGTGAAAAAATTTAGGACAGCAACATACCATCTATTAAACTAAGTCTATTTTTAACTCATGAATGCTATGCAGACAAAAGTTCCTATGACACAGTCGAGGCAGATTCTAGTGGACTTCTGAAGCATTGAAAAACCTTTTTCCTTGTGCAAAGCAGGACACAACCATTTGGCACATTGGGATTAGAAATTCTCCACTGACCGTAGGAATCTCTCATATAGGTGTCCTGAAGCCACAGAGAATATATTTAGTACATCATCTTTATCCTGTTTCACATCTTCATTCTTTTGTCCTCCTGTGAATCCCCTGAAAGGAAAAATATGGTTACATGAAGGACAAGATAGGAAGGGCCAGCCCTACAGGAAAGGCTGCAAATACAGAAAGTGGCTGCAGTTTTGGTTTAATACAGTTGGTCTGTGGGCTTTTGGTGTCACTCCCTGCTGACCAGGGCATGTTCCCCAAGGCAGAGTGCTGTGCACACAGACAGGGAAGGTCCAAGAGCTCACAGATGAACACCTTTTGATTGACAGAGCACTGGCTGAGGTGCAGCTGCTGGGAAGGAACAATGTTTTCAGGCTCCAAAGTAGCAGGAGGGGTAAGGGAAGGTACAAGCAGGTGCAAAGCAGGAACCCAGATCTCTAGGAACCCATGAATCACAGCCCTAAATTCAAGCAGTCTCCACAAACAGCTGTGGAATGGCACAGACATAATGGTATTGCCAAATAGTTTTCCAGTTTCAAGAGACTTGGTTATTTTTGAATTAGTTTTACCATTTGAGAGATTCCCAAAATCCAGATTCATTCTCATTGGTGCCATCACTTAGTAGATCTTCATTCATCATATCAAACTTTTTCTGAACCTGTGAAGCATGACATGGCTTTAGTGAGTGGAACCACATATTGGGGCAAATATTGTCAGGAGTGGTATCTGACACTGGTTCTGTTTTTACCTACTTGAAACACAACCCATGAGCTGACAGGTAACCTAAGGTGTCAGGAAAAACACCTCAGTCATGAACTGACTTTTTCCAAACAGATTCCAAAGGAGCTTTTAAATACCACCAAAGGCATGTTAGTCTGGACAGTTAAAATGCTTTTCTATGAGATGTTTAGTGAGCAACCTTGATGATGGAGACTGGTAAAGAAAATCCTTCAAAGAACAGGACCACCACCCCCCACTCTTCAAAACCATCAAAAAAAAGATCAACACACCAATTCCACCACTCTCTAAGTGGTCTGATTGGCCACTGAGACTCCAAAGCAGACACAGAGACAAGACAGTGACTGGAGAGAAGATCCCAAAATTAGTCCAGCACAAGTAAATGGTGTCAGGTGTGGACTGGCTGTGTATAGCCATCACTTATCTAGCAGTTGCTCTCCTTAAACTTCTCAGTTATGGCATTGCCTGATGGGCAACCCAAAGAGACAGGAGATTAGTAATTTACCATTTTTTCTTTTTTCAAATGTATTCTCACCTAGTCTGTGTGAGAGTGACAGGAAATGTCTTGCCAAATGAATAAAAGTTATCTGTAATAGATAAAATCCTGGCTCAATAGGCACACTGAATTTTTATTACTAGACATATATAGGACATACAAAACTGCTTTTTCTTGAAGTTATAAGCACAACTGAGCCAGGAAAACATATTATTGTATCTCAGGGACATACACAAGGAACTGGACTTACATGTCATTCTCTCCTGTATCAAAACCCCAAATCTACAGATGATGCTCTGTACTCCTGATACTGTGAGATGAGCTTTGTGCAGACTGCCTTAAGTACAGCTCATGGGAAGGGAGCATCAGGTCTTAATCCAAGTTTCTCCTCCACTGTTGGTCTAACAGCCTTTTTTAAGAGCACCTCTAGCTTTTAAACTCACCTTCACTTTAATAATTTTGCTCTTGAAGTTATTGAGAACAACAATAACTTCATTAGCTTCAGGCGGAGAGTCTGTGCCATCATGGCTGAAAACAGAGCAAGATACTGACTTTTACTACAAAGCACAGATACATTCCTTATTTCTTCTGCTCATTTTTATACATGTATTAAGCCTCAGCACTGCAAAACAGGTTTAAGACATGACAAAGAAACAAATACATCTATTTAAACACACTTAATGGGGTTTTAAATTAATTAATGTCACCTTGCATAACATATGTTCAGCATGAAATGTAATTTGCTGTTTAATTTGCTGTTCAGGTCAGCACATTTGGCAAGGGAACCATTAGATTCACATATTACAATGCTACCTACTTCCAAAGTTTTACAAGAAAAAGACTGAAGTATTGTTATCCTGACCTACCTGTAGATCCTGTAAATATCTTCAGATCTGCCTTTCCTCAGTCTTAGAGTCCATGCACCAGGATTAGCTTTTAACTGGAAGTAGCCCTATAAAGGGAAAAGAATATTTGGCAGTTTCCAGAAAACACAAATGCAGAAAAATTAGCTTTAAAGTTATGTGTTTTGACTCACTGTTTTATATTTAAAATGTTATTTGCAAGCCCATTGATTAACATAACCTTAAAGCTTTAAACCCAGAGAACAGGAGAAAAGCCCCAGAAATTATTCCATTCTAAATTGTTTGGTATTCCCAAAGAGACAGAAGCTTGAAAAGGTCTGGCATTATCTGTCAGATGAGTCTTCATTGCCCTGATGGGGACAGTGCAAACCTAAAGTCTTTTCCTGCAAAAGGTTGCCTTCATCGAGGAGTGAGGGAATTTCAAGCCACTAATTTGTAATTATACAACAAAATCTAAAAGAATTCTGAAGCTCTACAGAGTGGTACTTCATCTACAGCAGGAAGCAGTATTATAATTTACACATTACAAGATATCTCTTCTACAGAACTTAAAAATTTACAGTGTGAAATTCAAATATTGTGTTCAAGTCTTTTTAAGTTTCAGATTCCAGAACTGAATATTTTCCTCTGTGATTTAGATTATCACACCTATAGAAGATGTATGCAACTGTAGAGCTGCTTTAGTGTCCCATTCAGTTTTCTGCTGTGGCTTCAAATGCTTGCAGCTCCTATGTGAGCCAATCTGCTTTAGAAAGAAAAATTTAAAATATTTTTAAAAAAGCACAGGGCATGTTTCTGTTCTCTTCATGCCCACACACAGTACAGACACTGAGCTGAGCAAGAGGAGTCCCAGCTACAGCACCATATCCTGTGCTACAGACACTTTGGTGTAGCTAATTAGAAAAAGGACACATCTGAGCCATTAAGCTTAACTGCCCAACATAATCACACAATGTGATCACATGTAAAATAAGGGACATCTTTCTTTCTACAGTAAGAAATATTACATCATTCTAGGATATATTCTGGCTTAGAAAAGGCACAAATTGAAAATGAGTAAGAATTCTAAAATATTTAGCACCAGTGAATATGTTTTCCTTGTTTTTATTTTAATTCATTTAAATAAATGTAATACCTTTAAAATTTTTAAATATTTAAAAAAAAAAAAAAAAAAAAAAAACAACAAAAAAGCAACACAAGAGGCGATTTACTTCAGTTTTCCACTAACATTACACAACAAGAAAACATTCCAGGGGCTAACTTCCTCTGCCATAATTTCAGTCCATTACCTCTCTCATGGCCCAGTGTGGAAACTGAGACACATCCCTTTTTGCAGTGACATTACAAAAGCAGCTGCAGGGAACAATCATACACTTGGATTTCCAGCACCTTTTCTCAACTAAAATAAGCAATTCACATCCTTCCACACTTCCTTTATTTTCTACAATTACAACTATCCTTGCTGCCTCTCTCTATTTATGCCATGGATCTCTTGAAGAAATGGCTCCCCAAATGAGACAGCCTGAGGCTCACAGCACCAGAGTGGATCATTGCTATTATGTGGCCCTTACCAGAGCCAGAGCAATGAAAGAGAATTATCAGAATCATCAGAAGGCTATTTCTTCTATTCATGCAAAGGCTAAAGCAACATGCAAAGAGCAGAGGGAGATCTCTTTCTCTTGAGATCCATGCAGTGAGAGTGCATGCAGAATTGTGTGAAAACGTGCAAGGTACAGTTTCCATTGGGCAAGGAACAACACCCCTTTCAAAACATCTTTTCAAAACATCAGGAACCAGCAAAGACTGTTTGCATCTTTCTGCCTGAGAAAATTACCCACAGGCTCTCTCTCTGCCCTTGACACTGTAAGAATCTCTCACACACATTGAAATGCTGAAAAATCTTTCACACATGGATGGCCTNAAAATCTTTCACACATTTCCATGGTGGATGGCACAAGGAGTTCCCTGTCTCAGGAAAACAACTGTCTGAGCCTCCCTTAGGAATACTGGCACCATGTAAAGATATTCCAGAAGACTCTTCTCAGCCAGCTGAAGGGAAAGGAGCCCATCTTGAAAAAGGTGAGAGGGAGTGCTTCAGACATCAGTGTGAGGAATGATGTGGTTCTGATGTATTTGCAAGCAGCTGTGGAGTGCAAGCTCCACCACACACCCAGGGCCACGTGCTAGCAAACACCCAGTGCTGCTCAGTGGCAGTGCTCACTGGGGGACACCAGCTGGTTGCTGCCAGAACCAAACACTTACCAGGTTGGCCATAACGATGGTATCCACGATGACAGGGCTGCTTGAAGTCCCCAGGGTGAACTGGAGACCCCGAGGTGGCTGCCCAGTTGTAATGTCATAGCAGTGTCCCTCCAGCAGCAGGTACTCCAGCTCATACTCTGCAGCTACAACACTGTCCACCTGCAGGGAGCACATACTGCTGACTGCCACGCCAGCTCTCAAATGCCAGCTTTTAGTCATTCAGTTATTCTCTAGAATAGTCATAGTAATTCAAAAAACAATTTTACCAGAGAAATTTTATTATTAGACAAATAACTAGAAAGTCTCAAAGAGCTCAGCTCCTTCAACTGGCAAACCTCACACAAATATAGTTGAAGTGTGGCCCAGGCCAAAAGAATTTGAATCTCAACACATGCTAGGGTAAGAAAAGGGAAGGGTTGTTGTTCTATTCCACTTTTTTTTTTTTTTAACATTTACTGGAAAATATAGTTGGTGTCTCATAAAAAGTGTATGATGGGATCCAGAATTTTTACTGTAAATCTGTTTAAAGCTGGTCTCACCTCCTATTAGCCATCTGAAATAAACATTTTGTTTTGCTCTGCGTTACTCTTACAGTGCACTAGGGTACTGTCAGGAAACACCCATTCCTTTCTTTCTACACTGAACAAAGGTGCCAAGGAAAGAGGAAANAAAAAAACAAAGAAAAAAAAAAAAAAAAAAAAAACCCAAAAAACAAAACAAAAAAAAAAAAAACCAAAAAAAAAAAAAAAAAATCCACCACAATCCCAAAAGACTTGGGTCCCTACCAGGCCAAATTCAGATGTAGCCTGAGGACAGTACATAAGCAGAATGTTAGTCTAATCCCACAAAGCATCTCCTCTCATTTCACATCTAAAATGACACTTTAATTGCTAACAAAGCATCTCCTCTCGCTGCACATCCAAAATGACAGTTTAATTGCTACAGCACCAACAGACTGCACATTGGGAACTGCAAATGGTGCACCTGCAAAAGTAAAGCTGCTGTTTATTTGGAAGCTCAGGAATGCATTTTGAATGCCAGAAGCATTTAATCTCCCTCTCTCTCTCTCAGGCTTTCAATTAATCTCAGGGGCGGGCATGGAAATCAGAGGCATGAAATGTAATATCAGTGGTTCATTTATGGCTTAACAGTTAGGTTAAGAGATGAAAAGCAAAAAAACTCCTAAAGCAAAACATACCAAACCCAAACCATAAAACACATATCCAATTTCCTAGGTTTCTGAATAACTAGTACAGGATTAGCAATACCAGATAAACCACACCACCATGCCATGTTCCCAAAGAGTATCAGAGAGATGCAGAGGTAAGAGGGGGCTAATAACACAGTGATCAGTGAGAATTACCCACATTTGTAATGCCCACGAGGCTGTAGAGACTGTCCCTCTCCCAGAGACCTGTTTGTAAAAGCTGTGACAGTCTCATTACACACACAGCAGTTGGGTTTTTCCTTATTTTTCTGTGTGTGGGGCAGCACTGCCCAGATCCACAGCCTGACTCAAGCTCTGTTCAAGCAGCAGTAAGCTCCTGAATCTACAGCAACTGAGGGGATTTCTGCTGCATAGTTTTACTGCTGCATTGATATCCTTCTGTGCACCACAGGAGTGCTTGCCAGCCAGCAAAAACTGTGAGAATAAACAGCTAAAAGCAGCTTGGTGGCTTCTAGGAGCAAGGGAAAGGACCTGCTTCAAGCCTGTGGTATTTCTGAACCTCTGGGTCAGGCACCCATGAGTAATTGAGAACAGCAACCTTGCTCTTGAGGAGCTTACGCTTCCCCCCCTAGAAAATCTTTAGAGGTCTGAAAATGCAGTAATATCCACAGCTCTATGTTTATTGGCATGTTAAAATTCTGTATTTCTTTCCCATAAAAATAAACAAGTCCTGGAAAAACACCACCATTTAAATGCAATAGGAACATGATGCTTTCTCTTACCTCCTCTAAGAAAATATTGTCAAGGTCATACGGGGTTCTAACAGACTCCACCATCCAACTCTCAGGAGTATTTAAGTTCAGAGTGAACAGTGGAGACTGGGGCATATCTAAAAACTTGGCAATTGGTCCTGGAGCAAAGTTATTCTCTGCTGTAAAAGAAATCTCTGGCTCCAAAACGTAGCGGAAAAAGCTGAAATTTCAGAAAGAAAATGTTACAACATAGATCTGCCAAAATTTGCTAGTATTTCACTCTCATTGAATTTGTAGATGGCATCAGCTTTCCCTGACCTCTAACATCTCCAAGCTTTTGTCCAAAGCAACACAGGTTGTGTTAACCTTAGGATAGGTCCGAATTGCTATCTTGAAGGACCAAACAAGACTGTGCAAGACTCAACCATTAAGATTAGTAAGTTATTTAATTTTATATAAATACAAAAAAAAATTAAAAGCACCCAACTTGTAAAACAGCAGAATTGCTTCATGCCATCCACAAATTCCCAGATTCTCTGTGGGAAATGATGCTATTATATAAATGAGCTCAAAGCAGTTATTGAGGTTCCTATGGGACAGCTGACCACGCTTCTGTGCTTGCACATTCCAACAGGTTTCTCTCACTCTCCAAACCTTCCCCCTCTATCATGGAACTGCTTACCTCTTCAGTGGCATGTCAGAAAGTTTAGACTGGCAGTTCATAAACACTCTCAGGTTCATATTTATCAATTGGTTCAACACCTAAAGTAATGAGAAAGAGACATCCCTTAAAATGCTAATGAGGAGAGCTGACCACTGTTTTCCAGGCAGGACCTCAGGGTTGCAGGTTACCTGCTCATTCCCAACCCTCCCTCCTTGTGATTTGCTTTACCACCTCCCCTCCTCCCTTTTTAATTGGTGGTTTCAAGAACAGTTACCTACTCCTCATATTCTTTTTGGCATGCTGAGACCTTCCTCAAGAACAGAGTCACTGAGAACTAAGCTGTAAGAATAGTGAAACTAAAAGCTCTCTGGACAATACCTGAGCACAGTCTTGTTAGTGTATAGTGCAGCCTATTAGTGGAAATACTAATTTCCACTAAATAAATGTACTGTGAAACTCAGACACACTATTAGAAAGCCACTGGTCACCACACAGTCAAAGAGGAAGCCAAACATTCCAGAATGACAGAATTTGAAGTAGCTTACAACCCTGCCTACGTACCAAAAGTAATGGAGCAAGTCTCTGAGCATCTCTGGTCACAGGGTCAACAATAGCCACAACATCAAAGTATGTCTCCCCCTCTTTTGGTCTCAGTTTAACTGCACTAAACAGAAGAAAATACAGTTTTGAAGTACCAAACATATGGATAAACACCTGAAATGCATTACAACCCACTGCTATCCATCTCATTCTGAACCGAATTTACTTCCTAAATGCTGTGCACCTTCTGAAACTAAACAGAGAAAAAAATAGACATATACATGTATGTTTATAGAGATAAAATTAATTTCTGGAATTCTCCTGAAAACTGTTGAGGACTTTCCTATCACTACTTATATTTTTTTTTTAATTAAATGCAACATAGAAGAATGGGAAAGTTAAAAGACACAGAAAGGCAATTGTTCAGCAATTCTATACCTGTATCGTTCTTCAAAAAAATGATACTCAATCCTTGCCTCTCCTTTTGGCTGAGAAGAAAGAAGAGCATCCACTTTCATTACCAAGTCACTTGCCCTGAAAAGAAGGAAAAGAAAAAGGCTTGCAGATATCCAAAAAATGCCTGTGCTTATCACATTTCTGCCAGGCAGCAGCAACAGATAAGGCAAACAGAATCCAGATACCCAAACCCTTCTACTACCTCTCTACAGAGGCTCTAAAGAATTAAACATATTTAAGGGTTAACCCACCAATAGTTTAAACTGGTTGTATACCAAAGGATTTAACTCTAACAAATGAAGAACAGCTGTATTTTAGGGGTCAACCATGTCACAGGCACTGCATTCCTGATCTTCACCAAGCACTCAGACCTGAAAGCCATTCAGATCAAACCCTTGTTTCAGTGCTCTTCCCACTTTACACTGCAACTCTGAGAACTGGGAAGCAATCCTGTAAGTGGAGAAACTTTTGAGTGGGGTCTTATCATAAAAAATAATTATTTTTGACTACTCCTTCCTTTTTAATATTCCCATAGATTTTCAGTCTAGTATTTTAAGAATATATTCAGTCTTAAAGGTGTAAAACCTCCTGAAAGTTCAATGAAAATTGATTTGTACATCACACCTTCACCAAGAAGCAAAACGGTAACCTACAGGTCAGTAGGCTTTTCCTGAATTTACTCAGAGATTTTCCTGAATTAACTGTCTCAGTGACAGCTGTTTAAAATTGTTCATTCCAAACTCACAAGCCTGAATTCCACCAAGTTCCACAGTGTTTTCCAATGCAGCAGATAATTTCAAGTTTTTGAAAAACCTTGGCAGCATTCAAATAAACAAAAAGAAACCCCAAACCCATTGCTCTGTCCAAAACTATGTTCAAACCATGCCCTCTTCCACCACCCCAACACACAATGGATGCAGAAGTGCTTGGAACAGTGTAAAAACCTGTTCTGCTGGGATCCAGAATCACACAACATTTCTGCAGAACAGACCTCGTGTTTAATTTATTTGACCAACCCTTAACAGTCAAGCAGCATCACAGAAATATGTGATGATAGAAGCTATCTCCACTGTGTGCTCCAGCACACACCTACAGGGGACTCCTGCTCCTCTGAACTTCAACACGACTTCCTCTTGAGAAGTTCACCTCTGCTTTGTGCAGTAACTATCCAGAACTATGACTTCCCTCTCCTTATCTCTGTCTCTTATCCTAGTGTTTCTCCTTGAAGTTAGAAGCAGTTTACAGGATTGCCGTAGTAAATGTATTGTTAAAATAATTTTTATGTTGATAAAGGCCAAGCAGCACTTAAATGAATTGCAAATCAGATTCAGAAAGTCATGCTGTCAAGAGTCCCAGCACTTCTCTGTAAGCCTCCTTATGTTTACTTACAGATCTTCCTCAAATCCCAGCTGCTGAATCTGAGATTTGATTTTCTGTCCCGATGTCTTTAGTATGATATTTTCAAGGAGATGAAAGTCATCCTGATTGAACATCTCTCCATCCTCTAATGGGCCAATAATCTACCATATAAAAAAAAAAAAAAGCATAATCAGCATTATTAGGTAAAGGCTACACTGAAACAAAACTCAAAGATGTATTAAATAAATGCTCCAGCCCAGTCTAAGAAGAAGACAACAGTTTAGGCTGGTATTAATGTCAGCATCAGCAGAGTTTAACAGGTAAATCTAATTATTTAGAGCCAAGAGTTCCAGACTAAGGCATAAAATACATACATAAAATTTTCACTAGGTCAGGCACTGGTCATGCACATTAAATTAAATATGAAGTACTACATCTGAAAGGGGCAGTAGAATATCAGGCCAATTCCAATAGTCCAGCGAGACTCCAGCAAATCTTCCTCCCCTAGCCTTCAGAAGCCTAAAAGCTACCTAGTCTTGCTATTTTGCTAAAGAGAAAAATAGAATAACAACAACTCGTCACCTGATATTTTTAACTCATTGAAATATACAGCAACCACTGGGACCTGCATGGGTTTCTTCCTAAGTAGAAACAGATGACAAAAGAAAGCCCAATGCTGTACACAGCTGGGTTTCATTATTTGCAATGAAATACTATTGTAACATCATTTACCTCATCTCAGATAAACTATAATAAAAACAGATGGTAGAAGAGACCAAGGCACCCTTGGTCAGGGCAAAATACAGCAGCATTTTGCTCAGTAAACTGAAGCAGCATAATCTTGCAAATTTATCATCCCCTTCTACCCCTGGAGTCAATTCAGTGCAAGCATGAAAGCAACCTTGTTACTGAGAGACCTGAATTTGTGCTGAACACCAACAACTAACTGCACACAGTAAAAAGGTCACATGGGTGGGAATAAATCAAACTGGAAGCAGCCCTAAAGACTGCTGAGACCTAAAAAAGGCTGACACTCCTGTGTCTGATCCCCAGGCTCTGCTGCTCAAGATCTGCTTCCTTCTCATGTGTGGAGTATCTCTTTTACTGTCTGCTGATCATCTCACCCGTCCATTGCTGATCACAGCCCTCTGCCCCTTCTTCAGCTTTAGAACATCTCTGCAATAAAGAGCATGGGACAGAACAAAATCCACCTTGGGAGATTCAAAGGCTTCTTTGAAAACATTGGTATCCATACCCTAAAAGAAAAGAATACTTTACATTGAAATAGGAAGAAAACTAGACCTCTGCACACTTTTTAAAAGACACCTTTTTGTTTCCATTCAAGAACATCTTCATATCCTTATATGTTTATCCATATAAAATTGGTCCCTGGCCCCTTCTTCTTTGTAGTCTTAAACCTAGTTCTTGCTTGTCACCTACAAACACTGCAGGTTTTGTATCCTATCCCAACTTCTGCTGTGAAGGGCCACAGCTACTTAGACCAGTTCCAATCTTCCTGCCTAACTTTTTAAAATCTACTCTGAGGAATGCACTTGTATTTTTTTCCCAGCTTTTAAAAAAGATATTATTCTCTTAACCACCCAAGAAACAGCTGACTCACTTAAATAGATCCCTGCACCCATGTTCCTTTTGACTTTTCCAAGTTATGTAGCTTTGATGTGCATGAGGATTTACTTTATGTTTACATGGATTGCTATATTTAGGTAAGCCCTTCAGAGATAAAAAAAACCAAACTAGCAAACCCAACAGTTACTTTTCTCTGTTACTGCACCTTCTGCATATGAATATACTACACAATGAAATTCATTTGAGGAACAAATGCAAAGCACCCTCCCCATGTAAACACCAACAGACATGCCTACCCCAACAGCAAATTCCAAAATGTCAGCTCCTGCCTCCAGTGCCTTCACAGTTTCTTCTTTTGCCATCTTGGTGATGAAGTTCTTGGCATTATTTGAGGTTTGTGTCTGCAAAGCTGCCCATATGGCTTTAGCTACAATGGTATTCTGGCTGTTGGGGTCTTCACTAGGATTATTAATCATGCTAATTCGAACATTATTGCTGGATTTCTGTGTTTAACAAAACAGGTAACGGGAAAGTTTAAAATTTCAGATATAATAAATATGTAATAAACACTATAGCAAAAGCTTTGCATTTCTTAACCAGAATACCAGATTCCAAATTGAGTAAATAACAGCACAAGGTTAAAATTATGAATTAACTAATTTAACATCAAGCTTTTAGCTTACATAGAGGCATCACTGTGACAGCAATCTTCTAGATAACCTCGTGCTACCTAAGAGATGCAGGACCATGGCCACCACTCAGAGGCTGGCAAAGCAATGATTTAGCTGCAAGCTGTGCATTTTTACATTTCAGTTATCCTCCCAGAACCAACAGGACAGAGCAGAGAGCAATGCTTGTATTCATCTCCAAACCACAGATATTTAACACCACGGGCTAAAAAGAACATTTATTGTATTGGCATACTGCCAGGAGGCCATTCTGTCCTGGCTTAAGATCAGCAACGTTCCAGCCCCTAGAAAAAAAGATGAGGCTGCAAATCTCTCCAGGTCATACCACAGGAAGATGTACACCTTGTGTTTTCCAAGCCCCTACCAAGTGCTCTGTTAGCTCTGCTGACCCATTCCAATGCAAACATTACCTACCTGATGTTTAATGGCATCGTACAACAACTGCCTCCCAGAAGGTTTATCAAAATCACCAACAATCCAAAAAGTAACTGGTCTAACAAAGGAATCATCTGCAATTATTACAGAAAAAAAAAAAAAGAAAAAGGAGAAATTTGAGGGTGAAGGAAAGGAAAGCTTCATTTTTTCCTCATTTGGAGGTAAACTATGACACACATGCAAAGACTTCAAAAAAAGTAAAATTCTATAGGAAAGCTATGGATGAACTGAAGCTATGAAGTCTGGCAAGCCAAAATTAATAGTATTGCTATATTAGTCTTTATTAGGTCATTCAGAAAACTCATGTGGGACAGCATGCATTGCTCTTTCTAAGCTGGATTCTTTTAGTATTTTTGTTGGTTACCTTTTCAATTGCAAATTATAAAAAAACACATAAATAACTTGCAGATTCCAGCTGGGGTTGGAATCCAACAGACATATCACTTCTTTGTATTGAAGCTTTTAGTTAACAAAATCAGTTTTGTATAAAGACAAAAGTGCTGGAGCAAACATGCATTTCAACAGCTTCCTTCACTGCTTGCTGGTTCTAAAGCCAGTGTTATAAAGGCACCAGAAAATTCCCAGAACAATATAAGAAATGCCAAAGCATGAGTTACCATAGATCTCCTTGGAAGACATTCCTGGTCAAAGAGCAGAAAGGAAAGGGGAAAAGGAGAGACACATTAATAATTTGATGGTAATCCCAACGTGCATCAAGAAGCTGCAGCACTGTACTGGGCATAATTGAATCACTACAGTTCAGATCCAACAGTAACAAGTTTGTGCTAATATTATTGGAATAAGCTTTGACTTTTTCTTCCCCCCAAACAGATGGATGCTTGATTTTCATGCTACATATTACCAGTTTCATACTGTAGGGTGAGGGCATCATTCTGAAGACTGTTTACAAACACTGCCATGCCACTGTGCTGTTATCCTCCCTCTTTAAAAACCAGTGCTGGTGCTGAGCCAGCAACACATATAACTTCTCTATTACTTCAGAAAATAAATGTGCTACAGCATTACTGTAAACAGATAGCAGTTATTAAATATCTTAAGTGGCACAAGAGGCAGTGACCAAAAGATGTCAAGCCATGAAATTGCAAATTAATGCATTTTCCAACAAGCACACCGAGGTGTGGATTTAATTAAGGCTCTACACAAGAAACTTGTTCAAATCCAAGTGACTGAACATGAATGAAGAGCAGGCAGGAGACAGGAAGAGCAATGGGAACATTTCAGCTAGTGCACACAGACAGCAGTGGCTGGAGATTGTACCAGGGAAACTTGAGACAGTCTAGTAAAGACAAGAGACAGGAACAGGAGGAATTGGGTCCAATGACAGCAGCTTACTTGTAGTATCTAACCAACATGGATATAGGAAACATCTGATGATGTCTGGTTAGACCTGGTTAGGCTCTGCATTTTGGCTGTGCATGCATTTCCTACACTTGAGAGGTACAGCCAAGTTTTAACATTTTAATGTGCAACTGTGACAATACTGCCATTGGAAAAGCAATGCATGCACTGGAGCAATAAAAACAGCACTGACCACATTAGGTGATGTTTCATGTAACAGGCAGTTAGAATTTTCTTCTGAATCCATGTAACTTTAAGCAATTTTTAATTATGAGACAGAGAGCTAAAACCCCTTTTATATTTTTCTAGTCATTTGCTTACACTGCTGCATTCCTGGGGGTCACTTGCAGTACAGCAAAGAGCAGTTTGGGTGGGACTTCATTATTCAGTAAAAGGTTGGACTGAGTTTAAAGAGGGGAACATTCTTGTTGCATGCAGATGTCGTGTCTTATAAAGAAAAAGAAATCTTTAACAGACCATGCTGTTACCCACAGGCCTGACAAGGCTCAGTGTGTGTGAAGAACTGCACACATGCTTGGAAACACACATAAATGCAGATTTGGATTCAGAATCCACCACAGATGTTACCTTTCTTTGTTAAGTAGGTCATGCTGTTTGCAACAGCAGCTGTCTTATCTTTAGAATCCAATGTGGTAAATCGAGCAAAGTCATCCACAAAATAGTTATCTGAGGGAGAGAACAAGTATTAGATGCCAAAGCAACTAGTACATGTAAAATGAAAATAAAATCATTACTATTAGCAGGACATTAAGAACACATCCCATTTTGCTCCTTGTGATACTGCTAATGCCTCAGTTTCACTGTTACTATATAGGCTGAGAAATTAATTTTGCTGTCTCACAAGTTGCATTAATAACTACACTGCATATTTGAGAGGCAGAAGTCAGTTGAAAGAATTGCCCAAGTCTCACTTAGTTGACACTAGTATAGGTAAATAATATACACTGAAAAATCCACTCTGCCACTATTTTTCAAGAAACTCAAAAAAGGCAGGTGTAATGTCCTTGTACTGCAGATGCTGTATTGGGTGTTCAAATATTTAGCAATGGAATATTTTGCTAAATCTGAAGTAATTCCAGAGATAACTGTCAACCCTGCTCAAAAGAAGGTCAGAACTCAGAAACAATCTGCTGCTTTGTGCATTATATGACTGTTCTTGGTTTTCTGCAGCATTACTAATTTCTCAACATCACCTTAACCCCTTAAGGTCTGTATAAAATCAGAACAAATTTCCATTTTCCCAAAATCAGTAGACATTTAATGCTGTACAAAACGTCTGCCCTGCACCAGGGCTGGGTCACCACTTGAGGTGCTGTTAATGCTTTGCCACTAGAGCTTTCCACTGGAACAGCAAGTCTTTTACACAGACATTTCAGGTTTAACACAATTAAAAGTATCCCTTACTCATTCCTGTCAGATCTAGGTACTCTCTGTCAGACCTTAGGATTCTTGAGTTAATTCTTGGAACAACATTAGGCTGGTTCATGATATACTCAACCACATCTTGGTCATTAGATAATTCACCCTGAAGCAAAGAGGAAAGAAGCATTATTTGTTACTTCATATATAAAATTGCCTTACATAACTTAAAAAAAAAAAAAGAAAGAAAAAGAAAAATGCAATTATGAAAGTTAAGTTGTTTTGTATAATATGTAGCCAGAGACTTGTGAATCAGTTTTCCCAAGTCTCGTTTCTCTCAAGACACAGACAACCTCAGCACCCACCAGGTACACAGCTCGCTGGAAGATGCTTGTGGTTTCCAGGATTTTGTGCATGGTCACAGTTTCCAGGTCATCAGGATCCAGCTGATCTTTTTGGAAAGGCATTCCATTGAACAGCACAACGGGAAGAGGACCTACACCAGTTTGCTCATAGTAAGCTCTTGCTGCCTAAACACAGGAACAGAAGCAGCTTTATCACAGAAAAGCTTTACCTTTGCCACAAAGGTTCCTAAGAAGCTGTGCAATATCCACAAGTCTGTTCTAAAGGCACCGAGAGATCCTTACTGCTTCTGTTAGAACAGAGAATGTAAATTTGAGGCAGTGCATAAGACACTTCCTGTATCTTACACGCACAATACATCCATGACTTTCAGAGTTTCAAAGCAAAAAAAAAAGTTACTTCATAATACAGAAGTGCAAACTACTCCATTAAGATCATTTTGTATTTTAATTCCAATGAGCACTTTCTGTAGTAACAGAAGCAGCACAACAGGAAACATGACTCTGCCTGTGGAGGCAAATGCAATGTGAGCAGTGATAGCTGTAATGTAAAACAGGGTAGAGAATTATTCTATCTTTTTTAAAGAATGTGTTTCTTAAACCTGTAAGAAAACGGTTACTTGTGAGGCAGGGAGTTGTTCCGTCAAGACAAATTTCCTTGTTTCATGTAACCACTGTAAAATGCACCATCATTGATAGATACCCTGTTAGAAGTTAGGTTCTGCTGGTTAGAGGTTCTGGTTGAGGCCTCTCATACAAAAATGCCTGTCTTACTTTTATGGATTTTCATTTCCTTAAAATGTTTCTCTCTTCACTATCCTACATTGGAAAAGCCATATGCATACAAGCCTATTTTCTGTAACCCTGACTGCATTTACAGATGTAGACAGTGTAGGCAGCTGTAAATGTGTGTTACATCATGTGTGTTACAGAGCTATTGGTGCCAGTATTTTCATTTGTTTTAGAACAACAAAAACTAAGAAACATCCCCCTATAGAACTTCAAATCAAATCTGCTTCATCTCACATGTAACTGGTTCAATAGTGATTTGCCCTGCTAATTTTCTCCATACAGAAAAGTATCAGCCCTAAAAATCACTTCAAGAATTATTTGCAGAAATTTGTTAGATGTCTTGCTATAGAAAAGGCATTTTGAATTCATAACCATGGCTTTATGTCACACACTATTCAAATACTGATTCAAAACCCCACACTGATCCCTCCCAACGTTTACCCTCTTGGTTTTTTTATGAGGCATTCCATCACCTTGATTTTTTTGCAAACACTTTTAAACTCTACTGAAGTCTGCATTCCGTAATGAAAGCATGACTTATGAGTCACAAGAAAGCCATCTTGGTTCTTTACATGTAGATTTTTAAAGCATATATATTATATTATATGTATTAGGTATATTATATAAAGCTTGTGCTGAACATAAACAGTAAAGTATTACTAGAAGTCCTCAGTGTGGTAACAAAATAGTTACCTGATTGGTAAGAGAACTGGATCAAGAAATTGTAATTATATTTTCAAAACTGTTGCAGCAACAGAAGTGGGAAAGAACGCTCTATTTCATGAATTCTTACCTTTCTGTTTTGATCATAGGCAGAATCAATTCCCAGAATGCTGTTGACTTCCACATAAGGATACTGTTTCTCAAGAACACTAACAACATGTTCCACTTTCAGCTGATCTCCTGTTTTTACTTTGTTATATATCTGAAAGGGGAATACAAGTTAACAGCTGCAACTGTAAAGCCTCTGTCCTTATCAAAGGTAAACTGTCCTGTCTCCTGTATTACAGTAGTTATAATAAGTCATTAACAACCAGACTGCAAAACTTATATTTATCAGCTGCAACAGCTCCTAAGCACTTGTAGCCATTTTAAATGTCTTGCTATACCTTGTAGTCATTCCAGTGAGATTGGAAGAAGGTAAATCTATATTTCTTTAAATAATAACTTGCATCTTTAATTAGAAAAGGTATTTGAGGAGAGAAAACAGTGCTCTGGGGAAAAAAGCCTCAAATAAAGCATGTCCAAGGAGCTACCTTCCCTTCAGAACTTGGGATATGCTTATGAACAATACAACCTCATGTGGAAAGCAGGTAACTTCTCCCCTCTTGAAAGCACAAGATTTTACTTTCAGCTACAAATACATGCCCAAAATAAAAAGAATTAAAATAACTGTCTTTAAGTAACCAGCAATTTAATGTCACAGTATGCCCCAGCTTGTCAATTTGTACAAGTATCAAACCACAGTTGAAATTAATTTACCAGCACCTGTATTGCCCTTTAATGTGGCAAAGGTACACAGCTGGAACCCTTCAAACCAAATTATAATACTGAAGGGATGTAGCAGTTCAGAACTCAGCCAGAATGAGCAAAGGGACAGGATCAGAAAAACATGCAAAAGTGTTAAGCGTCACAAGGAAACCTAGTCTCACTTGTTAAAGTTAGGTCAGAAGCACATTACAAGGACACATGTACTCTATGGCACTAGTGTTTGGAGATACATTGGATACTAACCAATGTATCCAAAGCCAAAGAATTCCATTATCTGCATATTAGCCCATTAACATAATCTTATGTACATGGAAAACATTAAAACATTCATTTCTCTTTTAAATTAATACTTACAGACATGACAGTCTGAAAAGCATAATTGTTGTCCATTTCTTGTGCCACATAATTGTATGTCCTGAGGAGGGCAACACCAGCATCCTGAAGTCCATCAACATCCTCCTGGTCATTCACTACAAAGACCAATCCTATCCTGCAATCACACAAATCCTCAGGTCATCAATCTATTACACTAATAAAGAATTGACTCTTCATATGTCTGCTGGCTACAATCATCACCTGAGACACAGGCTTTTACTGGAGTAGACATTGAGCAGAGCAGCCAGGAATCAAACTTAGGACATACAATCTGTAACCAGTCCATCAGGATCTTGTTTTTCACCCCTCTCTCATCCAAAACTTGAAATTTCTTTTGGACTGTTACAGAAACTGAACTCTGTTTTGCTAGTAGAGAAAGTTATATTCAAAAAATATACACATACTTAGAATACAAGGTATGTAACATTTCTGCAGTGTCCTAGAAATGCAAATTTTACAACTGCAAAAGTCACATGAATAAAACTGATGTAAAAAAACCCCAAACATTAAAACACAGCAGTTACCTCAGCGGGATATGGTTACTGAAGAACATTTCTGCCACATTCAGTAATTCTGCTGTAGTCTCATGAGTAGGATCTACTATCAGCACCTGTATACAAATAGTAAGTGAAAAGTTTCCATTGCCTTAAGAATTCAAGAAGGAGTTTTGATCGAAGATCACTTTATTCATGTCTCAGTGCAGAATTATCATCAGGCCTAATTTATACACTGCCAGGGAGATGAGACTCATTAAATAAAAGGCTTCTTCCAAAGTCTCTAAGTCCATTATCTACAGTTCCCAATCTAACCAACTCCTTTAACCAGAGGAGACAGGACTCCTTCCATACTTGACACCTTCACTGCAGTACAGCCTGGCACTGGCTCCTGCCTCTGCCTGCACACAGACCAAACCTCTCCCATGAGCCTGGCAGAGAGGTCTTTGTCACAACAGAGC
This sequence comes from Vireo altiloquus, assembly GCA_013396875.1. Classification (NCBI taxonomy): domain Eukaryota; kingdom Metazoa; phylum Chordata; class Aves; order Passeriformes; family Vireonidae; genus Vireo; species Vireo altiloquus. Next base: position 144,791 of record VZRF01012067.1, on the reverse strand, counting down.
AACACTTGCTCTGCTCAGTGTCCTGGAGAGCCAATGCTGCCAAGATGTTCTCTGCTGTCCCAACCCACACAGAGCATGTAGGGCCCTTCATTCATGCAACTGTTGTCTTAAAATTTCTATGTTAAAAGTATTGAACTCCAGAGAAAAAGGTCCCATCAATGCTCCCACAGCTTCAGATGGTTCAAGTCCCTGTTTTCCCCTAATGAGAGCTCTTTTCTTCCATAGGGCCACTTTGCCACCTGACAAGAGTTACAGTGCACAATTTGCAAACTCTCCATCAGATCTAAGTTTAAGTAATTTACCTACAGACTAAAAGGACACCCATGACTAAGCTGAGGGCTGGGGATCATTTGTTCAAGTCTTGGTCCATGAATGCTTTCTAACTGAAACAACTGAAGTTGGTCTTCCCTCTGATAAGAAGACAACAGTTTTCAAATTTGACAGATTTCATTAACCAACTTCAGGTATTATCACAAAGTTGCAACGCACCAAATTGTTATTTATCAGATGATGATTTTGTCCATTAACAAAACAACTGCTGGCATCTAATAGATGCCAGAGAACCATGCTCAGTAATCTCTGAATCTCAGCCATAACTTACTAACAGTAGAACAAAACCTTTTAGAAAAGCAACCTCTCTCTCAAGCTATTTAAGTGACAGGGAATCCAGTGTATATGTGAGGTAAGCTGCAAAAGCTGATCTTCCTGCTCTTGAAGAAACAAAATGCACATTTCATCTAGTCAGATTATTACTTACAAAATTATGGAAGTTTTTTCTAATTTGTCTGATCACACCAGGAAATGTGGGACGCAGCAGTTCTTGCACACTGGAAGGCCAGGAATTATACCGACTATCAACTTCAAGATTGTTGATCCACTAAAAAAAAGTAAAGGCATTTAAGTGATTGACAATCCTCCCGCTCTGGTCTGAGACTAAAATATTTTCAAATCAGCCACTATTCTGAGAACTGTGTAATTAAGAAATCATTTCATCCTCACTGAAATTGCAGGGCTTCTGATATCCACAGCGTAGTCAGAATCTGATGGCTGGATGTTCAACTTGAGAACGTTGTGTAAGGAAATTCCCTCAATTCCCAAGCTGTGCAGGCCCTCCATAACACGAGCTTCATTGCGGAGCACGTCAATCAAGCTGCAAGGATAAGCAAAATGGGGTTGAATTCTAACATCACAGCAAATAACTTGCTCTTATAAGGGTTAACAGACAAAAGCTACAAAGAAGTCTGCCATGTCCAGGCATTATTTCTTATTTACCACCTGTTTCTTACTGTCATAAGAAACTTGTGAGAGATACTTTATTCAATTAATATTTCTAGGAAAAACTACATTAAACCAGGACAATTAATCCATTTTATATATAAATATAGATATATAGATATATAGATATATGTGTGTGTGTAATTTCAATTCCACATTATTAAAACACATCTTGACAAAGACACGGGGTGGTTTCCAGATTAAAAATTTCAGTGGTTTTTATCCTTTGAGAATCGATCTGCTGTCTTCAGAATAAATCTGTATGCTGACAGTCTGAGAGAACAAAATCTTGCTAGTCACAGGTCAAAATAACAGCACAAAGGTGACTTCTTATTACAATCCTCAAGGGTATTCCACTTTTCAATTTTTTTTGACAAGGAACCATGATTTGCTTCTTACAGTAATTACCAATTAAACCTAGCCTAGATTATGAATAAGGTTCAAAACTGTCTAAATAACTTTATCATTCATGCACAAGCAGGATGCAAGTTCCTAAACAGGATACAATTATTGTGAAAAATAAAACATTCCTACCTAAATATGTCCTGAGTGTCTAAATCAATAAGTAGTCCATTGATGAACAGGGCAGAATCTCCTGGTTGCAATCCTAATGTTCCTTTGAAATACTGAAAAGAAGTAGGAAGCCATTAGAAGAGTGCTCTGCACAGAAAATATTATTAAAGAGTTTAATGTTCTTTTTTTTTCCAGTAAGTCTCTGCTTGCAGTATCAGTTACAAAGTTCTATTTAGAGGTATGATGAACACTGAAGGAGAAACATTGTATTTGGATATTTTACAACACTCCCATCATGAAGACTGTGAGCAAAGTAAACAGAGGATAACAAAAGTACCACATGAAGTACCAAGAACCGGAAAGTAGCTTCTAATCAGAAAAGTTTACATTTTTTATTAAATGAATAAGGCTCCCAAAGAAAAGCTGAGTGTTAAATTGTATCTTTCTGTGGATAATTACAAAGTAAACACAAACATAATAGTAGCAGTGAACTTAACTATCATATAACACCCACACAAAGTGAGGAGTGCAAAGAACAGCTCTGAAGGGCAGGGTTAGATAGAGCCTGCTCTGGATCCAGCAGCCCAGGATCTGTGGACCAGAGTCTGACCTAACACATAACAGAAAGGCCACCAGGTAGCTTTAGCTTGGACTTACATCCTATACTTTGTCCCTTCCAGAACCACATGGGACAAGAGCATCAAACCCAATCCACTCTCTTCTGATTTTATCACTACTGAACAGCAAGGCACTTCTCTCTCAGAACAGGAATCTCAAGGGACTTGTAAGGAGCTTTGCATTTCCTACTAGACTCACCAAATATCATTGATTAGATTTCTAAAGAATATGTGTGTACTTAACACACCTTGTCTTTTTTCTAATAACACCAAATGAGCCTGAAATGTGTGAATAGAGCAATGTAGCTCATATAGCAAGCACTGCTGTTTGACTTTTTTTCATTACTATCTTAAACTTTTGGCTTGCATTCTACCCAGACCACACTGCCTGGCATATTTTAATTGCACAAAGTTCTGTATAAAAGCCTGTACAAAATTCCCAAGTAGCTGCTGGTTTTTCCTGTGCTTTGCTAATGCCAAGTACACAACCAAGCTGTCTGAAACACTCCTGCAAATACAGAGCCCCCTCATGACCTGGGGGTTTTAATGATTCTGTTTCAAAGCACATCTGGACTTAGCTGGTAAATTTTATCCCTTCACTAGTTTCACTCTCAAAGCACCAACACTGCAACTATTTCCTCCATACAGAATGAACCATTCTAAAGCCACTGCAGGTTTTGAATTTATTCTGTGACTTCCTAGTGATCACTGATGTATATAGATATCTAAACATCATCTCAAATTGGATGATGAGAACTAATTTTCTTCTGCATCCTTAAAACTGTACAAGGATGCTTAATATAGGTGCTTTTAAGCAATAAATTTCTAACAAGAGCAGTATTTTCATATTTGAGCAAAGAAGCTTAATTATGTTTCTTTCCCATGTTTGAAAATCCACCACTTCTTCACTTCCCAGATGAATACTACAAAGTTCTGTGTGAAAATACTGGATCATTATCTTGAGCAACATGTAGATAGAAGGCACTGTTACTTTCTGGACACATTACCTTTTGGTTCTCTTCAATTTCTGCTCTGAGTTCCGAAGAAACAACTGTTTTTGTTATGGCTCTACAAAAATAAAAACATCATGCTATGAATCATCTTTCTGTTTATCTACTGGATAGATATCTACTTATCCTACCTTTTGTACCTTACTAAGGTAATTAACCTTCTAGTACAAAGAGATGCAGCAAGAAGCAGTTGCACTTGGTGATACCATTAAATAGTAGGATGCAGCATTTTTCTTACACTCTATAACTCAGCAGCACAAAAATGTTAACCACATGCCAATTCTCAGTGTCTAATTTCACATTAACCATAATGAAAGCATGCAGCTGCCAAAGACATAAAGATGGAGGCTGGCAACAGAAAATAGGGGATTTCAGTCCTCATGGTGGGTTCCCATTCCTCTCCTTACTTTGGATCTAGTGATGGCATCATCACAGAGAGGGCAAGTACAGCCTGTAGTAGATCAGACTGCAAATACAGTAAGATGCAATGCCTGCCTTAAGAAGCTCTAAACAACACCTTAACATCAGGTAATGGGAAATAAGACCAGAAATCAGTTTATTTTTACTCTCAATTCAGGTGTTTCTCCACCTACTCAAAAAGGAGGAGTTTCTATGATATTATCTTCACAATCCAGGCAATGGAGTTTATCAAGAGAAATTTATCTCTAGACTGGCTGGCCAGGCCAGATCATTATTGAATTTTTTGTGACTGATTTGAGTATGTTAAAGACAGTCACTGACAAACTGCAAAAACCAGTGGAAATTGCACATCAGTTTGACATGAGACTGACTGAGCTGTTTGGCAAAGTGGAGCCTAGAAGAAGAGTGGGACCCCGTGAATAGATAAATGTTAAGGTCACCAAACAGAATATCCAGCCAATAAATTCTTGATAACTTCAAGCAATAGGTTTGGGCACATTTCACAATAAAATAGCACAGGCAATTCTGGTAAATTTTCTACCAGTCCACATCAGCTGCCATCCAACAAAAACACCATAAAATCCTCCTTGTAACCATAGGCTGAAAAACTTCCCAGCATAAACATTCCCCAGGGTTTGCTTCCAGCTAAATGAAAGTCAGAATTAACCCAACCAATGCTGCTTGTCTCAGGTCCTGCTGAGGAAAAGGAGAGTACAAAAACTTTCTAGGAGTCAAAATTAAAGTTACCTGGCCTTTGTAGGAAAGTTCTGACTAAGATCTTTCATGACCATCAGAGCATCCACAGGGGGAGCAGTCAAAATGCGAGCAGCAGTTTGAAAACTCAGGTCTTAGAAGTGAAAAAAACAGAAGTCAAGAACTCAAAACTGAAAACAAGGCAATGCAGAGACATCTTAACTTTAGCTTTCAACTTTTTTGCATGTTACCTAAGAAAATTCACATTCCATCTGCACCTACAGATACTTCTTTTAAACTCATCTTTGTATTCACCTTCTACGTGCTGCCTTGAAGTAAGTCACCTTTTCCAACTGAACCAGTGTATGCCCTTACAGGTTGCCTCAGTGAGTTCCAGATCAGCACTCTTCTTTTCTTTGGCTGAGGTGGGAGGATCTGCCCTTCCCCTGGATGTAGGTAGATTGCCTGTGGCTACAACAGACATTCAGCCTTTTGAATTACTCTTTTTGAGAGGATGAAAAGCTTTTTCACAGGCCTTTACAGATGTTTTCCAGGGAATGAGGCCAGAGTGGCATGTAACTGATTTTGAAATACAGTTTTCTTCTGGTCTTGAGAAATCTCATGATTTCACATCAAAAATGTGATCATGGAAAGAAACTTTACATTCCTTTCTTTTCTGCATTCAGCACATGACACAAGCAGTCAGTTTAAGAGCAAGGAGCTTACTGTACTTCACAACATAGAAAACAATCCTCATGTCAGAAGTCCTGTGAAACAATCCTAAAAGCTATTCCAACAGGACTCTACAAAAAAAGGCACTTTAAAAAAACAAGTACTTTCCAACTGAGATTGAATGCAGGAATTTACAGTCAAACTCTGTCAACTGTACAACTAACAACCTCGATAGCGTAGAACACCAGAAAACATATTTACATTGAGTTTTTGTAGACCATAACTGAAAGCCTCTATCCAGATTACCTTGTAGCTGCCATACTTTCAAAGGTGCCATTTCATTGGTACTTTCCACAAGGTGTTTTCTGAGCTCTTTCAGCTCTTCTGACAAGTCAGGGTACAGCTGCCTAAAAGGATACAAGGGTTTCCTATAAGAAAGCCTGCTGCTAATTTAAAGAAACTACCACATAAAAAGGTATGCTGCTAACATGTACAGGAAACTCAGACATGGAAAAAATAATAACAAAGCAAAAGATTGGCATTTCTGCAAAAGGTTTTTTGATTATGACAAAGTCCAACCAAGTTTTACCTTAGTTTTCCAAAGAGAAATCCTTGCACTTCATCAATAGGGTCATTTTCATCTATGACTGTAGCATTCACATCTGTGCCTATGAACACACAGAGAACACCACTAGCAGCAAGATATTCACAAACAGAAAAGCAGGAAAATCTACATTTTATATGTGTGTGTGCATACGTAAAGAAAAAGTATACACAGAAATTACACTACCAAAATAGTTTTGGGAGATGCATGGGAGTTTGTAGGACAGAGATCAGTGCTCTATAAAAGCAGCAAAAGCAAAAAAAAACCATACAGAATTCTAAGTTCTGTCTCCCCAAAAAAGAAGACCCCAGGAACAGGGAACACATTCTGCCAAGAGGATGGATAAGTTAAGGCAAATTAAGGTGGAGAAACTGCTTTACACCTGCAGAGAAGCTGTATCTGGGAAAAAATGAGTTGCATTACTAGTGCCATTATTAAGATCTAGTCTAGGGCCACAACTCCAGCATTTCACAAAGACAGAAGTCCCAGGGCAAAGATATGCTTCATAAGGAACATGCTCCCAAAATGGATTTCAGAGCTAAGGAAAGAAAAGTATCTGCAATTCAGACATTTATAGCAAAACAAATACAAAATTACCTTGGCAAAATTAAAATGTTCCCATTAAAATACTTAAAACAGTAATTCACCTTTCACCTGGGTATCATCCTTGGCCTTATATTCTGTACTTTTAATAGCCAGTTCTACACCATAGCCAGAGAGGTAGACCTTTTCTTTGCTGGGTTTCTGTAAGGAAAAGCCAACAGTGTGATGATGCCATCTTTGTTTTGGCCCACAGATTAAAAGCTGCCACTTCCCAAAACTAAAAAATCTCATTTTGGTATTTCAGATAACTGGTAGCAAGAAACAAACACAGTGAGTGACTCTACAGTAACACACTCTAATAATTTTATTTCCTACTGTATATCAACATACTTCTCGAAGTTCAGCAAGCAAGAATTATCTCTGTGAACTAAAAACCCATCAAAATTCACAAAGTAAAGAGGAACACAAAACAATGTTTTCAGGATTCAGTGTGTGAGCAAAGCAGAGAGAGACAGACTCCTATCATCAAATCAGACAGAGGGGTGGAAAGGAACTTCAGCTGTGAAGTTCAAAAATGAAACATTCACTGAAGAGTTACTACAGAGAACGACTAGAAATAAAATAATGACCAAAGACAGGTGCATAATTAGTTCTGCCTTTAATGAGAGAAACATGATCACTTTCTAGAAGTATTTTGAAGTATACAGGAGTCTTGAGTATTACAAGACCTACAGTGTAATACACTGAATTTTGAATATAAGTACTCCTCCCAACACTGATAAACAACTACTTCCTTTTAAAAAGGAAAGTGGTGTATGCAATGTATGACTTTATTTTATTAAAAGTACAAGTAATATTAGAAGTAAACCAGCTGATGGCATTTTTTTTTGTTTTCTTTTTCACATTCAAACCTGACTGCTACACTGCAGGTTTTGGCAATACTTAGTAATATTCAGGTAACAAATCACAGAACTCCAGTTTTTCATAGCTTTCAAAATGTAGTTCTAAATACTAATCCAGTGGCTATGGGCAATTCAGTGGAGGAAACCAGGATAAACTGCACTAGGAATGGTAAGTGGTTCTGTAAAAAAAATGCTACAGAAACAATACCCTTCTTTTGAAATTGGCACCTTAATGTTAATCCTTGCTTTTTATATCAAGTAACTAAAGAAACTAAGTGGCCTGACTCTGAAATATCTGACTATTTCCTATGATCTAATATGGGTAGAGAAACACTTTTTTTTACATTAAAGCCTCTAATTAATCTGCAATTACAGTCTAGATTTGTGAAATCAAACTATTTTATTTAAACAATCGGGAGATTTAAAATATTCTGTGTTACTCAGCTACATGCAACAAAAAAATAAAGCTTTGAGTATTCCAAGTAAATGAACTATGACAGTAGGCAAATGTCAATTTAAAGGGAAGAAACTTGGGTCAGTTTTCTTTTTGAAAACCAAGGCCAGTTACTCCATTTCAAATCCCCCTGTTACAATGCACAGAAATACTCACAGCAATGTAGTGCCTGAGGACATAAGTGATTTCTCCTGCCTCAGCCTTTGAAACAAGCCTCCTGTGGTGTCTGTAGAACTCCTCTGAGCCAATCTCAGCATAAAGGATGACCACAGGACTTTCAGGGTTTGAGGCTGGGTACTTGTGGTCCCCCTTGAACAGAAATGGCTTTGGCCTAAGAGGAAAGAGTGAAGAATGCCAGAGTGTGATTCACAGCCCTCCCTCACTCGATGCAAGATGCAGAGATTTTTAGTTTTTTCCTGTTTAATCACTGCTCCTTTCTCACTGAACACACATGCCAAGCTGTGCCCACAGATTATAGCAAGGCTGGCAGCACCTGATGCAAGTTGATAAAAGCTTTGTGAAAAATGAACACACGAAAAGGAAACAAGTGACTAAGAGCTATTTTGAACCAAATGTGATCCTAATTTTAAAAATGAACAACTTCTCTTAAATTTCCAATTAACTTTCTCTTCCCATGGTGATTCATAAATTCTGTATGAAAAATTAAAAAGGCTCATAGAACAGATGTGCCAAGGGCACAAATTCATTTGAACCTGGTCCTTGGCTTAGTATACAAACAAGAAAGTGAATGAAAAGTCTATTTTCAGCTTCTTTGTTTACATTTTGTCTAAAGTGCAATGAAATACTTAAAATATTCCCAGTAAGTCAGAAGAATAGCACGTGAGCTATAGATGCCATATGCCTGCATTGACAAAAAAAAACTGGCATATCCTTAAAGGAACCAAAGGAACCAAGATTACAAAAATCGTATTGAAAACGAAAATGTTTTCATATTCTGAAAACAAACTGGACTGTAAGGGTTTGGGTTGGTTTTGGTTTCTTATTTGGTTTGGGTTTTTCTCAGTATTATATTTTACACCTTCTTTTTGTTATTAGCAGTTACAATCAAGTTCTGTTCTTGTAGAGAAATCTGAATTTTAAATATATTGTGTGGTAATGGTTTTCTTTGTCAATGCTGAGAAAACTACACAGAGAAAAAAAACTGTGCATGCTTTCAGCCACTCATAAAACAATTTGTTACATTAACTCTCATTTGAATATACAGCCCAGCTCCTTCTGTTTTCCCTACATACTGAAGGTTTTACACACTCCTGAGAATTCCTACTGTCCTCCAATAGTTTCCAGCTATTTCCAGAATTTGTTCCCAAATTTTCCTGTGTACATTCCTCTTCCCAGCAGAATTACCAAAGAGCAAGGGGTAAGAAAACAATCATTGCAATCTGAATTAATGCCACAGAAGAGACTGCCACTCCTATGCAAACAAGGGACAGGAAAAATCAACACTGAAGAACATAGAAACAACAGGTTTATTACAACCTCTTCAGAGCAGTAAGTCTAACAGGTTAAATTTTAAGGGCTACTTCAGTAATAGGAAATAAAGCAAATACCTGTCTGAAGCTGCCTGTAAAAGGTTTCCAAGAGAGTCAAATTCACATGTTTTCTCCCCATGCACAACAAAAAACAGGGTACAGCCCTCTGGTGGAGATTCATCTGCTGCTATCTGTATAAAATATTTATAATAATGTAGGTTGAATGTCTGCCCTTAGAACAAGTGAAAATTGTAACAGTGTAGCTGTGCAGCAAACAGTATTATTTCCTACATTTCAAACTAGTATTTCTTCCACATTTATGACACAATTTAACTGCAAGGTGAAACTGCAAGATGGAGACTTAAGCCTTAATTTCTTTCTTCATCTGTTACTATTAACTTACAGTAAGGTTAATTGCAGGTACAATTAACTAATTGAATTTTAATTAATTGAAAGCAAAGCTTGCAATTCTAGGGGTTTTGGTTGAGAGTTTTTTTGGTCTTAGATATCAAACAAACATCTGCATTTGTTAAATATCAAATGACAAAATGACTCCAACAAGGAAGATGTTTTACAGTATTACTTCAATAAAGCACATCCTAATCACTATATATATATATATATGGATTACTATCTTCAAGTAAGTTCAGCTGAGCAACAGGAACTAGCAGCAGCATCACAAGTACCAATGGAGCCACAGGGACGGTCCCCAGAAAAATCTTCACACAATTATTGGTGCAGCAGACACAAAGATATGCAGACATGTCCAAATGCCAATTCATTAGTCTACTCTAGACAAAAATTCAGCACCTCATGAAATTTGTATATACATCCACTCTGTAGCTCAGGTGCACAGAGCAGTTAATCAGTTCAGGTTTTTTATACTCTCAAATGTTTCCTTCCTGAGCCTTGGTAAAACACTCTGCACATCATCTGAGCATTTCCTGTACCAACCTGCTGAAAAGCTTGAACTGTTGCAGAGTAAGAGCGTAAAGACAAGGAAAATTTCAACAAATTCTGCTGCAAGGGTGACAGAGTCTGGCAGGCTACTTTCAGCATTTCCTGGTAAGAAGAATAATCACTACCTGCAAAGTCAAAGTACAAGCAGTTATCTTTCTACCCCATAGTTTCATTGAAGAGGGGCTTCTCATCTTAGTGTGATTTATATCAACAGAAGCCCATGACATTAATACTAAGTATGCACACGACCATTACTCCTCCATTTTCATTACAGCCAATTCTACAGATGGATGAGAATGAACTTCAATGAACTTCCATGAGAGTACACTTGAATACATTCTAGAGGATGCAAACATGGGCTGGGGAGGAGGGAAAAAGTTAAGCACTCCCATTTAATTTCAGCTGAGAAAGAGTAACACAGAGAAAAGGCATTTAAAATATTTCATCCTTCATGTTGAACAAGCAAAATGTTTCACACTCATCCACTACAGCTTTTGTCAAATTGATATCGAAAAGCCTTGAGCACATCACAGCAAAAAATATTACTGAAATTAGTATTTTAAAAGTCAAATGAGGTCTAACACAATGGAAAAAAAAATACTGTGGGTATATTTTTCAATTATCAGTCAGCATCAAGAAAAAGACTATAAAAACTTACCATCATGCTCAGCTGTCTTAATATTCTCACTGGCTTCAACAAAATTCCAGAATTTTTCTTGACCTTCTTCTGATAAAAATTCACTAAGTAAGATGAGAAGAGTGAGCTAGATCTACAAATTTTCTCTCAAGTTACAAATCTAATACCTTGTAATGCTTTACAGAAAGTTAGCACCTACCATGTATTTACCTATATCAGAAAACTGTGTTACTAGAAAAAGCACTCCAGGAAAGGTAAAAACAAACAAACCCAAACAAATAATAGTTGCAGACCAGGACAAACACACAGTACATGAAAACAGCTTGTAAAGCAACTACTGATCCTTTAAATGCCACTAAAAGGCAGCAGTGTCCATCCTGGTAGCTCTCCTCCCTAATGTATTTCTTTGCTATCTCTCTTTTAAGAGAAATACCTTTTTGTTGATTTTGCTGAAACAAACTGTAGATTACTGTAATTTTGAGCTTTGGTGGAGGTTTTCTGTTTGCTTGTTCTTAAACAAGCAGAAGGAGAAGTCACAGCTTCAAATCATGTTATAATTCCCATATACTAAGCATCTAACTGGGTATGCAGACAAGGTTAGATAATGAAATTCATTCTCTAGACATTGCTAACCACAAATACTGTATCATGTCCACACATGTAACATACTTGCTACACTAAAGGATGCTACAGCAGAAGGTTTGGAGGCTGCTCACTGCCACAGTAACTTGTGTGTTCCCATCCAAGGGTAAGCACTTCTTGAATACCTGGGTAACAAATTGCAGTGCTGGGCTAAGTACAGTGAACAGCAGGAGTGATCTTACACTGCAGTGCAGCATCATGCTGCAGTTCATCCCAGGTGAACAATCCTTCCCTACCCAAAGTATTTGAATACGACAGATCAAGTCTTTGGTACATTATTTTGGTTATTTCCCTACTGTTTCACACTCCCTTAGGTTGAGTTTTCCCCCAGCAGTGCCACTGTGTCACAGAGCCTCACAGTGTTGGGGTATTTAAATCTTGGCATTAACTACTGTGATTTGCATTTTACTGCTTAAGGAATTTTCAGTCTTCGGCTTCTCCAGAGAAGGTTACAGAAAAGTCATTTCACCTAGGACACACCTCTCCTCTGAAGGAAAGCCATGCTCATGTGAATGAAACCCAGCAATGCTCAACTATTTTCACGTGAAACAATCTGCAGTAAAACAGACAAAATTCCACATTTGGCAAAATCCTTAAGTGATATAAAACTAAGCACACACGAACTTAGAATTCTAAAAGTCCTACTGATATCTCCAAATTAAACATGACAAAATTCAACAATGGGGGATTTCAAAAGTGCTAAGCAAACTAGCAGTGAAAACACAGCATTTCGCTTTCTTTTTACACAACATCTTAAAAAAGAAAAAGCCTTTAAGACGATAGAGGAAATGCTCCCAGGGTGACTTGCACAACTCTCAACAAAGCAATTGACTTTAATCAATGAACAACTCACGTGAACAAAGTTAAATTCAAGTTTTACTGAGCTAAATCTACATGAGCAGCAGACGTGTATCAAAACCTACGAAGTTTACAACACTGAAGTAAAATACATTTACCTACAGAATCTTACAAGACCATGCTAAACTCCCCTCTCTAATGCTTTGAGTAAAACTTCATAAAAAGTACCAACTATGTAATTGTTTATGGTTATTAATGTTTGTTCTAATGCACGAGGAAAGAATTTATCACACAAAACACCTACTATTGTCTCCTCTAAAATACTCCTCCTATCTCCCCATGCACAGCACATTCCCTTGTTATTGCTGTTGGAGTGACCAGAAACCAAAGTGCCACATAACGAAGAAAACACTTTACTGTATCCTCTAAACTTATTCTGATTTGGCAATGGAAAACATCACAATGCACTTACCTTGTTTCAAGGAGTAAAGGAGTTGAAGGCCACTTTGTAGTTAGAGATGTTGTCACGGCCTTAGAATCTGCTTTAACAAGTGAAGAGCTGAACCAGATTCCAAGAACTGCAATAAGTATTCCCATTTTATAGAAGACTGAAAATGATGAAGGAAAATAGTAAGTTTTGCATTGTGGCTGCTTATAAATACAGGATCTCACATATCCAAACATACTGAGACATATTTTAAGATTGCCTTTAATGCAATATATTAATGAGATGATCATCATCTCACCTGGACCATGAAACACTATGAAAACTTGAAGAGAGGCAAGGCATTTACAATCTCACTCCTGACATGCAATTAAACCTAAACCAGTTCCAGCCTCTTCTGTATTTATGCTTCCAAAGAAGCTTGCTTCTGTTCTGGGACACCACCACATACTACTTGATTTAAGAGGTATTGCAAAGTGCACATATTTCAGATGGGGTGGGGAAACAACCTGCTGCTCATTTCATGGGAGGTAAAGTCACACCTTGTGCTAGCACAGATCCAGCTGCTGTGGACTACCCAGAGTCAGATGAGCCAGGCAAGGATGAGGTTCCCCAGTTAGTCCTTTAGGTTCTGCTGGGCACAGCAGATTGCTTCTTTGGGGAATGAAGAAACAAGTACTTCCTGGCTGCACTAAGCACCACCAAATATAAAAGCCGGAAAATGAATGAAATAATGCAAACGGACTCAAATGATACAACCTACTGTATCATTTGAGTATCATCATACTGTGAGAAATGAGGAAAAAAAAAAAATTATGCCATTTCTTTATTGTCCTTCATGTGTATTTTCAAGCCTTTGTATTCTCTAGCTTACACACCAAAATAAAGCCAAGTGGAATTTCCTTGCCCACAACTCTTAAGCTTATGGAAGACCTTAATTCTTCTGTTGGCTTTCCCTTACAGTCTCCAAAAGTTCAAGCTTTTTTTGCCCCTCTCTGACTACAGTATATTTATATTTACTATGCCCCAAATATGCACTCGGGTACTCTTTCATTTCTTTATCCTTTTTCTTCTAGATAACTCATTTTCCATGTCCCCCCTGCACCTGAAAAAACATCCTGCTCCAATTCTACATATATCACACCCAACAACCTGCCAGGATCTAAGTTTTGTCTCTTTTTTATTACAATCTGAAGGTAAATAATGGGGTTATATACCTATAGCTCTAGGCTACCTGTATATATACACAAACAAACTAACCAAATCCTACTCTCTTTAAAAGTTTACACTCCTCCAGCCAAATGTTTCCCATTAATAAGTCGGACATTGTTCCTTCTTTGGGGATAAAACCAGAAATTCCTGCTGTGAGAGCCAAAGAGCAGCCTGCTCAGCTGCACACGACATTTGCTTTATGCCACACCTGGGAAGCAGACAGATGGCATCACAGAAGGGTCACAGCCATCACTCCCGGTGTGCAGAGCGGGAAGCTCAGCCAATATTTGTGGAGTGAAACATTGGCTTCTGCCAAGCAGAACAAAAAACCACAGTTCACAGTTCCTCCCAGAGATAAGTCCTTCTTATTCTCTGCAAATCATACACTGGAATAGGTAAATGAATGTACTGAACAGCACTCTCATGACTAAAGCTCCTAGGCTGCTGTCTTGTGCTTGCTGTCCCGCTCTGGGAAAGACTGTAATAAAAGCCTTTTTCTGTGCAAAACAGGAAAGGAACCAAAGGATACATCTGTCACCTGATACAGTTTAGCCAAGTGAAAACCTGCACATTAGAAATATCTACAAGCCCTCAACAATAACAGCCATAAAACAAAGGAATGACCAGTGTCTCAAAGAAAAATACACCATGGAAAAAGAGGCAAGAGGCACGGGAATGAACATAAGCAACGACGCAAGGAGATCCAGATCTGTGCCAGGTAACAAAGCAAAACCCAATCTGAACTGACACTGCAAAGCGCATTTTTCACACCTCGGTTGTAAACATCTTTCCTCCTCCTTTTTCTTCCAATTACTCTGTTTAAAATACTCCCGGAAACTTGGAACATGCAGCTTTGGGGAAAGGAATAAATCAGTCCACATTTACAGTCCGTGCCCTGTGCCATGCCCTGGGAAGTGAGGCTGGCAGCAAGCGGCTGAAGCACTGCACGGAAGGGCAAAGGGAAGCGAACCACTGCCGGGAGCGAGGGGCAAACCCTGCTGCAGACACAGCGCTGAGGTCCCTGAACCGACACCGTGCACGGCAAAGATCACTGATATCGGCGAGCACTGAAGGCTCCGTGTAAGCACGCCCTTTAAAGTGCTCACGCTGCCGTGCTACGGACACTGAAACTAAACGACGGCGATTAACTGGTTAGCCCATGACTAGAAGTCCCTTGTTCCAGCTGCCCGTCGCTTCCAGCGCCCTGTCACTGAAGCAGTGAGCAGCGGCACGGAACACACATTAAACCCGGCCCGGCAAGTCGTTAATGGTGCGCGGCGTCAAATCCGAGCACAGCCCGGTCTGCCGCTGCCTGGTCCCGCTCCGCCCGTGCGCCCGCTGACCGACCGACCGACCGANCGCCGCAGAGTGACGGCCCGGCCGCCATGGCGGAGCCGCTCCCGCGCAGCCCGCAGCGCCCCGGCCCCCGGGAAGGGCCGCGGTAACAGCACGGGATTTTCCCGGACTTGTGTGCAGTGTCGGTTTAAGGAGGTAGCGCCCGAAGCAAAGGTGGAACCTGTGTTTTGTCTGTTATTAACTGGCCCGTGAGCAGTCGCCAACCCGTGGTGCTGGAAGGAGACCCTGTGCGAACAACTGCTTCCTTCAGTTGCTCGTATTTCTGTAGTGTAAAGACGGGGGAAAACAGCATATGGCAGATTAAAAAACAGTCGCTCTTCACCTTTTACACCTTCTCCACCAGGACTGCCCCTGAAGTGTCGCTTGTTCATGCCGAAGATGCCGACTGCACTTGGCCACTCTGTGTGTGCCCAGCTGCCCTCGCAGCGTTCGGTAGTGTCAGCGGGGGTGGGGCAGCGGAACTGGGGTCTCGGGCAAAACGCGTAAAGCCAGAAGAAAGCTGTGAGTGCAGGCAAAGTAACTACGGCAAGGGTAAGGGCTGAGCTGAAGCGCAGGGCAGGTTGGTTGGGTATCCTGGAGAGTGGCATCGCACCGAAGCAAAGCACTGCTCTTGGCCAGAGCTCCCTCAGCAGATGTTTGCAGGGCCGCTCACAACACAAACACTAAGGTTCGCGAGGCAGACTTAGGGATTGCTTACATGTGATCCTGAAATTTCAAAGGTTTTCTTTCTGGTTTCATTTAAAAACATTATTAAAGCTCTGAAAGCGGCAGGTGTCTGGCTGACTTCATCTCTGAGCCTCAAGACATGAGAACAATGTCATGAAAAATGATGGTGTTCTGATGTGTCTGTGACCAAACCCGAGGCAGCCCTGCACTGGTGGTCTCTCAGGGCTGTGATGTGCGTCATCTCCAAGGTTTGTGGCTTTTTTCTGGTTTATTATTTATTTTTTTGCCCTCTACCCCAGTGATAGGGGAGGGTGAGGTGCCCTGCTCACATCCCCTTGTCCCTTCCCTTTGGGGAATCCCCGGGGTGCTTTGGGGACCCCCCAAATTTTAGGGGGGATTGTGGTGCTAACCCCATCAGTGCC
This sequence comes from Vireo altiloquus, assembly GCA_013396875.1. Taxonomy (NCBI): domain Eukaryota; kingdom Metazoa; phylum Chordata; class Aves; order Passeriformes; family Vireonidae; genus Vireo; species Vireo altiloquus. The sequence goes on along the minus strand of VZRF01012067.1, from coordinate 128,460 downwards.
TTCCCCAGGAATCCCCAGTGCCCTCCCCTCGTGTCCTTGTGTCCCTTCCCAGGATTGGGGGGGAGCACTTTGGCAAAGAACTCCCAGGGAGTTCTGCGGACCGCCCGAATTATGGAGATTTTGAGATGTTTTAGGGGTGCTGACTCCCTCCGTGCCCTCCCCAGGGACCCCCAATGCCTCCCCGCCGTGTCCTCTTGTCCCTTCCCAGTTTGGGTGTTGGGGATTTGCGGGAGGGGGTGTGTTTGGCCGGGTGTGGAGAGCAGGAAGGGGGTTGGGAGGTGGGCCGGGCCGGGCAGGGGCGGCCCCGCGCTCTGAGGCGCGGCCCGGGGGTGACCGCAGCCTGCCCCGCCCCCCCCGCGTCTCCCCGGAAACCCCGCGGCGTGCGGCCAATGGCGCACTCGGGCACAGCACCGCCCCTCCCGCGCCTCGCGAGATCTGTGCCCGCCAGCGCCGGAGCGTGGACTACACCTCCCGGCGGCCCCGAGGGCGAGCTCGGTAGCCAATGAAACGCGGGAGCTCAGGGTGGGCGGGGCTGGCCGGGGCCAATCGGGTGCNGGTGGGTGTGGCCGCGGGGCCGCGCCCGGGGAGCGGGAGGGACGGGGGACGGGGGACGGGCCCGGCGGCACCGGGCCCTGCGTGTCGCGACATAACGGCCGCGCTGCCCCTAGGTGACATGAGCTCGCAGCAGTTTCCCCGTTCGGGCGCGCCTCCCGCCGCCCTGGGACCAGCGCCGCCGCCCATCCCCACCAGCGGCTCCGCCGGGATTATCGCCCCCGCCGCCACAGGTAAGCGCGATCCCGGCCCCGCGTCTGTCGGCTCCGGGGACGGGGAGCGATCCCGGTGATCCCGCCCCGTCCATCACCCTCTTCCGCCTCGGGCGGGAGGAGCGAGGCGGCCCCACGGACGGTGGCAGCCGGCCTGAAAGCTGCCGCGGTTCGCGTGGGGAGAACACCGCGGGAGTCAGGTGGAAAGCGCCGGCAGAACGGGGATGCTCCCGCGCTGCCGAGTGTCTGTGCCCGTGCCTGTCCCTCTCACCTTGTCTGCCGTATGCTCTTAGCAGAAGTGATGAGTGCTCATGGGAACATCTCATGGAGCTGGAAATGGGGGGGGAACCCTGATTGCAGCTCCTGCTATCCCTGCCACGGTGACAGGTTTTCAGCAGGCCGCCAGAAGTGACTGGGGGAGCAGCTGCGTTTTCAGGAGGGTTTATACTTGTTTTTCAGCTTGATATTCAGATAGATTTTGCAGTAAACGTGGAGGTTTTCATTATGTTTGACATGAGACTTAATGACAGTTACCTAGACAATTAAATATTTTTCACTTGAAAGAAAAGTTAGTCAGTCTGTGTTTAAAGAAGGTGTTTAGATGGACTTCTCAGAGCTGACCCCAGGTTGCCCAGCATTGCCAGGCCCCTCAGTTCTGAGGGGAACAGACAGAAGCAGTGCCAGAGTTCCCAGTTCTTTTCATCACCGGAATATGTTTAATTGTAAGAGTGAATTTCTTTAATTTAGGTATTCCTGATGTCTCATGACCTAGTGGGTCATGAGTGTCTGACCTAGTGGGAGACCAAAGTGAACTTTTTAACAATTCTTACCTTTTTCTCTCTTTTTCACTAGTGAGTGACGAATCTAGTCGGGAGTCAGAAGTTGCTCCCAGAGAACACATGGGCCCCAGTGGCTCCATACAGCCTCGGGAGGAGAAGCAGGAGCCAGTGGTGGTTCGGCCATACCCACAGGTGCAGATGCTGACACAGCACCACCCTGTCCAGTCTGGTGCCCCAGTGACAGTGACAGCACCACCAGCACATTTGACCCCAGCTGTGCCACTTTCTTTTTCAGATGGACTTATGAAGGTAATGAGAGAGTTCATTGAGGGGAAAAAATAAAATCTCTGTGAGTCGGTGTCGAGAAAAAGTAAATTACACCCAAACCTTCCCTGCTTTTGTTTCTAAAGCTTTCCTTGCATGCTTCTGCTGACTATGCAGTGCCTTGTGGGTTTGGCTGTTCCAGATGATACACTGAGGACTTGCTAGTATTTCAGCATTATTTTTGAGGGGGGTGTATTTTGTTTATCTTTTAAGAGAACAGTGATTTCAATCAGTTTCTGAAATCTTCTATTTTCTCTGTAGAATATAAAATTAACTGTTACTATCTAGTGTCTGTAGGGCAGTACCATAGCCCTGGCAGATTCTACTGATGATTCATGCTAGAACCTTCATATTTCCAGGACAATCTATGCCCTTTCTTTGTGTGGAATAACCAAATGTTCAGTATCTTTCCTCTCCAAATATTTAGCCATACTTGCATAAACTTTCTCCTGAGGCTTTGACCCCACAAAATGATTGCTGCTTCCACACTGAGCTCTCATTTGAAGTTGCCAATGTTTCTGTCTTTGTATTTCTTGTAGCCTCCCTTGAAGCCCACCATGCCCAGCCGGCCCATTGCTCCTGCTCCACCCTCTACTCTCTCAGCTCCCACAAAGGTCCCTGGGCAAGTGACTGTCACCATGGAAAGCAACATCCCACAGGCTCCAACAATTCCTGTGGCAACAATCAGTGGGCAACAGGTGTGGTTTTTTTGGGAGCTTTTCTGTTGCATCTCACTGCATGGTCAGATCAATACAAGTACAGCTGAGGTGGGCTTTTGCAGCAGGAGGGGAGGTAAAGAGAGCAGGTTTCCCTATTCAGTGCTACTGGTTGTTGGATCAGTTCTGCTTGGATTGTTAAACTTCAGCCTCAGTTATCACCACCTCTTTACAAAGCTGCTAATGTGTTGTAATCATCCAACTGAGATAGCAGAGCCAGGCTGTGATGGCAGAGCCATACCCAAAAGCTGGGTCTTTTCTTAAGAGCTCCTGCTGTGTCAGTGTCACTTGGAGAATTTCTACTGTAGACAAACTGCTGGTATTCATTATTGCAGCTTCCCTGGGAGGACATCGGAAGAGACTAGTGAACAGTTTGTGGGTTTGCACTGTGTTCTTACTGAACTAGGAGTGAGAAAATTTGAGGGAGCCTGTGTAGACAATACTTTTGAAATTTTTTTCCTCCTCTAACTTGACTGCAGAGCTAATTCTAGTGGTTTGAAAATAGTTTGTCAGAACACTCATTGCTAAACCTCTCGGGGTTTTGATGTAAAGTGCCTTTAGGTGGACTTGAGTTAGTCTGGCTAAGGATGTGCAGCAATTCCAGTGGATTTGTCTTATATTGACATCCCTGGGAAGTCTAAAATTATAAAAAAATAGAATTTGTTCCAGCATTTGCCAGGTTTCCACCATTCTCCCAACTTTATTGGAGAGGTGGTATGAAACTATGCCTTAATGTCACCAATGCTAGAAAGGCCAACTCTGTGGTTGTTTGTGGGTGGCTGCTGGGTGACTGTCACACAAGTACCAACCATAAAAACAGACCAGTGAAACAGAGAAGTGTTCACATCTTCCAGTGTCAGCAGGCTCTGTAACTTTATCCTGTGCAAACACCTGCCCCTTTCTCCACTCAGCTTTTAATGCATGCAACCGTGGTACACCAATTATTTCTCCAAAATCTCGTTTCTGTCTCTGAGGCTGAGATGAGGTAATTCTGTGGCCATTAATTTTTTTCAACACAGCTGACTTGTTTTGTTCTTGAACTCTGCAGGGGCATCCCAGTAACTTGCATCATATCATGGCCACCAACGTGCAGATGTCCATCATCAGGAGTAGTGCTCCTCCACCTCCGCTGCACATTGGAGCTTCTCATCTGCCCCGAGGTAAAGATCCAGCTGTGCTGTCCCTGCCTCCTGTTCACAGTCTCAGCTGGTGCATTTAGCCCACACCTCTGAAACTCTTCTCACTGCTAATGCAAGTCTTTCTTCAGATGTTGAAACTGGAGTAGCATGAGTGAGTGACTGCTGGCCTTTTACAAATTACATTGCCTTCACCATTTAGGGCAGGACCATGTGGCAGTATTTAAAATGCTGGCAGATATCAGCACATCTGTTATTCTAATCCTTTGCTGTTAATCAACACTTTCAAGAAAAAATATCCACTAGTGGAGACTCACCTGCCCTGCAAAATGTCATGGACATTCTTGGTAGCAATTACTGCTCACCTATGGCAGGGGCAGCTGGGCAGTTGTGAGGCACATTCTTTATTCCCCTGTCACAGGACCACTCCTGCGTTGTTATGAATGCTAACACATCATACTGTGTGCCTTAATTAACCTGTGAGTTAAATGCTGGTGATAACTACAGGCTCTTGTGTCCCAGGGTTTTGGATGCTACAGCTTGTAAAAGGAGATCAGCCCCTTAATGCAGCCCTGTGCTCCATAGAGCCTGTCAGATTTCTGACTGCAGCTTTACTTTCAAAGTCTTATGGGTTAGGTTTGTAGTTCAGCTTTAAACTGATCTGAATTCCAAGTACTGTTTGTCACTTTTATTTCCTTTTATGTTCAGTGTTATTTTCTCACTCAAGAAAAGTAAATTGATGTGAGCAAAAACATAATCTTATTAAACTAGAGCAGGTGGAAGGACTGTGGAGGTTTATCTGTAGCTAAAGTAGTGTTGTTCACCTGCTTCTTGGGGGACAGCTGCCATAGGCTTGGACTCTCAGTACACATTTTCTTTTTTTCCCTGCTCTTTTTCTCTTGGTTTGAATATTAACTTTTGAGGTAGTGATTTCAATGGAGGACACGTACAGAAGGTATGCAGTCTGGTCCATCAACTGATTGCAAGGCTATTTGCCTGCTACCATGATTTATTATGATGAGGAGTCATCAGACAGTAGACAAATTAATCAATTGCAGGTTTAATTGGTGTGAAGTTTTGGTCTTGTTTCTTTTGGGGGGGGAGGTGTGGCTGTTTGTTTTGTTTTGTGTGGTGTTTCCTTGTTATTTTGGTTTCCTTCTTTTGCAAGTGTATTTTTCTTCTGAACTTCATCAGGTGCAGTGAGATCATTGCTGGTATCAGGTGACTTATTTACATATTGGCCCAGTAATCAAACTGAATTATTTCTACTGACTTCTGTGGCTTGGAATAAGAAAACATAGGATTTGCTACACAAGGCTATTACAGAGGAGTAAAAAATACCTCTAAAGCTAATTAATTTAAAATAATATCCACCCCTCCACACATGCTTTCATAAACCTTACGTATATTCGTTGAAAGCCACATTTTTACGCCAACATCACGTGAACTGACATGCACATGAAATGCATTAGAACTGAGGTACCAGCTAATGTCAGGCTCTGTCTGTGGTTGTGACAGAGCTGTTGGGTGCACGGAATTTTAACATGCTTGTTTTGCTTGTTCCCCAGGTGCAGCAGCTGCTGCAGTGATGTCCAGTTCCAAAGTAACCACAGTCCTGAGACCAGCTTCCCAGTTGCCAAATGCAGCCGCAGCTCAGCCAGCAGTTCAGCACATCATTCACCAGCCAATCCAGGCAGGTAGCAGCCAGGCAGCTCTGCACATCACTGCCCACCAGCTCCAAACTCTTCCTGGCAGGCATCTGTAATGTATAACCTCTAACTGCCTGTTTACTGGGCTGAAGCTAGTGTCAGCTCTCTTCCAGGTCTATTTTCTTCATAGACTCGGTACCAGAAATTGGGGTTTGATCTGTCTCTAAAGTGCTTAGAAACTGGGAAGACAATTTAGTTCAGACATGATCAAGTTTTAAAGTCTGAAAAGTCCAGTACAATGTGCTGGTGTTGATTTATTCTTCAATATATGAATTAATGTAGAATTTTTGAAATCTCACTATAATGTGCTTCTGTATATCTCAGCTTTTGTACATGTTTAAGGAGAAGATTGTAGGTATTATCTCCCTGCAGCAGTGCTAGTGCTCGGCCTTAGGATAGAGGGTTAAACATCTTCACATTGTGCTTTCAGTTAGGATCCAAATCACCTCTGACTTCATGGGTGTACTTGGATGGGAATTTCTTTTCATTCTGAAGGGAATTGACCTTTGGGATTTTTTCTAAAGACCTTCAGGAAATCCGGTCTGGTTAGCTTTGTTGGTTACTGGTTCCTGTGCTGTATGTGTGTTGAAAACAGTTCTGCTTGGGAGCTCACAGATCAATTCAGAGAGATTGGAAATGTCTCAGAATGCCAAAACTTAGTGATGAGGTGTAGGGAAGCCAGTTTTATCCAAGTAATTCCTAGTTGTTCTCTAAACAACAGAATTTCCTTTCTGAATGTTCTCTTTAACTCTTTTTTTTTTTTTTTTTAGTCTCGTCCTCCTGTGACAACTTCAAGCACTATTCCTCCTGCAGTGGTGGCAACTGTCTCAGCCACGAGAGCTCAGTCCCCTGTTATAACCACAACAGCAGCACATGCCACAGAGTCAACCCTCAGGTAAAACCTACAGTGCTCTGACTTGACAGAAATTGCAGTGAGGGGTGATGTTAATCATGCAGAGCTAATAATCCTCTACATGTGGGATGAAATAAAACAAAAATAGTAATGCTTGCACAGTGCAAATCCTTGCAGTTCTGTGAATAAAAATGGGTATAAACATGAACTGCTGCTGTGTGTTATGAGGAGAGACCTTAGTGAATCATTTCTGAAGTCCTGCTCCATGGACAGCAGAGTTTGTGTTGCAGGAACTTGTGGATATTCAAGAAAGAAAGACTCAGTGAAACGTGAAACATGAATGTTGAAAAGCATCCCTGACATGAAGTTCCCTTTATGAACTGATAAGAGTTATGATAAGACCACCCTGCTGGTTGGGTACATAGAGCAGATGAGGACAGAACAGTGTAGTTCAAATTCCTTACCTTGCTTTGCCATGTGATTGGCAGCAGCGCTGCTGTCACCGGGGAGGAGGCTGAGGCCTGCTGTGTGTCCCTGTGTTGTATCTTTCACGTTCAGTATGCACGTGGTTATCCTGATGATTACTTTTCTCCCTCTGCAGTCGGCCCACGCTGTCCATCCAGCAGCACCCTCCTTCTGCGGCGATCAGCATCCAGCGGCCGGCGCAGCCGCGGGACACAGCCACGCGCATCACGCTGCCCTCACACCCTGCCATAGGCACTCAGAAACCACAGCTCCACACCATGGCTCAGGTAAGCTGCCAGCATCAAAAAACCCTCCTGCTGCTTCTTGAGATCTCTCCTGTTTATAGCTTGCAGGCTAAGATTAAATTTTGGGAAAGAGTTAGTATGAGTTAGAAATTCATATTCTTTACAGTCAGTGTAAGATGATTCCTTACTAAGCATAATTTTAAATGTAGTAGTCTTCTAACTTTAAGAATTTCTTTTCGTAGAAAACCATTTTCAGTACTGGTACTCCCGTGGCAGCAGCAACTGTGGCACCTATTTTGGCAACAAATACCATTGCTTCAGCAACCACAGCTGGTGAGTATTCATAATGCTGTTGTGGGAGCATCGTGAGGGGTGGGGTTTGTTGCTTTTTGTTGGCTTTCTTCTTTGAATTTAGAACCTGATCATTTCTGAGCAAAACTTTTTTCATGGTAAAGACTGCCTTTGGAGGTGTGTGAGCAGGCTTCAGGAGAGAAATTACTGAGTTCTTCAGGGAGGGTGTCTGCTTTGGGGGTTTTGCCTTCTTTAGGATATAGATATAGTGGCATGGTAGGGCTCCAAAGAAAGATCTCCTATTAAGTTTGGTTTTTCCTTCAGGTTCTGTATCTCACACCCAAGCGCCTACAAGCACCATTGTTACCATGACAATGCCCTCACATTCTTCCCATGCTACAGCTGTTACGACCTCAAACATCCCAGTTGGTGAGTGATTTCAGTTTTCAGAAAAGTGTGTAACTGATGCTTCAGTTTTTCCCCGTATGCTGGAAGTGTTTGTGCATGTTAGCAAATTAAGGGAGGAAAGAAAATCAGTTCAAGCTGACAGAAACCAATTAACAGGTCTGCTGTTCTGATTTTTTTTAATACCAGGAAGAAATAGATGTTCTAGGAGGAGCAGGTAATAAAATGCCTCATTTACTTCCTCTGTTGAATTTTTAGACAAACTTGGGCCTTGTGGCATTTCAAAACCTGCACTGGATACTCCAAAAATTGTAACTGCTTGGTGGTAGACTATGGCTTTCATAGTTGATTTTGTAAGTTAATTCATGTGCTTCTTGAGGTGTTAGGTGTAGCCTAGCTGAATTTGATCAGTGTGTTCCCTTGAATGTAAAACTAAGGTCTACAGGTGGGAACTTTATTTGCCTGGATGTGGAATGTGCCTGAGATGTTTCCTACAGTACTGCATAAGTTTCCTTTTGTTCGTCTGTTTTCCTGCTGACCTCCTTGTTCTTTTGAAATTTTGTAATCTCTTTTGCAACCGTTAATTTCCAAGGAGTGAAATTGTATCTCGTACATCAGTGTTTCTTGTAAAGCTTTTGTAGGTGTTTTCTTTCTTTTTCTGGCCTCTGTCCACATACACTTGTCTGCCTTGGTCTCATTTCCCTTGATCTCTGCTTTCAAAGCTCAGATAACTGGTTCTTGACATCAGAATGATTTGGGCTGATCCTGAAAAAATTAACAATCTGAGTGCTGAAGTGACTTTGTTAACAAGTATAATTTATATATGTATTTAGAATACCTGTTTATTCTGATACAAATTGATGAGAAATGCTTTGTTCTCCTTTTGTTCTGTTTTGTTCTGTTGTGGACAGGAAATCATCTGTGGAAGGGTTGGGTTGTTTTGTTTGACAAGGTTATTGATCTTGCCTTTGCAGTGTTTGCTAGCCTTTCCTTTGCCTGTCAGTTGATTATATGTTTGTCTTTATGCAGCTAAAGTGGTTCCCCAGCAAATCACACACACTTCTCCCCGGATCCAGTCTGATTACACAGCAGAGAGAAGTAACCTCATACCTCTGTCCAGCCACCGAGCATCTCCAAACCCAGTAGCAATGGAAACCAGAAATGACAACAGGTGGGCAGAGAATGAACTGCTCTGTCAGTGAGAGTGTGTGTGAGTAGGGTTTGAGTGCCCTGCTGCTTTTCTGCTATGGTGGAAATAACATTGTAAAAGCTGGGGGGGGATGGGATTTGGTAGTTTTGAATCAATTATGATAGCTGATGTAATTGATGCTTATGAGGGATGAGATTGGCAATCACAGGAAGTGCTAAAGGGCAGGGGTTGAAGGTTGACTGTCGAACTCGTGTGTGTAACACTTGCTCTCTTTGATGCCTGTAGGCAGTCGGTGCCTGTCCAGTTCCAGTATTTCTTACCTACCTACCCCCCCTCTGCCTACCCTCTGACTGCCCACACCTACACCCCCATCACCAGCTCCGTGTCCACCATCCGCCAGTACCCAGGTAAGACCTGCTTGGGACCAGCAGCCTTTAGCTTATGTATGTGCTTTAGTGATGGAAGGAACTAGAAGGATTTGCATTTGATTCTGACAATTTGTCACAAAACGTCTCTGATGACTTATTGACAGAGGGGAAAGCTCCATAGACAAAGGGTGAACTACTTCAGAGCCTACTAAATCCAGCTAATAACAGTTTTCTCAGGAGTTTCATAGTTCATATCCCAGGGCTTGTGTGTCTGTAAGTAAAAGTTTTTGATTCTACAAATCAAAACAGTTTGGCTCCTCCAAACCAAGCCAACTCTTTGATGCATCTTCATTCCCTGGTGTTCTGATAAGCTCTTTTAATATCTTTTCATGTGAATGAACAGTTTGAGAGAGAAACCTGAACCAAAAAGGGAAAAAATCATTTGCCTTGCACACTTGCATCAGTTCTGTTTAGAAAAAAGGAGCAATTAATGTATTTGAATAGTTGCAGTAATTTGCAGTCAAAAAAGTGATGCACAACCCAAACTTAGGTCGTTCTGTGACAAAATTTGGAATATTTTTACCTTACTGGGTTGTTTAGGGCTGTTCTCTATAATGTGATAATTTCCTATGTCCAGACTGTTAAGAACATTCACAATGTGGATTTTCATGGCATATCTGTGTCTGCTGGCAGGACGTTACCTATGAGCAGTATAGAGGAAATTCAGAAGGACTAGGAGGTGACAAAGCCCATTTGTTGAATGGGAAAGTGTAGAATCATAGGGTTCTTAAGGCTGAGAAAGACCTTTAAGATGATCAAGTCTAACCATTAATCCAGCACTCCTAAGGCCACCACTAAACCATTTTCCCAAGTGACACATCTACCCATCTTTTAAATCCTTCCAGGCGTGGGGACTCCACCACTTCCCTGAGCAGCCTTTGCCAGGGCTTAACAGCCCTTTATGTGAAGAATTTCTTCCTGATACCCAATCTAAACCTTCCCTGACAGATCATAATTGCACACAGTCAAGGGTTCCAGTTCTGGAGGCATACTGGGGTGGTGGTAGGCTAATGGTCATTTGTATAAATGCAGATGTAGGTTCTCCATTAGGAGCTTATTGAGAGACATTTTACTTATTAAATTAACTTGAAGAATCCGTGGAAGGCATTCATTGTGGCAGCTGGTGGTGACAACTTAGAGCATTCAGGGTATGAGGAGAGAGGTACACCTATGCTGAGCACAGCTGGGTGAGGGTACAGAGGACGTACAGAGGAGACTTTTTAAAAGATCACTGAGATAAGGAGAGTTAATGCAGAATTTTGAAGGAAAAGTATTAGCTTTGGTTTTTCAAATGCTGGTTGCGTTTTACATAGTATCCCAAAAGGATTTTGTTGGATAGAAAGTTTTGCAACAACAGCGTTTTGACTAAGAGAATAAATGTGCCACACTTTATACAGAGCCATTTTCAGGGACCTTGTTTCAGTTTTTGATGCTTGTTTTTAGAGTGTCTTGTCAGCACAAGAACTTGATGGAAATCCTGTGACAATGTTAAAACCAGCTTGTTCTGCAGTGTTAGCAAGCAAGGCCATTGTTGGCAAGTTGACACTTGCTTTCTGTGTGTGCCTGCAGAAATCCTGGTGCAGCTCTGTAGAAATAATTTCTCTGGGGGTATCTGGAGATCCAGGGTCTGATAGGGGTTCGACAGTATTATTAAGTGCTGTGTGGGAGAACTGTAGAAATGCTGTTTAGTGGATCTGGAAAGATGGAATCAGTTGTTTAGAGCTGTGAATTTATTTAAATGAATTGAGATACTTAGAGGAGGTATATTGTTGGGAATGTGGCTCTGCCACTAAAAGTTAATTGTGTTCATTTGAGCTGTGGGATCCAGCCTGTAATTGTGAGCCCTGTTCTGAGGCCAGGTAAGGTTGTGTTCAACTTCAGAGTTGAGTCAACTTCAGAGCTAAAGAAATTACTTAGGTTTCTGATTACTTTAAATCTATTTTTTAAGCAGGAAAAAATGCCAAGTGTTGGTGCTTACAAGCATTGTAAAATACGATAGTGAGCAAAAACAGAGCTCACCTTTCTGAGACTGTAATTTGAGTGTATGTAAAAGCAGAGTTAAACTGCTCTTTTCTCTCTTGCTGCAATTCGAAATTAAAAAATGGAATGAAAGTCAACAGTAATGCTTAATTCCTCTGGCAGACAATCTTGCCTCTATACTCTCAAATTTACTACTGCAACAAGCAGGCTGGCAAATTAATTTTTCGAAGCAAAAAAAAAGACTTTGAAAAAAAGTTAGTATTTGAGGGAGATGTGGTAGGGGAAACTGAGGTGACCTCCTGGTAAGATGTCTGTGTTGCTGCTCCCAGTTTCAGCCCAGGCACCCAACTCAGCCATCACAGCCCAGACTGGCGTTGGAGTGGCCTCCACTGTGCACCTGAACCCCATGCAGCTGATGACAGTCGATGCATCTCACGCCCGGCACATCCAGGGCATCCAGCCAGCTCCCATCAGTGCCCAGGGCATCCAGCCCGCACCCATCAGTGCCCAGGGCATCCAGCCAGCGCCCATCGGGACACAAGGACTCCACCCTGCTGCACCCATGGGTGCACAGGGGCTGCAGCCAGCACCCATTGGTGCCCAGCAGCCACCAGGCGATACCAAGACCTCAGGTAAGAGCAACCAGCCAGGACCCAGACAGGGCAGCCGAGCTGATGTCCTACACATTTGGCTCTGACTGATTATCATGTTACAGTCTCTTTGGTCCAGAGGTGGACACTGAATACATCCATGCACGTATTCTCCCAGCAGATATCTGTTGCCTGTTTCTGAAGTGATTTATTTTTAAAGTGGACTAGGCGGAGTGTGGGGGTAGCCTTGGGTGGGTTGCTTCAGTGGAAGAAACTGGTAGTGCCCGAGCTTAAACCAATGCCTTCAGCAAGGCCTTGTAGGAAAAGTAACTTAAAAGTGAGCACTGTTCTCTGGCTGTGTGTTAGATCCCAGGAGCAGTTAGAAAACAGCAAGGTACCTTCTGCTGTTAGTAACTTCATCTTGAGCTGTGACAGAAACCATCTTTCATTAAAAATGATTGGTCTGATGAAGTCCCAACAACTTACTGGAGGAATGGGATATAGCATCCAGGAGAACATGCTGTTGCATAGCTGGCAGGCACTGCATGGTGACTTCCTGGCTGTCCACATGCTCTGCATCCCTCAGTTGGCCAAACAGGCTCTGGCAGGAGGTCAGAACGCAAACACAGCTGACATAGCTTACGTGGGCTCTACCAGAAATGTTACTCTGTTGACCCAGTGGTGTTGGTGATCTCCCTAGTGATTTCTGCATTTTCCTTGTCTTCCAGAAAAGATTCTTTCCCTAGAAGAGGTTGTTAGGCAGGAGGTAGTTTCCGTCTTCGCTGCAGAAGGTTCAGTGATCAGATTGCTTGTGGCAAAGATGCTGCTTACAAAAGAGTTTGAAAGCCCTCAGAGAATGAACAACATATGCTCTGCAAGCCCCTGCTTTGTCATCACATTTCCTTAAGTAACCACTGCTTTCCATTCTCTATCTCTGTTTTCCCCTCTGCTGTGTCCATGTCCATCCTTCCCAGCAGTAGTCCTGGCGGATGGAGCCACCATTGTAGCCAATCCTATTAGCAACACATTCAACACTGCTTCTGCAGCTACTACAGTTGTGCAAACACACAACCAGAGTGCCAGTGCCAGTGCTCCAGCCCAGGGCTCTTCCCCACGCCCCAGCATCCTTCGCAAGAAACCAGCCACTGATGGGTGAGTAGAGCTGAAGGTGACGTGTGAGCGACACTTCTGTGCAATCCAGCCCAGCCAAATGGAATCATTTCAGTGCAGAGAAGGAATATTCTAGCAGATTATTCAGTCAACAATGGTTGCGAGTAACCTGCTGATCAGTGAAACAGTTTTTTTCCTCCCCCAGGGCAGGATATAGTTTTCTGTACTGTCAGTAATAAAATGAGAAGAAGGACAGTTTGTCCCCTAGGTCTTGAAAGTGACCTTTTGAGGGAAAGTGGATTTGAGGCTCTCTTGCTTAGTGTGATAAAAAGAAAGAGTTCATAATCTACTAAAATTAGAATTGGGTGCTTTGTCCTCAGTGCTTTTCTTGGAAGAATATGTGGATGAGTGGAAAGGATAGGATTAGTACCCTGCTGTGAAGTCTGATTAGGAAAAAGGGAGGGAGTAACTAAACTCTTAAAATATTTTATGTTGCCTATCTATTTTTAAATGCCTTAATAAAGAGGCAAGAGACAGCTTTAGAATTAACAATGCATTTCCTCCCAACTAGCAACTGAAAACGTTTGGAACTAATGTGTTCTGTGAGGGTAAAATCGTGTATTTTTTTATGTGGGTGGAAACCTTTTTTAAGACAGAGAAGCTGCAGGCTGTAAAACTGAAAGAGAAGTTAAAGAGTCAGAGGTAGATCACTAAAGGCTATTTCCATTTGAGAGGTTGATTACTTTGGACAACAATTTGACTTTTGGTCTCACTGGAGACAAAATAGTCTCTAAAATGCCTTAATCAGCCTTATCATCCTAACATCCACACTTAGGCCCTGAGGTCCTGGAGTCAGGCTCTGACAGTCTAGTCCAGCTAAAGGGAACAGGTGCCTATCTGAGCACTGTTTAGTTCCAGGTGATTTGCTTAGTCTTGAAGCAGAAGTGCCAGATAGCAGCATGGCCAGACCCCTTTGTCCACTGCTAGAGCCTGGCAGTTGTAGCAAAGTGTTCTCACTGATGGGATGAAAGTGTTTTTGGAGAAGCCCTCAATTGGGTGAGACTAGGCCAGAGCAACTAATCTTTTATTTTAAAAGAAAACATAATACCTAATTTGAAAAGTAAAATGAGACTCTCTGTGTAGCGAATTGGTTTTACATGAATAATATAATATAATATGAATACAGGGAGCAGTGCTACAGCCATAACTCCTGTCTTGGTTTGTGTAAGAGAGCTGATTTCTTTGCTCTCAGGGGCAGTTGTCTTTGCATCAGGGACGTGGCAATCCTAGATCTGTCTGTCTCTTACAGGCTGGCAGTCCGGAAAAGCTTAATTCCTCCTCAGCCACCTGACGTGGCCAGCACACGTGTGGAGAGCACTATGCGAAGCACGTCTGGATCACCAAGGCCTGCTGGGTAAGACTTTAGGAAACAGCCAACTGCATCGTGATAGTTCCATTATGTTCATTTGAGTTGTGTTCTTTGGCTGTTGGAGCATTTTTCTTTCTTTTGGGAAACAATCTATTTTGAATTTGTGACAAACTTTAACAGCCTTGACAAGTTCTGCTGTTTGTAAAGCTGAGGAAGTTCCCTTTAAAAGCTGTGGTGATGAGCTTTCACAGAAACAAACAAAAACCCTCTGCTATTGTAAGGGGAGATAGGTTTTGAGGCTTTTTCTGTAGTACTTGAAATTTAGCACTGAGCAAAGGTAAATGCAGTTTCTGCCCTGCTTCAGTGGCTTTACAATTTGTTGTTTTATAACTGTAAGCCACAGTGTGAGCTCCTGCAGGGGATGGGACCAGTACAGTTTTGGGTAAAAGTTCCTCTTGGCTACATTGTAAAACTGTTTTGATCCTTTTACAAGTATTTTGAAGTTACCTGGAATTAGTCATGAGATTTGCTTGTTGCAGTGAATGGGAAAAAGTGGTATCTCTAATAAATACAAAGGATTAGAAAGGGAGAGGAAGAGGAAATATAACTGAGATTAGGCCTTCACCTGTTGTTAAACACTTTACTGAGCCAGATGCATGCAGGAAAAACTGGATAGTCTGACTCTAGTTTGGCTTGTTCCCTTTGTGCTGAGTGCTCACGACCGAGACACAGTTCACTTCACTTTGTTTTGCTTTTATTTGTGCTACAGTGGCAAGCCAAAGCCTGAAATTCACGTGTCCATGGCCACTCCGGTGCCTGTGTCCATGGAGGCAGTGTGTAACCAAGGTGGGGAGCAGCCCACCATCACGGTGCCCCCGACCTCCCAGCAGCCCCCCTCTGCCATTCCAACGATCATCGCGGCCGCCAGTCCCACCTCCCAGCCTGCAGCAGCACTGTCCACCATTCCAGGAGCTGTTCCTGCTGCTCCACCCACTTCCACCACCATCGTGGCAGCACCTGCTCCTCCATCCACCATGAGCGGTGCCCTGTCAGCAGTGCTGGGCCCTGTGGTACCAGAGATCAAAATCAAAGAGGAAATGGAGCCTATGGACATCATGCGGCCGGTATCTGGTAGGTGGCTGGTAGTCATCAGCTTGCTTTTTTTGGTTTTGAGACAGTGGAGGAATTAGGAGGATTTCAACACTTTTATCTTGAAAATGAAAGGACATCTCTTCCATGGTAGCACAGAACACCAGAGTTCCCATATGCTGTGTAAAGATCTTTTTTGCCTTTTTCCTAATCTCCATGAAATCACTTCTTATCGTGGCTGCTTTGTTTGTGTTCAAATGATCCAACTCCAAAGAGTCTATGTGAATTCCTTGCCTAAAATGCACATGCTCAGCAGTGGCACTGATATATTATGGAACAGCTCAGTTAAATAGGATTTGCTCACAAATCCTACTGTTCACATCCAGTGGCCTTTCTTACATGTGAAGAATCTGTGGCCATATTAGGACTTCCTAGGGCCCTCCTGTGATTCATGCATATTTTTCTCTAGAACTTTTCAAAAATGTTCATTATACTGCCTTACTGATCCAGCTTGGCCATAGTTGCTACCGAATGACATGGTCAGTAAATTCACATCCTTATGGATCTTATCGGGCACTATATGGTGGCAAAGTGATAGGAGTGCATCCCACTTTCATGAGTTTCGGAGTTCAGGTTTAGCTGTTGGTTTTATCACTCTCCTTGAAAGGTGTATGTTGTCCTGTGAGAAAGCAGCTCCTTGCTGCAGATTTGTCTGGAGCATAGGCAGATAGCACAGAACTCTTTGGGATTCTTCTGTCTCTTCCTGGCATTTGTGGGTATGCCAAATTGTCAAGAGATCCCATCCCAGAAATTTTGTGCTTCAGCCTTGGTTATGGCTGATGGAAATTGTCCCTCCAAGTTCAGAGAGTGTTCCCTCAGGCTACCTGGCTCGCTGCTGCCAGCTCCACAGGTGTGCTGAGTGGTGCAGTGACCTGCTGGTCAGTGCTGAGGGCTTGGCAGTACAAGCAGACTCCTGCAAGGAGAGTGCTGTAGTCGTGCTTTGATTCCATCCAACTCCCTCATCACAAGAGGGTAGGGACTCGCTTACTGTGCCAGTGGCCTGTGCTGGTGTACATACAGAGGGATTTTTTTTACAGTAACACAGACAGATTGTCAGCATGATTCCTTTTTGTAATATTAAACTAACGTAAGCTTCAAATATGAAGCAACTGAGGGACAATTGGCTCTGCTTTCATTCTTTATGTATATGAGATACTAAGGACTTCAGCTTGTAGGCTTGTCCTCATAGTTACTGCTGGCTTGATATCTGGCCTGTTGGTACACATCACGCTCCTTACACTGTGCTGATAGGGGAAATACTATTGGAGGTAGTGTGCAAACAATGCATTATCTTCCCACTGCTGATGGTTTGGGTTCTTCTCTTTCCTTCCTCTCAGCAGTCCCTCCTTTGACTACAAGTACTGTGTCTCCATCTTTGGCACTGCTGGCCAACAATCTTTCCATGCCTCCAAGCGATTTGCCACCTGGTGCCTCACCGAGGAAGAAACCCCGTAAGCAGCAGCATGTCATCTCCACAGAGGAAGGGGACATGATGGAAACAAACAGCACTGATGATGAGAAATCCACTGCCAAAAGTTTGCTGGTGAAGGCAGAGAAGCGAAAGTCTCCTCCAAAGGAGTATATAGGTAATGACATCTCTGATGTCTTCGTTCTTATTCAGGTGTCTGTATTTTCTCTTCAGTTTGTTTCTCAGAGAAGGTGCTCTGTCACATTCCCACTTCCTAAATATGAGTAAGGGAGAATCGAAGCATCTGCTCCTCACCACTATTTGTAAAGTAGGATTTGAAATGTAGGAAATGAATTTACTCAACACACATTTTGTATGAGATGTCACTTACTGATCTGCTGCCGGAGTTCTTGTGGACACCAACCTGCTTTCACTACTCGATGATAACACAGTCATGGATCCTTTTGCAGATGAGGAGGGTGTGAGATACGTCCCTGTGCGTCCCAGGCCGCCCATCACCCTGCTCCGCCATTACCGCAACCCTTGGAAAGCTGCTTACCACCACTTCCAGAGATACAGCGACGTCCGTGTCAAAGGTCAGTCTCGGGATGCAGCAGACAAGAGGGGAAGGAGGCTACATGGAATTAGCTGGAGTCCTGTAAATGAAAAAATGGTGTGGTTATCGATCAATCTACTGATGTACAGTATAGAAACTTGCTCACAAAAGGTATCTTCATAAAAGATGAAGAAGACATGCTGTGGTGATAGGCAGCAGTTGAGTTTTCTCATTTGCTACCTAACATTTGCCAGTTTAATCACAAACATTCTATATTTAGTGTAACTAGTCTTGTCAAGTACCAAATGGGCTTTTAAAGACGACTTTTTTACTTGATACAAGGAAAACAGAGATCAGATACTGTCTTCCAGACTTTTTAGCTAGTATTTTAGATTTTTTAAGCAAACTGGGTTTTCACAATTGTGCGAATACGTCTAGGAGAGAGTAGAGGTAGTACGAGATGGACCTTTTACGTGTTTGTGCCAGGTGTTTGAAACATTGAGCACTGCATTGTTTAAATGAGAAAAAATGGGTTATAATACAATCTTTCTGAAAGTACAAATAACCTGTTAGTAAGTGAGAGCAGCAGTCAGGTACATGGCAGATTGGAGGTCACTTTCCTGTCTGAATCAAAACGTTGCTCATTGTCATTTACTAGGATGTAGGGGAAGCAGAACTTGGGTTATTGTTTGAGGAGAGAGACCTGGCCAGCTCCTGAAATTTGAGTACTGTATTCTTGTGTTTCCTGGTGACAGAAGAGAAGAAGGCCATGCTGCAAGAGATTGCCAATCAGAAGGGTGTGTCCTGTCGTGCACAAGGGTGGAAGGTCCATCTCTGTGCAGCGCAGCTACTGCAGCTGGTAGGTGCATGGGGCTTGGAGCTTCCTGCAACATGGGGGAACATGAGGCTGTGTAAGACAGGAAGACATTCTTACAAACTCAGTACATCGGGATACCGTAAAGGAGCTGGTGTGTAGTGCCCAAAGGGAGTGGGACATGCTTTCCCCTTTCTCAGGAATGTGGCATAAGTGGCTTGGAAACTTGGAGTGTTGGTTTTGATCCAGACATAAGAGCTGATGTATTTTGTACAGATGATCAAAACTGGCAACTCCCTCCTGCTGGTGCACAGGTCTGAAGAAGCGTCTGTTTGGGATGGTGCGGCTGATCTGAGGAGGCAGCACTGATCCACATTCCTGGATGCTTCTGTTTCAGGTTGGGGGTGAGGTAGGTGCTCTGCATTTTAGCACCAAACTCCCCAAAACCTCTGCATTCCTGGAATAGTATTGTGAGAAGTAGGGGAAGCAGTTGTGGTAGGATCCATGTTTCTTCAGAAGAGGAGCAATCCTGTAAAGAGGATGTTAAAAGGAATGATAGTGCCACATTTTGTCAGAGGCTCCATCTTCTGAATCACTGACAAGAGCAGCTGAGAGGGGAATGGATTATCACTGTTTCTGTGTAGCTTTGTTAACATGGGCAAGTGTTTGCCAGCTTGGCAGTGACCCTTCTCATGAAGGGCTGATGTCTTTTAGACAAACCTGGAGCATGATGTGTATGAGAGGCTGACTGCCCTGCAGGAGGGACTCATTCCTAAGAAAAAGGCGGCAACTGATGATGACTTGCATCGAATCAATGAACTGATACAGGTAGGTCCTGTGGCCTCTCAGCCCAAAACTACACTCTTAGTTACAAAGCATCCTACTGCTGTCAGTAAAGCTGACCTAAACAACCCATTGTGGGTTCACTTGCTGTGTTATCAGTTACAAGGGGCACACGTAGGGAAAGGGATTGCTTAGAACAGACATTCTGTGGTTAATGACAAGTGTTTCCTTTCAGGGGAACATGCAGAGGTGTAAACTTGTGATGGATCAAATCAATGAGGCTCGAGACTCCATGCTAAAGGTCTTGGATCACAAGGATCGTGTTTTGAAGCTTCTAAACAAGAATGGAACTGTCAAGAAAGTGTCCAAATTAAAGCGAAAGGAGAAGGTTTGAACGCAGAGTAATGACTTTGGAAATGGAGAACATGTACAGAATGGAGCTGAACCTTTTGTAGTTTGGGTTGATTTTTAAGCAGGGCATCAGAATAAAAAAGGATGAGTTTAGGGAACAGATGGACACGTGAAGCCCAGTGACCTGAAGAGATTGTCCTTGATCTTGTCAGGCTCATCCCTTTTTAAAGTCTTTCCAGTCCCACTGTTTAACTCCTGATGTGTCAGGTATGGACACACCTGTAAGGCAGGAGATTGTGCAGGGGACTCCAGGAGGCCGAGATACAGGTATGGACCCAGAGAGCAGCCAAACTTCCGAGCAGTGGAAATGGCACCTCTTTCAGTTACCCCATTCAGTTCTCATTCTGACCTTCCAGTGTCTAAAGCAGCCTTCTTACACCAGTGCCACTGCACTAGGGGATCTGCCACAAAGAATCTCCAACAGCTCAGAAGTCCTAGCTGTCAAGATTTAAAAAAAGTGGTAAAAAAAGGGGGAGGGAGGGGAAAAATCATTTCAAAGTGATATTGTAGTGTCTGTGTCTGTGTTGGTGCTCTGGGATACTTACATTGAGGTACCTCTTGCAACAGAGGTACTGTAGCTGGTGTAATGTTAATTGTACGTACCACATACATCCTGAAAACATGAATAAAGGAATCGGAGGGTTTTGTATGTGAGCAGTTTGTGTACCTTTGTACCAGTGAAACTCTTTGAGCTGCAAACTTGAAAACAAAGCTTTGGAAGAAGCCTGAGGGGAGATCAAACAGTGTATTGGGAATCAGCCAGCACCCTGTGCTGGGGAGGGTGAGTACTGCACTTCCCAGTTCAGGTCCTAAAGATGAAATATGGATTATCCCCCATGTACTTGTGCATTTTACCTTAATATTTTAGAAAAACTGCTGAATCAGTTCATTTTTAATCTCCTCAGCATGAAACTTCAGTTTAACGAACTAACTCTTTTAAGAATACATTCTTTTCCTCATCCATTTACAGTGCTGTTATCTTGCCTTATTCAGAACTGAGTTCTTTCAGAACTTAGATTTCAAAAACAGTATTTAAAACTTATTTCCTGATTTTTATAATTAGAGAAGTAAGTAGAATGTCCATATTCACACTGTTCTTGTGTTTTTAACACATGCAAAACGAATTTATCTCAGCTTTGGATGATAGTTTTTCATATTAGCTCGATTTTGCTTGTTCAAATGAAACCACTTCCATTGTAAGATACAGTTCTAATATAATGATATTGTTCCTTTGGTATTAGGAAAGTTACAGTAATTGTGTGTATGTTGAAATTAAAAGCAGAGGTAAGACCAGAAAGGGTGGGAATTAAACTGCTGCTATCACCTCACATTTCTTGTCCTTCAGGAACAGAAGAGCATGCACAACTGGTCAAGTATTTGTTTGATGTTGTCAGGGTAATAAAACACAGTGCCAACACTCACAGGTTCCTAAGGACTCAACAAGAAGCTCGCTGGTGATTACAAAGTGGATTTTTGCAGGGTTGGGAACTGTTTCATATCTTGGCAAAGGGGTTTTAGGTGCAATCCAAAGCATTATCAGCAAAGAGTGAGGTATTTGGGGGGAAGAAGGGAGGGAAGGATTCTTTGAAGCACTGCAAAAGTTAGGAACTTGGTCTCCCTGTTCTTCCAGATATTCTCACCCAATTCTTTGTAACCTTACTTTTAATAAGCTGATATTCAAGGCCACCATCTAGACTAAAAGGATGATGTTGTTCCATAACCTTAGAATGGCAATAATTACAGTGCTGCTCTTGTGCTGTGGAAACCATGTAGATTCTTTAAAGCTGAAGGCCAGGAGCAAACTGTAGAAGATGGACTGCCCATGGCAAGGGGTTGAACAAGCTTGAAGGTCCTTTCCTACCCCAACCATCCTGTGATCCTATTCTATAGGAGAAAGTAAGATCTACTGACATTCAATCAGATTTCTCCAACTCACATTTTTATGCCTCTTTTTTTTGCTTAAGCTTAGATCAGAAACAGTCGGCATAAATTACATTTCGCAGTCTTGAGTTCAGCCAGTTTGTCTCTTGGAGTTGAATGTGCAGCGTGGGTACTGTGAGCTATGCAAAGTTTGCCCTTCATTTTGCCCAGGTGTTTCACCGGTGTTCTCAGAAGGGAATTAGGAATGAGCGCAGTACTTTTCTCTATCTCGTCCCTTAACTACACCAATGGCACCCCTTACAGCCACCCCCAGCCCTTGTCCCTCACACTGCGCTGCTCCAAACCACCGCCGTCAGACAATTCTCTCGGACGGAACGCAGTGCCTCTATTTTTACAAGATGTCCTAAAACCATTGATGAAGTAGCTACTTCTCTGCGTTGCTTTTTATGGTGCTGTGAAGAAGGGTGAAGGGAAGGATGCGTGAGCCCCATCGGCAGTTGGAAATACTAAAAAAGGAATGTTTGCGTTGGTGTCGTTGCGATATTCGTGGCTGCTGCCATAAGCGCATGTTACGCGCGGCTATAAGTAACGCGGTCCCGGGGCTGTTCCCAGCGCTCAGGGCCGGTCCCGAGTGCCGCTCTCCCCTCACCGCGATCGGCCCTCAGCGCGCCGGGCCGGACCAACGCTCCGCGCAGCGAGGGGGGGCAGAAGGGAGGGAAAGACTCCCCCTCTCCGAGCCGCGCAATGGACGCTCCCCACTTCGCGCCCGTCCCCCTAACGCCGTCATCGCCCCCACTGGCCAATGGCAGCGCGGCGCTGCGGAGTGACGATACCTCCCCGGCCCCGGAAGTGTTTGTTCCCCCCACGTGCGGTGTCACGTCACGGGGAGGGCGCGGAAGCGCGCGTCTCTATGGTTCCCGCGAGGGGCAGAGCGCCCGCCCTAGGGCCTTGGTTGTGTTGGCGCCGCCGGGAGGCTGGCGGACTATGAGTGCTCGTCCCTCATTACCTCACGGCCGGGAGGAGGAGGAGGAGGAGGCTGCCGGGATAGCGGCGGACCTGCCCGCGGCCTCGCT
>VZRF01012067.1:80854-105288 GCA_013396875.1 Vireo altiloquus | reverse complement strand
CGCCTTTGTTAGGCCCCTGCTGCAGAGGAGGGGAGAAGGGAGGGAAGCTCCCCCCTGCCCCTGCCACGTCTCCGATCTTGAATCAAGTGTTGTGCTTCCAAATAAATAAATAATGATTTATCCTCCCCAATGCGGCTGAGCCGTCAGTGGTAATTGGGGAAGGCTCATAAGGCTCAGCACCCTCACAGAGCCAGAGCAGTTTACTTTTAATAGGCACTGAAGAATTTACATGATCGCTTTGTCAAAGTTATGTTTTTCGTTGGCCTGATTTGGTTTCTTTCTTTTTTTTTTTTTTTTAAGTTTTATTATTATTGCAAAAGTAGAGATCAAAGGAAAAATTATCATTTTCCTTAGGTCTTGTAAATTGTTCCTTATGGTCTTTCTAAAACCTTGAGGCGAGGATTTCTAAGCAGAGCAAGCACTGCAGGCATGCGTGGTTTGTATTGAGAGGTGCACCTCTCAAAACCACTTACACCAGTTGTGGTTCAGTTCAGAGTCCTATGACTCCAGCTATGACTGATAAAACTTCACGAATAAAGTTTACACTGTTTGCACGTGCAGAGAAGGGAGGGAGTTGTCACAACTTGAATTTCAGTGCGTGTCATCCCTCACCCCCCGGTAGTGTCTTTGTGCTCTCAGCTTGGGAGGCTTGGAGGGCTGCTCTGGTGGTCACAGAAGTACCCTGGTACTCATCAGAGCTGAGTGTGACTTCAGTCCCCCGTGGTGTTCTCTGTGACTCATGTGCCTGTGCTTTGAACCCCTGGTTTTCTCTCCCTTGGTGTATTCAGATCTCGTGTTGATGTTGGCGTTTTAAGTTCCTACCACTGACCTGTAAGCCTTGCCTATCATGTTTGTTCATCTCTGTCTGCACAGCCTTTCCTCCCTGTGTTTGTTCCGCCCCTTCTTGTGATGCGTGAGCTAATATTCTCTTCTCTGCAAGCAAAACACTGTTCTGGGTTGTTGTGGTTTTTATACCATACCTGTTTCCTGCTATTATCACTCTCCTCTGTTCAGACTGTGCTGACTTCAGCTCTTCCTCTTATGCACATCTTGCCTGTACCCCCTGCATGTTTATTTGGGAGCTGTATTACTTCACCCAGTCCTGGAAAGTAAATGCCGATTCCAGTTCATGGTCTGGAAAATAGTCTGTAGTTTAGAAAATGGTGGTTTCAGTGCTTTTAGCTCTTCTTTGATCTTGCCAGTGCTAAATCAGGGGCAACACCCCTGGGAGTCCAACCCCAAAGGTGTCATTTTGGGCTGCTGTTATTCTTCTCTCAGGAACGGGGAAGAGAAATGCACTTCTTTGCCACTGGTGCAGGCCTTGACTGAGGAGGAAGGGGTGAGCAGGAAAAGTCGTGGATAGGGTGTATCCATAGTCTCAAGCCTTTTTTTCTCCTGTTTTTCTGCCGTTTTGTTCTTTTTATGGGAAGTCTGGTTATGGTTTTTTTGGATGAGCCACTTATTAAAGTGTTCAGTACACCTCATCAATAACTTGGAAAGTGTGATTGCATGCATGTTGTCTCCATACTCTTCCAATTTATTTGTGAAAACACCCATTCTGCTGAACCGGCTTTAGTGCTGTACTCGGTCACATGGTTTGGAGGTTTTTTCTTCCTCTGTTGTGACAGAAGCAAGGAAGCAGCTGTCGGTTTTTCACCTGTAACTCTTTGTGTAATACTTTTCCCCCCTCCCCACCCCTCCATGCCAGGGTTCTGCAGTGCTCCAGGCAGCGAGTTTTGAAGCAGGATGGGAAAAAGACGCTGTGTTCCTCCACTTGAGCCCAAGCTGGCAGCTGGCTGTTGTGGGGTGAAGAAGCCCAAATTGTCTGGGAGTGGAACGCACAGTCATGGGAATCAGACCACAACTGTACCAAGCTCCAGTTCAGGTCCTCTTCAGAACCACCAGCATACAGATGGGAATAATGGAAGGGAGAACGTATCTGACTTGACTTTGGGCCCAGGAAATTCCCCAATTACTCGAATGAATCCCACTTCAGGAGCTCTGAGCCCACTTACTCGGCCCAATGGAACTGCCAACAGCACCAAGAACCTGGTGGTGACAGCAGAGATGTGCTGCTACTGCTTTGACGTACTCTACTGTCATCTCTACGGGTTCCCTCAGCCACGGCTTCCTCGATTTACCAATGACCCCTAGTGAGTACTTCCTTCTGTGGGAGCAAAGCTGGGACACAGCTCCCAGAGCTGTGGTTTGGCTGGGGCAGGGTGAGGGGTTTTTCCTCTGGGGAGTGGGAAAAGTGGTGTGCAGGGAGGAAGGGAGGCATTCTGCTCCTTACTTTGTCTGCCGGAAACAAAACCATGTAAGTGCACAAAAGATGAAAGTATTGGTTTTTGGTGGAGGTAAGTGAGCTTTAAAGAGTGTCCTTCGAGAGAGGACATGGTTAGCTCTACAGAAAGAGAGCTAGGCCAAGGATGAAGAGGTGTGGTGCTTCTTCAGCTCACAGTCTGGTGTGTTCCATGAGGCATTGTGTTCTTTGTGGAGGAGCACAAACCCCCTTCATGGTCCTGTTCTGGTAGAGTTTGCCCTCTTCTTTGTAAGCAGGTTCCTTTGCAAAAAAATTAACTGAGCAGTGCCACCTATCAGATTGTACTAAAAAACAGTTAAATAACATCATTAATTTGAAGAAGCTTCAGCTTCTAATGTGAGACACTGACTTGGAGAAGGGGATAGAATTCCTTCTGCAAAGCAAATCGAAAGGGAATAAAGTAAGAAATTGAAGCAAGTTTCCAGTTCATCCTGAAGCAAATGCTGGGCTGGTAAAGATTGGACAAGGGCACTCAAAGGAGTCCTCAGCTGTCCAAGTGAATGGGTTTAGCAGGGAGGGGAATCTAAAAATTACCAGTTACAGAAGTTGTGTTTGGGAGATTATGCTAGTTGGGCAATATGGGGAGAAATCATAGAATCATTTAGGTTGGAAAAAACTTTGTGTCTGACCATGAGCCCAGCACTGCCAAGAGAGTTAACTTTCAAGGGCGATACCAAGGTTAGGAAGCAAGGGGATGTGTATGAGCAGAAGTGAGGAGAAGGATTTATGAAGCTGTTTCGCTTTGGTGAGATTTAGCTAACGTTTATCTGAAGGTTGACTGTGTAGGTGTGGAAATGTTAATGTTGTTAAAATGCTGGTTGAAAGAATTAAATGGGAAAGATCAATGACAGATGGACCTTCTGACACTCCTCCAGGGGCCTCCTCCAGAACAATAGATAAAATAAAAAGTTGCTGACATCCTTAATTTAAGCTAATGAATTTTCAATTGATGTAAGGAACAATGGCTTAAACAGGTCAAGGACTTTGTTTCTCCGTGTATTCAGTGTCTGCCCACCTTACTGCTGTCAGGGTGGATGTAGGTTGTGCTTCCATGCAGTTATTATTCAAGCTGGATTATGGATACATGTTCTGAATGCTGCTGCAGAGTAAGCTGTTTAATACTGTAAATACAAATGAATGGGGAAATGCTCTGGACTAGGATATCAAATAGTTCCAGGGACTCCCCAGGCTGAAACATAACTGGTGTTCATACCTATGCTAGGTAAGCTCCCTTTAGAACATTTTATGTTAGTCTGCTTATTATTTTGTCACTTGGAATGCAAAGGGTTATTTGCTGTTGTTCTTTTAAGCTGGTAGGAGAGATGGTTTTATAGAGCTGCATTCTTTCAGTGTCAGAGGAGATTTCTGGCTGGATTTTGTTGCTTTTTCTGCAGACTAGTTTCAAAAAGGATGTCCTTTGGGGAATAGCAGCTGGTTGAATTTTATGCCCAGATTTGAAAAGTTAAAATTTGTTCTTTGGTTATTTCTGTGCTCATAATTACAAGTCTTTTAGATCAGCACATCAAGAAAGCATAACCAGCCCTTCCCTTCTCTTCCCCTGTCAGCAAATGCTTACCTGGATTTCCTTGTGTTTCAGCATTTATGCTGTTGCTTCCAGGAAATAGTTGGATGTACCCCAGGGAAAAGCATGGGGTTTGCTCTCTTGGAGAGCAGCACACAAGGATGAACTGTCCCACTTGAGACAGTCATGTAATGAACTTCAAGCCAAATGTTATCAAACACAAGAATAAGCAAAGTGAAAATACAGAAATAATTTGCATTGTGGCCTTTTGTGACATAATTAATGTCGTGTAAGAGATCTTTGAATAAAACAAAGGTTTATACCATAAGTCTCTGGACAGACAGAGAAGAGACTGTTGATTGAATAGAAAGAGGCACAGCCTGTTCTTAAACTGGTTTTTAAACTGGTGCTGACCCTTAAAGTAAAGATAAAAGTAAGTGTGAGGATTGGGATTTGGCATAAAGAGTGTAATAACATGCAAGTTATGGGGTTATGAATTGAAAATCACCATGAATTTCAGTTACCAGCCTGAGGGGACAACACTCTTGAAGGGAATTATGGAGCTGGTAGATAGCTGTGAAGTAAGCTTCCCTTATTCCACTGTTAGCAGTGATGGTCATGGATCAATGGAGAAATGGTGGTATTGCAAGACTTTTAGTTATGTCTGAACAAACTTGGCAAAGGAAGAAAATCCCCTTTAATATTCGGGTTACTGCAAGTAATTACAATTTGGAACCTGTGCAAGTAGTTAATTGGTTACTTTTTCCACTTTTGTACTTCAGTCTGATTTTTTAATAGTAGCTATTACAAACTGGTGCTAAAACTGTGCCATGGAAGTTTCTAGTTGCCATGCAAGACAAATAATAAGATACTTGCATCATAAAATCTGTTCTGTAACAGGTTTTTCCCTAGGACAAGCTAAACCCTGATTTCAACAAACTGTGTTTTTCTACTTTAAAATTCCCTTTGTAGTTGCAATTGGTGAAGCTAATTTTTAGTTGCTGAAATTCCCCTCAGCCTAAAAACCCTCATCAAACACATGTAAATGGGATGTTGTGGCTGGGGAAGAAACAGTTGATAAGATCTGCTGAGGATATGGCTGCAGAGTACCAGTAAATGCTCTTGGGTGAACATGGACAAAAGATTGTTGTGACTTTTCTGGGTACATCTGGGAAATAACACTTTTCAAGGAGGGGCTCTGGAACAATGGCTTATTGTCAGCTGCACCTGCAATTTGCTGAGTGCATTTATTCTTCAGAGACAGAAACATCATCTTCTCTGCAGTGAAAATAGTGAAATTTTATCTATGTATACAGAACCGTATCTCTTTTAATATTTCAGTTAATATTAACTCTTTTCAGTTGTTCTGACCACAGTGAAAAATGGCTTTAAATGTGCTCTAA
This sequence comes from Vireo altiloquus, assembly GCA_013396875.1. Taxonomy (NCBI): domain Eukaryota; kingdom Metazoa; phylum Chordata; class Aves; order Passeriformes; family Vireonidae; genus Vireo; species Vireo altiloquus. The sequence continues at coordinate 100,040 of VZRF01012067.1, read as the reverse complement.
AATATAGAGCCTTCTGAATGCAATTATCTTCTCCCCTCTGATAATATCTCTTCTATTATAGATGCATAAAGCTGTGTGGCAGCTCAGTGGAAAGATGGGTTGTGGGATATTTTTCCCTTTGGAAGGGGAAAGAGGTAAATTGAAAATGTGAACCTGCAATTTGCATTGAAGGGGAATTTACTTAGATTTGTATTCTGTGAGCGATGGTTTTTATGTTCTCCCTTGCCTTTTCTCCTTGGGGTGTCACATGGACTGAGCAGTACTTTCAAAATTTTTATTAGAATAAGGTAAATTTCCACTGAACTTGCGACAGTAGTGTTTCTCAGAGATCTCCTGTGTAAGTTTAGTTGTTTGGGGTTTTTTTTAAGTTTTCTAATATATTTTCTTACACTCTTCTTCTGTTTGCTCTTCCAACATATGATAGCTAGATGAAAATGTAGAGGAATGATATCCTGCAAATGCCTTGAAGCATTATTGGAAAACTAGAACAGTAAATCCTATCTTGCTCAAGCCAACCAGAAGGTTGTTGTTGGGTGTGGAAAGATGTTTCCACTTCCTCTGCGGGCAAAGTCCTTCACAATTATTACTCAAGGCCTAATTGCTCTTCTGGGTGGTACTTATGCCATTGGTCACAGCTGGTAACTAGATCCTGAATGATGGATTTATGCTTTGATGGATTTAAGTCCATCCTTGCTCTGAGGAACATCATGGGGCATTGGTTTATTACTACAGTTTAAATTATGTTCTCACTACTTAGGTCTAAGAAGTTCTGTTGCTGTGTTTGAAAAACCATCCACACTCCATTCTGGTTTTGTTGTCTGAACAGAATGTCTTAGTAATTTTTGTAAGGTTTGCTGCAGAGGTACATTGCTTACAAGAGTTTGAGGGAAGTGTCTGAGCTATGTTGTCAAATCAGTCTTGATGGTTCAAAACTCCTGTCAATGTTTTTTTTAATCTCAGAAAATGATATTCTGTCATATTACTTAAAGTTCAATAGAAATCCACAGACTGATGTCTTGTATTCAGTACTCTGTACTCTTAACAAGTCACAGAATCACTCATCCTGTTTTTATAATTAGGTCAGCATTATCAGTTGCCTTACAGAATTTTGCAGATGTTTGGACATTCCTGTAGAGCTGCAACCACCACTGTCCTTTTAGTGTTTCTCTCTACAGCTCTTTGCAATTTCACTCACTTCTGTAGAAGTTAATTTTTTTGTATTTAATGTTCACAGTCATCTTTACCTGTTTTTCTCTTCATAGAGCTCTGTTATTCTGAACTTGCTATTCTTTAAGGCCAAATCATGAGTTGTAGTTTAACAGCTTGAAATGAGCCTGCTGAGTTTGAGAGTCTATTGTTATGCCTGTAAATTCGTGTTGGTAGACAGGAAAGTGGAAATCCAGGTGATGTTTGAGTAGGAACAATAGTGTTTTAGAGAGATGTTCAACAGGAGAGAATACATGTAAATGCAAATCAAATATAAAGTAAGCAAAAGATATCGACAGAAACTGCTTGAGCCTTAGGGATGGACCTAGATGGCAGATCCTTGTGGAAATAAAAGGGAGAAAAATAATCTGGATTTCTCCTTATTCCTTAAAAAAAAAGGAAAAAAAATAAAAGAAAAACTTTTATTGCAAATCTGATTTATAGAAATGGTAGTATAAAGAACTAATCTGCATCATCAATATTAATTTTTATGTGAGCTATGCTGGAAACTAGTGAATGCTAGGAAGTGAGGCCAATACTGACAGGTAGCCAGTGGGATCAACTAACCATATCACTCATTAGAAGACAGCACAGAGTCTGGCCAGGAAGGTGTCCATGGAGGACTTCCAGAGTAGTGCTGGAGAGGAGGGAGCATGCTGAAAAGGTGGAGGAAGTGTTGGGGTTTGCATGTGGGGAGTGTGAGCATGAAGTTTTGTTCTTGCTAGATAGCAGGTGAGCAAACCTGCCTGCTGGGGTTTACTGGAGGGAGAGAAAGCAAAGGCATGTGGCTCTTTTACAGCTTGGTTGTCTCCCCTTAGCAATCAAATACCTATGGAGGCTGGAGGGTTTATTTTTTTTTTGCCTTTTCAGTCCACTCTTTGTGACGTGGAAGACGGGGCGAGACAAGCGGCTTCGTGGCTGCATCGGGACCTTCTCAGCCATGAATCTTCACTCAGGACTCAGGGAATACACATTAACCAGGTAACTGTCAAAGAGGAAATAAATATGAAATCAGTTTGTTTACTGAAGATCTGTAAGGATTCAAGGTTAGGATGTTGGACCCTATATAGGGCATAGGACATATTAATATACTTCATAATGAAATAAATCTGAGTGTATGATAGTTATAGTGAGGTGATGTATCAGGATTTAGTGGAACATCTTTGCAAAAGGTGAGTTGCAGTTGACATTTTGAGACTACTGTCAAATCTGTATTGCATACCATCAGTTTTGACATCTGTAGTCCATAATTTCTCTCCTACTGCAGTAGGCATTGGACAGCATCAGGAAGCTTGCCACTGGAATTACAGTTCATTAGATTAGGGAGAGATGCAAATCACTTTCTCTGCAGTAGCAGAGAAACATGTTTCATGCAGCCATAATCAAAAGGGGAATAACTGAGTATCTGACACTTTAATTTGGTGCTTGTATTGGGTGATATATCTTCTCTTCCCTTTAGTGCACTTAAGGACAGCCGATTTCCCCCCCTGACCCGCGAGGAGCTGCCCAAACTCTTCTGCTCTGTCTCCCTCCTCACTAACTTTGAGGATGCCAGTGACTACCTGGACTGGGAGGTGAGAACAGGTGCATTTGGAACTCTGCATCACTCTCTCGTTCCATTCGGGTTCGGGTTAGTACATGGTGATGTATCTCCTTCATTACAGGGGTGTATGGGGATAGAAGAGACTGGGCAGAGAAGAAATGGGGCTGGAAAACTAGAAGGAAGAAGGAGGATGACCTAGCAGTATGCTTTTGGTTGGGGGGGATCTGAGTGGGAATAAAAGAAATATGAAAGTGGTTCTTGGTCTTGGCCCAATAGGAAATGGGTGTAAATACATGTATAAAAAACATGGGAAGTGTTTTGATGGTGTGGATAGAAACTGGAAATAAAAAGTAGTTAAGACCAAAGGTATGAATGGTTTTAGGACCTTGTACATGGAATTGTATTTCGTTCAAGAAGAATATATATATGGACTTTATAGTTGGGTGATTTTAGGCATCATTCTTGTGTGCAGAGATTTTGTCCCTCTTGCGTGACAGAAGAGATGGAAAACTGACAAGACTTACCTCAGGAGAAGAGACAGGGACACTGCTGAGGCTGGTCTGGGAAGGGTGGCTAAGAGAGCTGCTTGTGAGACCTGCTGGGCAAGAGCAGAGAGTGGGGAAGAGAATGACCTTATCCAGGCAAAAACCAAGAGAGAGAGAGAGATACACAGCATTGTGGGAATGACAACTCAGTCACGGACTCAGTGCTAGCAAACACCTCTTATTTGGCTGTTCATTTCCATCTATAGGTTGGAATCCATGGGATCAGAATAGAGTTCATCAATGAGAAAGGTGTCAAACGCACAGCCACGTATTTACCTGAGGTTGCTAAGGAACAAGGTGGGTTTGAGATGGCAGCAAAACATGTCAACACATTGTGTCACAGAATTGGGTAACTTAAATCTACTGATTTGGGGCTTGGAGTACAATGCTGTCCTCATAGTGGTGCCATGGAACCACCAGGCTTAATCTTGACAACTGACACCTGATACAGTTGTTGCTGGGTTTTCATCTGGCCTTTCTCTCATCCCATATCTTTGCACAGCTGTATCTTAGTGTCAGAATGTTTTAGGGCTGAAGAAATAGAGGATCTCAAAGTATGGATCTTCCAGCCTCATTCAGCATTGCATCTTTCCTCTTCTATGTTTCTCCCACTGACTAGGATAACTGCACGCTGCACAGCACCAACAGGAGAGTCACTTTCCTCCTCATTCTTGCTAAAGTAGCATCCTCCAGAGGAGGGCTAGAAACACAGCCCCACTGGAGCACACTTCCCACTCAAATAGAGTAGTGGTCACCATGGTAACTGCTCAAAATATTGCCTCCTCCTTTCCTCCACCTAGCAGAGTGGAGTGGTCGCATCCTCCTGGCTCTGGGGCAAAAGACTAAGGTAGGAATTTTAACTCTGATCTCTCACATAGCAGTGCAATGTGCTATCACTAGAGCATCAATCCCAATTTGTCTGTGTAAAGAGCTAAGTACTACCTTACTTTCAAGGGAGCTAAGTGGCACAAGATGAAAAAATTCAGGGTCCCTGCAACAGTAGCAAGGCACAGACCTTTATAAGAAGACATGGAATGGAAAATGGAATTACTGTTTCATAGACCAGCTCCAATATGAGTTTAAAGGGGTAGGCATGTGCAGATAGTGTGCATGCATCAGGCCATATATGTCCAGTTCAACACTAGGATTTAAAAAGCTCAGAGTTTCCTGTTTAGTTTGTTTTTCTAGAGTCTTTTTAATGCATCTCTTGTGTTTTTGAAACATTTTTTTGTATTAAAAAATTTGCCTTGCTTCTGTTTTTCAATAGACTGGGATCAGATCCAGACCATAGACTCCTTACTCAGGAAAGGTGGCTTTAAGGCTCCCATTACCAATGATTTTAGGAAAACAATTAAACTCACCAGGTAAGTAGATGTATTTGTTGTCTTTTGATTTTACTTTATAGTGGTTTCTGGGTGATGTAAAATATTTGTGCTTGATGTAAGCCTTTATGCCTCTTCCAGAGGAGATGTAGTGTGAAAGACCAAATCACAAATGCCATGTGTTAGGCATATAATGGAGATGGAATTAAGCACAATATGTTTGGTCCATGCAGGATCGAAGTTGGCATTTTTCTAAGTGCCACTGTTTTTATATAGCCATCTGTGTGACAGATCAGAAGCAGAATCTTTGAGAGTTAAAAAGGTTGTTTTTTTTGGTATCTTTTCAATGAACTTCCTTTTCTCAGTGTGCTCATCTGTGAGTGCTGTAGCTATTCGTAGGTGACAGCTGTCTTCAAACCAAACCACACTCATATTTGGCTGGTTTTCAGAATTTGCTTGCTTTTCTATACCCCCAGCTCTCCTCTTGGTTTCTGCCCTCTTTATGTTAGTAAAAATTGGGACTTTCTGGTTTTGTATAGAAACACTAATTTATCAGGTCATTCTTTCCTCTAGAGAAATGAGGTGGGTGTGCAGAGCTTTCTTTAACAGGACATGACAGGATGAAGGTTTTCATTAAAATCTAATGTAATGTGGTCTTACTGCAACTCACAGCCACTTTGTAGCTGGCTGTTGTTTAGTGTGCTTTAGAAGTTGGAAAACTCCAGTTTGTCCAAAGGAACTTCACATTTTGTGAATTCTGATTGTACAACATGGGCTAACTCATTTATATGCTGTAATAAACCTCTCTTTACCCAGAAAGAGAGAAAGAGAGAAAAATCTCTCCATTTTTCTCACTACCTTTTCAAATGTGGAAATAACCACATAAGTAAACAATAGTGAAATACTGATTGTTTAATCACTGTAGTTGAATCTTCTTCCAGCAGACCTTTCATGCCATTTTTGTCCATTGCCCATGGATTAAAAAAAAGAATACAAATCGATTATTTATTTCCTGTGTGCTACTTCAGGCATCTCTTTAATTATGATCACCTTGATTAAGGCTCATCTTTTGGGACACTGGAGTTAATTCAAGCTCAGATGGGTTATTCATCCAAGTGGGTTCCTCTTGGTCATCACTGGCTGTGGGCTAAGGGAGGGTGTGGGGTGAATGTTTTTATGTGCAGTCCCTCCATGGTGCATAGTCTGATTTCCGTGCCGCTGTTCCCGCAGGTACCGCAGTGAGAAGGTGACAATCAGTTATGCAGAGTACATGGCTTCCCGCCAGCATTGTTTCCAGAATGGCACTCTTCATGCCCCTCCCCTCTACAATCATTACTCCTGACACACGGCTGCATGACCAGTCCCACTCCCCAGTTGCTGCCAACGGCTATGACATCATCGGGGCAGACGCCTCCTCTTCCTGGTCCAGTTACTTCTATTACTGCACCATTTTATGATGCTAGCTTCCGTTGCCAAGTCTGCCTTCCCACTGACCTGGGGGGAGGATGAGAGCCTGACAGGACTTCAGGGGCCCAAGCCTTATCTCAGCCTTGCCTCCGAGCGGGGGTTCAGTTGGATTGGGGCTCCATGCCTACGAACTGTCGTGAGGTGCAGAGGACCTTTGGGAGTGAAAGTGCTGCTTTGGACTGATCTGTTCCTGGGTGTTGCTGACACTCTAGGAAACTTGAGTTGTTTGTTATGGAAGCCCCCCAGATCAAGTAGGAGCATTCCCCTGGCAGCCTGGGCAACGGAGTCCAACAAAACATTTTTTAGGTTCTTTTTAATTTTTTTTTTAACCTTTGGTATCTGTTGTGTACTGAGAGCTGATTGCAGTCCCCACCCATCACAGGTGGACATCATGATATTGGGGAGGGTTGACCACTTGGATAGCACCCCATGCTCGTGGACAGAAGACACGTGAAAAATTAATCCATTATTTAAATAAATCCTTGAAGGTTTTAGTATCTTAGAATCCAACCATTGGTAGGTTGGATTCTTGGTGATGAAGCCTGCTATGAAATACAATGCTGTAAGAGAGTGACATGGCACGTGCTGTGTAAACAGAGGAAAAGATACTTGAGTGTCCCTGGACTGTCTGTGTTACAACCAAGTTTTGTTTCCAAATATTTGTAAGAGATAGGATTGGGACTGGGGAGAGGCTTGCAGAGCATTGACTGTAGTCGTACAAGTGAGACGAGTGACTGAAATTTGTTTAATTTAAGCTAACAGTCTTGGGGACCTTCCTTTTGATAGGACAGCCACTTTCACCAGTATGACTACTGATCTTAGGGGCTGTGAGAGTTCCAGTTTATGGCAGGCCTGTGGAATGGTGCTGTGTAGTTTTGCTGGTAAGATTAATCTTACTCAGCTTAGTCGTTGCCACATCCAGGCAGTGAGAGGGGAAATCTGTTACCCAAAATGCATGAAACTCGTATGCATTCTGTATTTCTTCTCCTGTCGTTGATGATCCAAGGAGTACCCTTTTCTAAAAGGAAGTTAGCAGTTGTTATTCTGCAGCATCATTGAGGGATGTCATAAACTCTAAATTATGACACTCTTTAAATAACTGGACTTCAGAATATAATTGGTGGTGGGTTTGGTTGGTTGGTTTTCCAAGCTTCTGGAGGGTCAGTAATGATCAGGGAAGAAAATACAAGTGCATAGCAGAGGTCATGGCTGTTTGGTTGTGTACCTCTTTAGCAACTGTGTGTTCTGATTGGCTGGTGTTTGAAGCCTGAAATTATGCCGTGGTATGGCAGGGACTAGGGCTGGTAGGAAGCTGAGAACTGCAGCGTGCTGCTCCTGGTCCTAAGGAAGCAAGGCACAGCTTGTGCCATTGTGCTTCATGTTGGTGAAATGTTCTGCTGGAGGAGAGAGATGTGAGGGAGATTCCTCTGGATAACGGTGCAATATCGACCCAGCTGTCCTTCTCTATTGGGTCATTCTTACCAATTGCCACTTTTCCCTTGTGATGTTGTTGAAAAGCAATTGAAAATGAAAGGATTGTTTCATGACTTCCTGCTGCTGAGAATAAATGAGTCTCGTTACAAACCACTCCAGTTTGTAATTACTCTCCCAGGTGCCATGTAGTGATGGGGGAGGGTGGGGTCAGCTCCAGGCATACCACTCACCTTTCAGCTGTCAAACAGTATGATACATAGGGCTACACTCATTACTGTTCAAGTGTTCTATGTTAGAATTTCATTTCTAAAAGGTTTAAAAAAAAAGGCAAAAAAATGGTGCTAAAACTTCACCCCTGAGCACGCTCGGTGAGACTGGTCATGCAGGCATACAGTGCCAGGCTTTTCAACTATACTGTTTCTTTTTCAGATGTTTGCCCTGTTCTGTGTCTTCAACAGTGTATAGTGTTTTCCTGATTTCAGTTTCTTTGACTAGGGGATGACTAAAGGGTGGGGTGGGGAGGGTTAGTTGTCATTTTTTTAAAGAACAGAATTTTAGGATTGAGTAACTTGGTTGGTTTAAGCCTGAAGTGGGACAGATGGTTTGGGACTGGGGAAGTCTTATCCTCTCCCACTTCTATTTCCTCACTCAGTCTGTTTAAAAAACAACAAAACATAAATGCCTCTAAATATGTACTGTGTTCTTGTCTTGTTGCAGTGAGAAGAGTACCTGGCAGATCAGAAACTCTGGTCTGCTGCCTAAGGAACAGGCCCTCTCAGCTTTAGTCCCATAAGAGTCCAGCTATAAAATCAGTCGAAAACTGTGTCAATAGCTAAGTCAGCTTAGAGAAGTGTATGACAAGGACAGGTGGTCTCAGGAAATAATCCCGTTTCTAGATCATTACATGGCAGCTATGCATAAGGATGAAAGAGGTGAACTAGGAAAAACTGTAGTTTGAATTGCCTCAAGATGGAGACAACCAAAATTAGTGGCCAATTCATGTGAGATTTTCTCTGTGGCTGCTTGGCTGGGACAGCTGGTTAGAACTCCTCCTCAAAGCAACTGTTACCTGGTTTGATCTGGATTAACTCATCCTTAGAAGCAAGTGCCTTTTGGTCTAGAAGGGCTTATTCTCATGACAACCACAACTGACAAATAATCTCACTGCAATGATGAAATGTCTTTGTTTTACAGTAACTACAGGAGAATGTCTTTGATCACTGGAGTCTGTCAGTGTTGAAATGTTTCCACTGTGAGGTTCTTAATTATTTTCTTTTCATGTTGTTCAACAGTCAATCTCAACTGAAGCCATTTCAGTTTGGGAATGTTATATGGTCAAAATATCACATATCTACAATTTATCAGAACAAAAAAAAATCTGTAAGGAAATCTAAGAGTTCATTTTAACCTTTGCACAGAATAATTTGTTTTCATAGTACATTAACAAACCTCTGCAGTCTTCACTGACTATTAGTGCTGTTTTCTGTTTGTATTCAGAAACTACATGTTGTTTTGTTGGGGTTTTTTTTGGTTAATTTATTTCCTTAAAGCAGGAGACCTCTTTTGACCTACAGTGCAGAGACGTCAGACCAATTCTTTATATTACACTTGGTTGCCTCCTACCTATATAATAATTTCTGAGTGTAAATAATTGAACTCTATCCTCTAATGAAGTATTGTAGAGAATAAATCATAATGGATAAAGATTATTTGTACTGTCCTCTTTATATGAGTTCTCACAGCCTTTAAGGGGGTTAAGATGAAATTGTTCTCATCTAGAAAGACAAACAATATATTACAGGTAAGAATAGCAAACCTGTAAATTGCACCACATACTCCAAACCAGGGTGTGATGAAAGCTGTCAAACACACCAATAATCAAACAGGCTCACTACAAGAAAGGAAAAACAGTAGGAAAATTAAAACCAATTAAATATACTTCATTAGTTACGGCATAGCAGTGGCTTTGTATCCTGAAATAATGTTTGCTTGACAATAACTTTCTATCAGTTGCCATGATGGTGAAATATATAAAGCACATAGATACAGAGTACTGTAAATCTTTCTGAAACTCAAAATCATTCCTTGGGGTTTTGTCTTCTAAAATGAACTAAGAACAAATTGTATTATAGACTTCAGGTGATGTAAAAATCTTATTTCAGAGGGAAAAAACCACCCCCTTCTTTCTAGATTCTTACTATTTTAATGTTTACTTTGAGACAGGATTAACTGAGTTGTAGAATAGTTTTGAATTGTATCCCTGGCTTACATGTTTTTTCCATACATTTTCAGATAATTGTTACCTTTTTATCTATGGCAGCTGTATAGCTAGAGATGCTACATTTTCTGCTTGTGGCTCTCGGGAAGGGCAGCTCTAGATGTCAATAAACAGTCATAAGACCCAAAAAAACCACCAACCAAACCAAGGGGGAGGGTAGTTTTGACTTAAATATGCCTGAGAAGCTCCTTTATCTCAGTGCAACTACAAAGCAAAAGCCTATTTTCGAGTGCTGGTACTAGGAAGGCTAGAAAGTCAGTCCCTTAGGCAATGAGATGCTGTGACTAACAGGATTTCCAGGTGAATTCCAGTTGAATTTCCTTGTGAATTCTGAAGTTACCCATATATTACCATCCACTGCTGTCATGTGCCCGGGGGAGTTATCAAGTATATTCTCTCAGCTTTGTTGGCAGGAATACAGTGACTTAATTTGTGTATTTTAGTGTCATTTTCTTTTCCTTACTTGATTTTTTTTGGTTTCCTATTGAATCAGTCAGACATAAAATCTTTGGTCTCTTTCATCAGAGGTTCTTCCATGCACTCTGTGACCACAGGAACACTGAGCAGCTCCCAGGGAGGATGAGGCCAGGTAGAAAGGTGTACATATGACTGCACACTGAAATAGGTCAATCCAGGCTAAATATAAACCAGGATAATTCTCCTGGAAACAGTTTCTTCTGTTGTTACTTCTGTTTGAAATAAGAAGCAAAATGAATTAGTCATTTAGCGTTCGCTTCCTTCTAGAACAAAATTACAAAAAGATTAGCAGAAACTTCTAGAGGATACTTCAAAAGGAGAATACTTTAGCATTTTTTTAACACAAAAAAGAAATTTGCTTTATCTGTGATCAAGAAATGCCATTTTTATCTTGAAGATAAAAATGAAAATCAGAACACTTTCCTATGCAACTCAATAAATGAATATGTATACTGATAGTTCATGGAGCATTAGGATAGAAAAATTCCTAAAATGATTTTGCCACAGTCTGGGAAAAGATGACTTCTGAATATGTTTGATGATCACACACAAAACACAGCAAGCACAGAAGAATATTGTTACCATGTTCTTTAAAACAAGTATATAATTCTACAAATTGAACAATATCCAGATTATTGAACCGTATTTTTTCTATGGTCAGCTAGACTGCTCTTATAATCAGATTAATTCTGGCATAAATTATGTATTATACAACCAGCTGATAATGTCATATATGTATTTAAAAACTGAACAGATCATGCAGTTTTGCATTCAGAGTCTTATTATGACTATTACTGGATATCAATATCACTATACTTTGCTCATATATGTTCATTCATTATAGTTTTGGATATATAATTTTAAATGGAGTAAAAATAAAGGTAAAATGGTGTGAAAACCTAAACCTGGAGAGTTATGCTTTAAATACACAGAGGAAAATCATGCATGTCTTGTGCAATACTGGCAGCTGTGGCACATGGTGCTCTCAGTGGGTGGTTATCTCCACAAGGATCTACTCCTATCACACTGGCACTCCACAGAAAAGACATAATTACTGTTCAAAAACTTAAAAAACTCCTAGGAAAATTATATTTATTCTGTTGCTGAATTAGAAGGAAAGCATATCATAAAACAGGTTTATGCTAATAATAGAAAATCCTTGTTGTTAGTTGTTCCTACTCAGATTACATGGAGATACTGAGCTGAGCATTTTGTAAGGTCTGTGTAGGTGCAAGTAGTTGGTACAGGATGTGTGTTTAACCTGTAGGAATTACCATGATGGGTCTGTCTAACAATCTGCTTCTCAATACCATGTCTCCAGCAAGGATCAAAGCTTCTTGCCCTGGAATATGGAATATTAGAGACTTTGTTAATGATAAATTACATTTGGCCAAGTATTCTCTTTTTTCAATGGGTTTATTTTAGAATGTCAAGCTGTCTGAAAGTTCCTATAGTCATTCACTTGGTTTTAATCAAGCTCACCCTACTTTTCTATGCAAATTTTGTTGATAAATGCCAAAACAGTCATTATTAGTGAGGAAGAAGCCAGTGCATTTTAAAAATAACAATAGGTCAGGTACTCTGCTATGTTTGGTTTGTTGCAGCAGCTGAACAATATTTACGGTGGGGTTTATAAGTTTATTTTTTGAATCCTTAAAAAAAATGGAGGGGGGGAGCAGCTTCCATTCAGGAACATTTTTATTTTGCTATTGAGAACTTAACCAAACATCAGGGATAATAATCATTTGTGATAGCCTCTTTAACTGCACCTATAAAATCTTGGGTTTGTGTACTTGAGTGGATCCTCGGGGGAAAACAAAAAAGGCAAATTAATAACAAACCTCTGTGAGCTACCTACTGCTCTTGAGAATCATGACATTCTGAGTTGACAGGTTATTTGAGAAGCCATCAGGATTCCAAGTGATTTTAAATGCTTCTCTCCTCAATCTGGCAAGGATTCCCTTGTTTTCTTGTAAGCCTAATTGAAATTGTTTAATTTGCCAGATGTTCCCCAAGATATTTCCATTCTATCTTCCTGAATATCTTTCTGCTTGTATCACTTAGCAAATTACTTTCCAATCAGTTTCTCTGCTATGCTCATTATCCAGAAAACAAATATTAAAAAATTATTATTTGATCTCTTAATATTCTTCTAGTTTATTTTTAATTCCTTCCTTTTCCCAGCATGCAGGAAACCATTCACTTAGGCACAGATACAAGTTTATGAGAACAGGAGTGGTTTCATCATAAATCCTTCAACAGACTGTTTTTGTCTTTCTTTAAGGGTGCAGGATGACATAGTAAGGGCTGATAAGATGATTACTTTAAGAGTCTTAGGCTGGTTAGGCACTTACACGTGAGCTCTCTAGGGAAAACACTGCTCCCTAAATTATTTTGCTGGGAGAATTATCTTCATTTTCATCCTGGCTATCACTTTTACGAGTCTGTAGATTGCTTCTGGATAGTCTGAAAATTAACCTTCCTCATGAAATGTGTTATTTATGATATCAATACTCCCTCCTTGCAGTCCGAGGTGTATGAATTACAGCGAGCTAGACAGAAATTCTGGCACAGTCACCGTTTTCCTGAGGTTGGGGTTTGCTGCCTAGCTGGAGGACGTTCCGGTAGCGAAATGGAGCAGGTTGTAGCTGCCTGATCCAGTGGCGTGAAGATGCATCTGAAGCCTAGGCAAGCTCAGGTGCTCCTGGGCAAACAGATGCGGCTGTGCGGTCTGGTGAGGGGCACCAGCGCAGTTTTGAGCTCTTTGGTTATTTCCTAAAGGTCAGAGCAGAAGAAGAGTTTGTTCATGCGAAGAACTCCCTCAGTGTTCCCGTACTCCTGCTTTTGGGCCCTGGTTCGTGCCTTTTAAGATTTTGGGTTCATGATCACAGAATCAACTAGGATGGAAAAGACCTCTGAGATCATCGAGTCCAACCTTTGAGTGAAAACCACCCTGTCAACTAAACCATGGCACTGAGGGCCGCCTCAAATCTTTCCTTAAACACCTTCAGGGACGGTGACTCCATCACCTCCCTGGACAGCCCACTCCAGTGTCTAATCACCCTTTCTGTGAAGAAATTCTTCGTGATGTCCAACCTAACCCTCCCCTGGGGCATCTTAATACCTCTCGTCCTGTCGCTTGGTACCTGCAAGAAGAGGCCGACCCGCAGCTGGCTACACCCTCCTGTTAGGGACTTGCAGAGTCTCGGTCTGTCACAGCTATTTGTATATAGAACTTTTAGCACACCATTGCTTTCCCTCTCTAAAAGGAGCTAATTACTGAGCGAGCTTAAACACACCTCTGAGGACTGTTTTGTTGGGAGAGCAACCAAAGCTTGCTGCTTCCCGTCAGTGCCCCGCAGCGGCAACCGAGCTCTTTTATCCTCAGCAGCGCCCAGGGTAGAACCGGGCCCGACCCGACAGAGAGCCGGAGAAGAAGCCGCGCCCTCAGCCCTCAGGCGGGGCCGAGTCGTTCCCGCCCAAAGAGCCGCCCGTCCTCCCGCTGAGGCGGGGCCGCCTTTTCCGCCGCGGCCTTCCGGTGATGGCGGCGGGCGGCAGCGACCCGCGGACGGCAGACGTGGAGGAGGACGCCTCGCAGCTCGTCTTCCCCAAAGGTGCGAGCGGGGGCGGCGAGGGGCCGGCGGTGGGGTGGTGGTTGGAGGCCGACAGCGGCCGCCTGTGAGGGTACGAGCCTCGCCGTGCGGCTCCGTGGACCGGAGCGCTGCTCAACGCCCCGGCCCCTCCACCAGTTACTAAGCCCCGAGTGTTAAAAATCAGGATAATAAATTATTTTTATATATTTAAGGACTTCATGATTGCTAGGATATGGCAGTTCTTATGTGTGTGTACGGAATTAAAAAAAAATCCTGTCAGTTTATAGTGAAAAGATTATTGAGTTTTGATATAAGATTTACTTTTTCGATCCAGAGTTTGTAACTATGGACATATATCATCTGTGTATATTTTTTTTTTTCAGAAAAATAATTCAGTGTAAATTCTAGAAATGTATTTACATCTCAGAACCACTCTGAAAAAAAGGGGGGGTGGTGAATGGACACTGCTGCATTGCTGCATTTTTGAGTTAGGAACAGTAGGGAAGTTCTGAAAGACTAGTTTTGTTGGGGTTTTTTAATGCTAAAATCTCATGTTTAGCCCAAGCTAATTTACTGCTCAGTGCAAAATAAGAGTTTCCAGCCCCTCTCTAGCAGTCCGTGTATCTGCTTGTATAAAACAGTGCTGTCAGGCACTCTAGGATGCAACCTCTGACCGTGTTGCTTTCAACAGCTCATAGTGCTGATGTTGAAAGACCTTCTTGTTATTGAAATACAGGTAGTGGTTATGGTGATGATGCATGAATTCAAAGTTGGCTAAAAGGTGTGGGGTTGGGAATTTGTTAAGATTGGTTAAAATTAAGGGTTTTTTCTGATAATAAAATTTCAGTAGGTCAATTAACTTTTCAAGTAAATGAAGCCTTTTTTAAAACATTCAACAGCATTCATATTTACTTCAGGAGCTCAGAGACTTCTGAAGACTGTAGCATCACTTCTGAATTTTGTGGAGTTTTACAGTTCTGAATATTTTTTTCTATAGCACCTCATGCATTACTGGGTGAAGAAAACATACTGCACAGATATGAAAAAACCTGACTGTTAGGGCTGCACGTGTAAAATATGTAGTCAAAAAGACCAACACCTTGGATTGTCACTCAAAGTGTAATTTTTATCAGCGTTTTCAGTATGAAATGCTGCCCAGTCTTTGGTGAAAGGGCTCACACAACTGCCATGAAACACGTTTTCACTTCTTCATTACGCAGAGCTAAATTAAATACAAAGCTTGCGTAACTCCCCTTTTCAAACACGTTTATTTATGCTGGTGTTCTCTCATTTGACTGCAGAATTTGAAACCGCAGAAACTCTTCTGAATTCCGAGGTGCACATGCTGCTCGAGCATCGCAAGCAGCAGAACGAGAGCGCAGAGGATGAGCAGGAGCTGTCAGAAGTGTTCATGAAAACCTTGAACTACACAGCACGCTTCAGCCGCTTCAAAAACCGGGAAACCATCGCCAGCGTGCGCAGGTGAGTGGGAAAGTCAGGGTGTTAGAGAATTCTCTGTTAGAGAATTGGATCTGTAATATTGATGCTGCTTTAGGGAAGTACATGTTAGTGGTGCTGCATCATTTGTTCTTTAAGTCTGAATCTTGTCTTTCTAACAGGGCAAGGAGTTCTTGACGGAGGGTTCTACTTTGTCCAGGTCAAGCCTTCTGGACTGCTTTGTTTTCAGTATTTCAGTGACAGCTGATTGCATTAAATGGGAGGATTTTCTAGACTTTGCAGAATAATTCAAGGGAAGTAGAGTTAGCAGATAGGATTTTATTTTTTCCTCAGTGCATTTATATAATGAGTCTTTTCTCCTGAAAAAAATTACTTCAGTGCCAAAAGCAGCGTGCAAGAAGATAAACATTTGCTTCAGTTTAAGCCCCTTTATATTTCTGTCTTGTAATTTCATCAAATTGTTGTCTTTCCTTACAGTTTACTGCTCCAGAAGAAGCTCCATAAGTTTGAATTGGCGTGTTTGGCTAACTTGTGTCCTGAGACAGCTGAGGAAGCAAAAGCTCTGATTCCTAGGTTAGCACTTACATATTGTACAAAGACTGCTGTTACTTCCCTGTGACCTAAAGCCAGCCATGCCCTGGTACCCTCTCTTCAGTCCAACTCTGTTGATGGAAGAACATTTGGTCTTGGTTTTTCTTCCCCTACCCACTGATCTGACAGCAACACAATATTTGGATGTGTCCCTAATGGGCTTCTGAGAACTTTTACTGGATCAAGTGTAAACCTCTTCAATTGGGATTCTTAGCTGGCTGTGTTTCTTGGAATTTTTTTTCTGTTGGAGCAAATGAAGTGTTTTGTGGATAATGTAGGGAGGAGCAGTAGCTTCTTCATGTTTTGATTGTTTACCTCATGGCCTGAGATAGAGGAGGGAATGAAACATTCATCTGAATTACAGTTTCTTCCTTATTTGTCATTATATAAAAGAGAAGGCTTTGGGATGACTTAATTGTGGTCTCCCAGTACCTGGAAAGAACCTACAAGAAAGATGGAGAGAGACTTTTTACAAGAACAGTGACAGGACAAGGGAATGGCTTCAAACTGAGGGTAGATTTAGATTAGATACTAGGAAGGAATTCTTCCCTGTGAAGGTGAAGGTGAGGCCCTAGCACAGGTTGCCCAGAGAAGCTGTGGATGCCCCATCCCTGCAAGTGCTCTAGGCCAGGCTGGATGGGGCTCTCAGCGACCTGGTCTAGCACAAGGTGTCCCTATCCATGGTAAGGGGTTGGAATGAGATGATCTTCAAGGTCCCTTCCAACCCAAACCATTCTATGATTTTATGTTAAGATTTCATAGCAAGAATGGAGCATGCAGCTACATGGCCTTCATTTAGAGGTCTGCTTAAACCTGCACCTGCCTTGCCTTTTTTGAAACCACATTTTGAAATTACTCTGGGGAAGGTTCTGGGCAGAATGGAGTTTTGTCATGTAAAGAAGCAGCACTGCATAGGGATTAGAGCACTCTTCATACAGTGATGGTTACAGGTGGTTCCTGGTGGTCACACCCAGGTGGGTGACAGTGTGTTGAGACTGACAGGACAGAGTTGTGACTGAAATGAATCAAGGGGAGAGATTATTTCTGAAACCTTTAATGTCACCCTACTGTTCTTACCTTGCAGCCTGGAGGGCCGGTTTGAAGATGAAGAATTACAACAGATTCTCGATGACATTCAGACTAAACGCAGCTTCCAGTATTAAGGTTAACCCTCAGCCCCTTTATCTGAGCAGAAAAACTTGAGGACTTGGACTGTTCCTCAGCCCTCTGGATCAGTGCAGCTCCTGGCTGAGTGAGGGTGGTTGTGGATGCAGGGGACTCCAGTGCTGTGTTGCCAGAGGTGCATTCAGACTGGAGATCAGCACCATCCTTTTGGTTTGTTCCATGTGTATGTTGGCAAGGACCACCTAAATTGTGACAGCAAAGAACCTGAAAGGCCTTTTCCCAGTGGCTCAAGTATTTGTTTTTTCCCCAGTCCCTCTCCCCAGTTCCTAAATTTTCAACGTTTTTGGTTTTTAGCAGAAATACAGATGTGATTTTGTGGTTTTGGTGTGCTTCTAAAGGATGGGGAAAGTTGTTCTTGGTTCTCAGAAGGTTCAGTGATAGGCAGCATCAATTCCCGTGGATTGGTTGGTTTGTTTGTTTTATTGTTTGATTGGGACAGTGAATTTTTACACCTTCAATATTTTTCTATTATTGTTTAGTGTAAATTAAAGGATATTTTTAATTAAAGATGTGTGTTTTATAAACATTAGGTACATATTATGATTCTGTTAATGAGGACCTTTTTAATAAATAGATCCTGGAGATCTGGGGACTCCAAGAGTGTAACAACCCAAGTGCAGTTTAGGACAGATCAGAGGTGTGATCACAGTGAGATAACATTGGGGCAGCATCTCCCTCTCTGCTCCCCTGCTCTGTGCCAAGTGGTTGCAGACACACACTCTGTATCCTGTTACAGAAAAGAAAAAGGTGAAGAAACCCAATAATTTTGATGTTAACACAGCCAGGTATCCACCCCTGGAGGGGTGGACTCCTTAGCTGCCCTAATCCTGAGATGAACCCAAGCCATAAATAATGTGACACAGTGGAGGGGTGGCTTCTGGTGCAGCCTGTGGGAGTCACAGCCAGTGTTACCACAGCTCAGCAGCTGGGAGAGTCACAAATGGTTAGCTTTTAGTTGAAAGGAATGTTCTTTTGGTTAGGATAAACTTCTAAAACCAGCCCTTTCAAGTCTTGCAATTTTACCACCAAACCTGAAAGAAGGAAAAATTTGCAGGAAAGAACATTGGGACAAAGAGACAGATGTGCTAAGACACTATTTGTGATGATAAGCAATAATCTCACTGATTTTGCAAAAGGGAGAGAAATAAAATATTACTCCAGGTCTTACAAGAAATGTAATGTTGCTGCTGTGCTGAGAGGCTGTACTGGTGTGTGGTAACTGCTTGGGCTCACCTCACCTGGAGCACATTACCTCAAACAGCATTTATCTTTGTGCTGGGGTGGCAGTGGCTCCTGCTAGTCTATAAACCAGACATGAAGCTGTAAGCAACCACAAGAACTTTAACAGGGTCAGAATGGTTATAACTAAAGAAGGAAAAACATGTGGTGAATATTTATTTTATACAGGATATGCTCCCCCGGAGCTGCTCCTGTTGAACCTGGTTTGCTCTGTAAAATGTTTCTGTTCAGGCAGCTTTAAGATATTTTCATCTAAACACACAGATTCTTAGGTCTTCATCACAACCAATTCAGGGGAAAAAAGCCATTCTGCACCTCTTTATCTACATTCTCACACTACTACTTGATGATGCCTTTGTAAGCACCCTTAGGACTACCAAGGAGGAATGTAACAGACCTAGTAGTGTGTGAATGATCTCGGGAGATTTCCACTATCCTATACAAATAGATAATTACGAGCCTTGAGATTAGTAGATTAGATTTTGCTTGTTGTGTTTTGGAGCCCGGTTGTGGGAACAGAGAAGGGAATCACAGAATCAATTAGCTTTGAAAAGACCTCTGAGATCGAGCCCAACCTTTGAGCAACCACCATGTCAACTAGACCATGGCACCAAGTGCCACCTCCAGTCTTTCCTTAAACAAGGTAACTCCAGCACCTCCCTGGGCAGGCTGTTCCAAAGGTGTTTCTGGGAGCCACACAAGGCGGACTGCGTCGTAGCGCCTGGGCGTTTCTGAGTGTGAGAAAACTAACACGGAGCAGCACAGAACACAGCTGTGCCCGGGAGCAATTATCGGTCTGGCTGCCGGCAGGGCCCCTTTTGGCGAGCCTGAAGCCGGCCGGGCGCGGC
>VZRF01012067.1:9567-80519 GCA_013396875.1 Vireo altiloquus | reverse complement strand
CGGGGGCCGCCGGCGGGAACTGGGGGTCCCCGAGCCGGGGTGCCCTGGGGAGCGCCGTGAGCCGAGCTAGGGCCCAGCACTGTGGCCGGGCCCCGTGGTGGGGTGGGCTCGAGGGCCGGGCCTGGAAGCGGACAGCAGGGCCCCTGTTCTCTTTACTGCACAGGTGTCTGTTGGAGGCTTCGCCCGAGTCTCTCAATCGTGCCTTTTTCTACTGCTTTTTATTTTATTATTTCTTAATATTATTCTTCTCTCCGCCTTGGGTTTGAGCGGAGACACGGGCCGTGTTAGATATCCCGAATTTTTTACTTATGTAGTTCTTAACAAGAGTTATCTTCTGTGTTTTAAGGAGAGAGAAGAAAAAGCTCTAGGCTGGTTAGTATTTAAGCTCCTCAAATGCCAAGTGAGATAACTGCATTTGCCAGTAAAGAACGATCATAGTTCTGTAGGACTAATAAACATTGGTAAAAGAATAAGAAACCATTATTTTCGGTTTTCTTCCGGATCCCTAGAGGGCTGTTGCTTCGATTCTGTACTGCCTGATGCTGTACAACAACACTGTTGTTCGGATATGCTCCTGCAGTGTAATAACACACTGCCATGTGCAGCAGGCACTTGCTTGTGCTGGCATGGTGGAGGGGCTAATGATCATGTGGTGTCACATTCCACTGATTGAGACTCATCAGCCTGTGCACGGATAGCAAACCTAGGGGACCTGTTCAACTTGAAAAAAAATAGCTCAGCGTTTTTCCCTTGGCGAGAACTCATTAAACTTCTCTTCCATAGACATGTATGTTATTTCTCTCTTGCTGGCTGTTGGCCTCTTTGTTATGAGTAGGTGGTCGTATGGTCTCAAATATAGTATTTTTTAATGTTAGCAGTTGCTTGAATACAGCTGTTTGTCTGACAGAATTGTCATAGGTAAGTAGTTCTGTGCTGTAGGAATCTTGCATCTCATTATATCCTTACTTGCAGTTTGTGGGTACTGTTTCGGAATGTGGTTTTCTGTTTTTTTAAGCAGTAGTCCCTCATCCTTCTTGCAGCATATGTTTATTCTTTTATGCTTAACTCAAACTGCTCTATCCTTCCTTTAAGAGAGGCAATATTGCATGCCAGAGAGTTAGTAGTATGCAAAAAGTTTTGTGCCAAAATAATTCAGGGTTCCCTGCTCCTACGTTCTTTTTCAAGTAAACTGGCATTTACTTCTCAGGGATTTGCTGCAGTATTCTGCCATCATCTTACTCTAAGAATATATAATTACCAAACATATTTCAAAAATCTGGTTCTTAACATCTTGTTCAGTTGTGTTGTAATAGTTCTAATGAGAAGATCTGAAAATGTAGATACTGAAGATAGATGAAAGTATTGAAGGGTTGGGGGGGATAAAAACCTTAGAGCTGCAGAGAATGTTAGGTGTGAGTAACTTCTAGAGCTGCTAAACCCTTTTGACTTAAATATCAGTCACTACAAACAGTGACAGCCTTTCCCTGTTGCCCCAAGTGTTGGTCTTCCATTGAACCCTTGGAGCAGTAAATATTAGACTATTTGGACTATTGGGATGGAAAATTTCTCATCAGTTCTGTATTTGTGGTATCACAGGGAAAAAAAACCTAATAATCCTAAACTGTGCTTGAGATAGAGGTACTAGGAGTGCCTTCTCTTGCTGCAGCAGAGAGACCTTGACCTCAGAAGGGGATAAGTCTCATGTTTTGTTCTATCCCTAGCAGATGTATCTTCTGACTCACCTGAAAAAAACAGTCATGGAGGAGATATTAGGCTGATGGAAGGAATACAGCTTAGTACTGGGATGATTCCGTGCAAAATATTTCATTCTGTGCATCTGCTAGCCAGGTATCTAGGGAATTTCAAGAGTTGGTTCAGTAACACTGGAAATGAAAAATATTTTGGCCTTACTCAGAGGTTATAATTTAGAAAACTACTTGTAAAGACAAGCTGGAAACTATCTGCAGTGTGTTTGTGAATTTTACAACAATTGTTCTTTATTTGCCATATTATTTACATTCCTGATACTGTACTGTTTTGTTATTGAAAGTGAAAATACAGATATGCAGGCATGGTTGGTGTAGTTAATACAGAAGCTGAGCATTGTTAGAGCTTGGTGGTGGGGAGGAGATGTGCTAAGGGTCTTTCAAAAGATTAAAACTTTAAGATAACCTTGGGTTTTGCTTCTTAACATAGAGAGTATCTGAAGGTAAGAGCAGAGAAGTAGCAGCTAACTGGTTTTGATTTGTGTTTTGCTACTAATTTTACTTCAATTTGGAGTATCCATGGTCCCCTGTTTTCCAAATGGTGCTAAACTTCCCAGCAATCTGTTCTTGCTCACTAGTATTGAAAAAATCTGCTCAGCATTTCCTAACGTCACTTCTGGTTGAACCTGCTCTCCACATTCAGGCTGGGTGTACCAGTCATTGTGTTGTGAAACTTGAAATGGGGTATGAAGTGTATATTTAGCAGGAGAGCAAGCGAGCTGGTTTCTCTTGTGTGGCAATAATACTTTTGCTAACAGCTTTTCTCTCAAGGCAGTTTGTTTACAGTGATTACAGGTCCTGCTTAGTGGTGTGCAGTGATCAGGGTCTCAATCAGCACTCTTTGTGTATGGGGGGATACTAGAGACCAAATTAGTACTGATACTGTTCCTGTTCTACCTCTGCACCGAAGTTGGGACTTCTGTTCAAAGCAGTTTCAACTATTATTTCACTTATATCACATTTTCTCTCACTAGTAGAAGGAAAGACTTGCTCTACAGTATTGAATGTTACTGTTGTGTAACCCTGATAAAGCTTGTGTTGTTTCTAACAATTATGTGTTCTTACACATATAGATATAGAATATAAAAAAGTAATATAAATAGAATAAAAAAGTAATATAAATTTTTCACATTCTTTAGACACAAATGAAAACATTTCTTCCTCTCTTATGTATTGCATCAAGTAACCTGGTACTTTTTTCTTTAATCAGAAAAAGAGTTAGAAGTTTATCTTCAGTTTCATTTTTCCTTTATATAGGAGTTTTTACCATACACTGTTGTTAAATCTGAATACTTCCAATTTTATGTTCATTTTGTTAGTTGATTTTGATGCGAAGAACAATAACATGCCAGTCGAGCTCTTTGGTGCTATTAATTAGTCTTCAGTATAATGAAGTATGTTGGTTCAAAAAAAAATTATATTAACTTTTGAAGCTTTGAAAATGTTATCAGTGTAGTGGTAAATTTTATTTAACCTAGAATTTTTGGCCCTTTCAAATAATTAAAATCATAGTATTCTTCTGCCTATCCACTTTTAGTAGCAGAGTTGATGCAGTGGTGCAGGTGGCTGTACCCTTTCTGTGAGCAGAAGTTGGATGTTTGTGTTTGGTCTGGCTCACTTTTCTCTTTTGGCCTGTGTGTTAGAAGCAGCAGTTCTGGAAGCACTGAGGTGGGAAAGAGGAGGGGATGGCAAATACCTGTCTCTGCCATAGCACTGGCTTAGGGTGCTCTGGGTGATAGTGTGTTGAGAGGACGCATGCACTGTTCTGATACGACAGATCAGCTCTTTTGAAAATATATCCCTAAAATTATGATCATGTCTACAGTACCAAGTTTTAATTCAAAGCAGTTGGTCATGAAACTTGGAATTTAGGTAGCTCTTAGCCACTCACCTGTGGCTTTACCCAAAAGTGGGTACCATGAAGTTCAACAGTGTGGTGGGATAGGCCCAAAGCAGTTTTGCCACTAGAACTACAAATTTGTTGGCACTGATCAGTTCTTTATAATAATGTTTTATACAATTCAATATGAGCACATGGGTACTTGAATTAATCCATGTTTCTGCCGTTTAAGCATTTGAGGATTCCTTGAAATCATTATCCCAACTCTAAGAGAAACATGATACAAAAGAATGTGTTAATGTGTCCTTTTTTTAAAGAGAGGCCAGAGACTGGATAGCAGGGAGTCTGTAGTACTTTATGTGTTTGGTATAATTTTGTTCATGGTGACGTTTTGGCAGCACAGTGACTTTTATTTTACCATGGGTACAGGAGTACTCAGTTTGGAGTTTGATAGGAGCTGCACTTTCAGCTGGTTAAGTAACGTCACAGCTCCAGCTGATGGAAGTGCTGGATTTACAGCCTGAAGGCTGTGGACCTTTTCAGTCATTTAATCTGGTGTGGCATTGCTGAGTGGTAACTTCTGCTTCTGATCCTTTGGTTTTCCTCCTGGGACAGTGGAGTCATTCCTGACAGGCTGCTCTGAGTTTTGACCAATGTTAGCAAAAATGGTCTTGTCATACTAGTATGAGCTAAAGTCATACTAAAATCAGTCATCAAACCATACTTTGCAATCTTTTTCTATGGATGGATGCAAATATTTTGGTCTACTTGGCAAATCTAAAGCTAATGAAATAGCTATTTCTAGTAATATCTTTTGTAAACTCTTGACTAATGTTTTAAGCCACAACCACCAAGCTTTCTGTGTAGTAAGATGAAAATACTGATCTAGAACTGGTGAGGAAAGTGCTGCTTTTGACAGGAAAACTTGCTGATACTCTCGAGGCAGGAGATAAGAAGTAGGAAAGAAATGCCAAGGGATTTTAGACATTTGAAGAGCTGCAGCTTTTAAAACTGAAGCTCTCTGGTGATGTGCCATTCTTCTGAATTGTTCTCATGGGGAGCCTGACTGTTCTTGTATTTAGAGAGAGTCTGACACTTAACCCTTTCTCCTTGAAAGGCTTTGTGTGAGCTTGATGTTCCTTTACTGAGAAATGTATTGATACAGAAGATGATCACATGCTTTTATTGAACTCTACTAAATGGTAAAAGCAAAGGCTGTTTACAAAAGAACTTTAATGTGGTCTTTTACCAGTGTGTGTATTTATATCTATATATATACATACATATTCATAACCATATACAGGCATTTGCATGGCTCATAATCCACAAGCAGAGACCAGAGAACATATTACTGGAAAAAACTGGCTCTGTGATTCCAGTTTAAGTGTATTTCTAATTCATTTTCATTGTATGAGATGGGTATACATCACCCATCAGTTTAGAAAGTGTTCTAGTATTGAAAGTTTCTTGTTATAGGAAAAATATCTAGGTTGGTTATGTTTGAAAATAGGTGAAAGTTTTGTGACAAAACTTAAAACTGCTCAAATGGTATCTATAATTTTATACACTGGGAGCTTGAAATGACAATAAACAGCACTGCTTCTTTTTTGCTATTGTAAATTTGTTCCTCATGGGATTAAACAGTTTCTAGTCTAACCACTAGCAAACAGGAGTTAGGCATTCAACTTCCACACCAAACTGGCAAAAAAATAGTTTGCATATATGCTAGACTTTCAAATCTTAACTGAAGCAGATAGTGAGAAGCTACAGTTCTGCACATCTTCATCCACATCAATAATCTTCAGTCAGAACTTTATTTGATCAAAATACTTTTAGAAGTGCTGTTTTCTTGGACTGTTTCCTTAATTTAGCAGATGTTTGATTGGATTTGTTGGGTTTTTTTGTTTTAAACTCCTTGGCTTCAAGAGTAAGTCAAAAATGGGAAGCATTGATAATTAGCAGGGTCCATAAGGCTTGTTTAGCAGCATTGTATGATTCAATAAGGTTTGAATTGTTTGCTGCAATTCCACTACTTTTGCTTGAGGATGTCTCTTTATTAGTTAAGTCTAGGCATAACAACTGTAGATATTAACTTGCATATTTTGCTATAAACATTGCTAATTTAGCTACTCTGCTGTTGGGGCAGCTAACAAATTTCTGTCTCGGATAAGTATGTGTGCATCTGCTACATCTTTTTATGAAAAGAGAATAAAAAAATCCCTTAAAAAAATCTTCTTGGATATTGTGAAGAAAATATTTTAGGATAGTATGTTATAGGCCATTTATTCTGCAGTGTGGATATACAGTTGTTTATTGAATACATTGAATACATGAGCTATGTAAATAACTCAGGTGAGTTATTGAGGTGCCCAGAAGATGAGGGCTCTCATCCACAAAATCTCCACCTCTGGATGCAAGTTAGGGTATAGACATCAGTGATTAATGGATTTTACCATTAAAATATGCAGCGAAATAAAAAGTTCTTTTATCTTGGAGTTTTCTACTGAAGTATAAAATCGCTTTTTGGAGAGAGAAGTTGAAAAAGGATCTTTGAAATACAGTTAATAACTGCTGAAAAACATTGCTTTTAGTTGTTTTTGGGGTTTTTTTAACCTTGTTACACTTCTCACCATATAAAGGCACATTTTTTTCAGATGATAGCACTATCATCCTGCCCCATGCTACCCCTTCCAGACTTCAGTTGCGTAATTACAGAAACTTAAGACACTCTTCTGCCTTTATTTGGCCCAGAAACTGGTATGGCAAACAGCATTGCTTTGTCAGAAGATGGGCCTGAGTAACATTGAACGGGGAGAGAGGGGCAGGGAGTGAGCATTCCTGGGGCCAGGAAGTAAAGATTTTTTAAATTCTGTTGATGTTTGCAACGTCTCTTCCATACAAAAGCAAATGTTGCGAGAGTTTTGGATATGTTTGGTAATCATTTAACAGATAAAGGTTGTGTTGTGAAAAGTAAACCTTTGTAACAAGTTACAACTCTTACTAATTCCCAAATTTTACTAAAAAGTCTTGGGTGTCTCGTCAGTGTTGAATTTGCAATTCTTAGGGTCTCAGATACTCAATTGTGTTTAGTATATTAAAATGTATGTTTCTGTTCCATAGTGTGAATGAAGAGAATCAAGCTGTTGCTAGATTATATGAACTTTGTTTTCTTAATCATCAGAATTTCAGTAGGTTGCTCCTGAGGCAGAGACAATTTGCTGTGTTTCCCTACTTAAGTTTTGCTCTACAAATTGCCACAGTCCTTCTAGTCCTTTTCCCTTCCACTGATAATAAAGTCCTCTGAAGAATTTTTTTGGAGAGTTTCTTGTCACTTTTTCTTCTCCTCTCTGTCCCTGTCCATCCCATTATGTACCTAACAGTAGTATTTGAGTCGAGAGGGACTTGAGGAATGGGTCACCAGGAGCACCTGCAAGGCAGAAAGGAGACCTGCAGAGTTCTCCGTGGGCAGGCAGAGCCTCATGGATCTGTAGAAGCTGCAGAATGGCAGCCTGCACAGCAGGCTCACAGCAGAGAACCAGAGAGCTTCAGTCAATGCCCAGTGAACAGGAAACAGCAGTGTGTTCTCCTCACAAGTAAGGCCAACTGCATATTGAGTGAAACTGGGAGGAGCATCTCACACAGATTCAGCTATGACTTTTTTGTTCACCAAATTTTGAAATTAAAACCAGCTGAAAAGTGTCTTGATATTTAGGATAGCAAGGATGACAGGCTTTTTTTTTTTCTTTTAAATTACTTTTCATACATTTTCTTTATTAGTATTTGTCATGGCATGTTTGTGTGTTTTAAGCATCAGTCCTAAAGTTTTATTTCCTGACAAAGTAGCAGCTCCAAGGTAAGGCAGTGTCAGTAATCACTTCAGCATGAAAACCAAGCTGTGGGTCTTCAGCTAATTAAGATGAATTGCTGTTACCACTGGGACTCACAGTAAAAGATTGTTTGGATGATAATGCAGGTCTTGATAAATACTAAGCAGGAGTTGAGATAAAGGGGTATTTGGGACATTTGGAGAGAGGAAGAATATTTTATTAAAAAAAAAAAGGTGAATAAACTTTAAGGTAAAAGCAAGGTATCCAGTTGGTAATAGTCAAATCATGGCAGCAAACCAAATCCTGTCTGTCTTCTAGCTGAGGTGCAATCTGTCTCGTGTCCTCATGCTGCATGTGGTTGCTTCCATACTTGTTTTGAAGTAGAGCTTAAGAAACTTTAACTCACAGAAGTTGCTTTTGTGGGTGCAAAAAGGCAGTGATTCCAGGCTGTTACACTTGGGAAAGCAGATTTCTCTGCTGTAGCCAGAGAGGTAAAGCAGGAGCTGTCTGAGTCCTGTGAACTGAAGTATTTTGAGGGTTTTTCATAATGTATATACACACGTGATCTCCTGTAAATATGTCTGCTTGGAATGAGTCAGGGAATCATCTCGAGCATAAAATGAGGAATGTTTGCGATTTCATTATTAGGTATTTGTTGAGTGCTAGAAATGCAAAATTTGAAGGAAGTGTTAAAAGGAGGTGTTAAAGTATGTGTGACTTCGATGCAGCTAAGCAGGCTCAGCTGTTGAAGCTTGTCCCCCAGGCTGTAGCCGAGACTTTCAGACTGGCTGTTTGAAGGTGTTCTCCCTTGGGATTTTAGATAGCTCCATTTGTCTGTAAGTTTGCTCTGCTGTTTCAGAAGTTCTTGAGCATTGTATGTTTTTATGTGAAACTTATAGGTGTAGGCCCTTTTTTGTCAGTTAAATACCAGCACTCCTTTTCCTGCAGGGAATAAACACTTTGAATCCAAAGCTGCATCAACATAATCACATTTTGCCATGTTGCACCTTCTGTCCTTTTAGACTCCATACAGTGTGTGTGTATATGTTTGGGTCCTGTTGAGGATCCAAAGGGCTTGAACTTCATGGTGAAATTGGGCATTATGAAAGTACAGAACTGAAGTTAAAGGGGAAAAAAAGTGCTTCTGCATTTTAGGTTTAGTGTCAGATTTTGGTCTGTGCATAAAACAAAAAGCTTTGGAGTCTTTCCAAATAAGAACAGATCTGTGAACCTTTTGGGCAGAGTAGTTTATTTTGACTTAGACAATTATTAAGTACATTTCTGCAATTTTAATGAAGAATGAGATTTTTATTTTATTCTTTACATTGTCTATTGGAACACAATGACTGGGATGGGGAAAGCTGCTAAATTCTATCCCTTGATTTGCATATTCAGAATTTAAACCCCATTTCTAGGAAAGTTTAGTTCACAGATAGAATACAGTAGAGAATGGCTGCAGATGTTTGTTGGGAGCACAGCAATAAAGGCCTGGGAAAAAGTGCTTGCTGCAGAGAATAAGGATGTTGCATAATAGCAGTGTTGTATAACACAGGTGTCAGCATTTTTGCTTTGAGTTTGTTGATTTGGGGTATTATGCACCTCTAGCACCTGTAGATAATTAAGGAGTCTCTCAAATTGCAAGAATGGTTTTGGTTTTAAGTTTAAACTTCCTGTACTCACATCTGCATGCTTTGTAGAAAATGTTTTGAGATATGCATATAAAAATGCACAAAAATGCATGCTGCAGTGCCTTTATGTAATTCAGAAGTGGGAATAAGATTTTTAAATACTCAGAGATCAAGAACCTTACACTGTTGTTTTTTACTATTACAGGTCTGGTTTTGACTAAAAAGTTGGGCAAGTTGGCACTTCCTTATTTAACTAATTTTATATTCCTGCTTAATGCACCAATTCTCTCTCATAATCAGTGGGAAAGGTACCATTATACTCTAATGAAACAGCTTAATCTATCTCAAATCTGTTCAAAAATAAAAATAATACAACCTACATATAATAAGGGAAGTACTCAAAATTACTTGAGAGTTTTGATTTTTGTCTCACAAAGATGTTGAATTTTCAGACATTGGGCAATCTAGTTTTGTGAATCCGATTAAATGTTTTTCCAATGAGTAGGGAATTGAAACACAAAGCAATTTGGGGAATGGTCAGATTAATGTTCTGCACTACATCTGCAATTTGGCATAGTGGGAGGGGAGTTTTTAATATTTTCATCTGTGTTTTCTGAGTGGATTTATCTTGTGTGCAGTGAAGGAAATGTAAGATTAATTTTCAGAAAAACGATGGCATCTGAATGGAGCAATAACAAAATCTCATCTGCTGTGAGAGATTAATTCATTGGTAGACCTGCAAATTAGTTTTGGCAGATTTCAAGTATATCTTCAAAAAATATGGTAGAAGCTTGCTGCTGCTCGTGCAGGTTCTACAGTGGCTTTGGTTATGTGATTTTCTGATCCTTCTAGGTTTTAAGCATACCTGCAGCTCTCTGCCTCCTTTCCTGTCTGTGCGTGAAGCAAGGGAGATGTAGAAACCTTGATTGAGAACAAATCTTTTACTCAGGTTAATTTTCTGTTTAAAAAAGAAATTATTTTGGGTCTATCTAATTTGGTTTTAAATATTTGGAAGACAGTTTATTCAAAATTAAATGGTTTGCAGAAATGAAGAATCCTTTTTTTTCTGCATTACCCCCTGCCTGGAAATCTTAGGATTTCAAGAAGTTGTTGTCACTCTTCTCAATCTTTAAGCAGGATAGCTGGCTCTGTTTCTGTGTCATAGAGAAATGGTGTGTGTGTACATGCGTGTTTATTTCCTCTGGTTTTTTTATATATTTTCTAAAACATGGATGCTGAAGATGGCAAGAGTTTGAACATTTATGTCTGGAATATATCCTTTCACATAATTCTTTTGCACTGGGAAGAAGTAGGATTCCCAGGAAAGGAAAGAAGCTGGATAAGGAGACCAAGGAAGAGCTTTTCTCAGGAAGGGGAAGCCATTGAAGGATCCACTTCTGGTCTCCAGAGCAGAGATGCACATCCTCCCAAAGGACAAAAGACAGATCTTTTCAAATGTGGCTATTAATTGTTGATACTCTGCAAAAGAGGGAAAGGAATAACATTAAACTGTATTTGATATGATTGTTTTTCAGAACAGGTATGTTTATTCAGATGTGCTTAGAGATTTCTTAATATACAAACTAAAAAATGTAGAGAGATGTTTTCTCAGAGATAACTGTTGACAGTAGGACTTTCTAATGTAAAGATGTTACTAAAAGGAAGTTAGTTATCTGTGCCTTGCAGATGTAAAAGCACTTTGCTAATCAAAGAAAGATGTATTGAACAATAAACTTGGTAAGGTGCCTTTGCATTGTCGTGTTCTTATCTTACTCTTAGGCCTCAGGAAGCTGAGATGGTTTTTCCCCAGTCCTGTGTTTTGCACTAAATGTCTGAAACTGTGTTTTGAACTCCAATGTGCTGTTGCAGTACAAATAACTGCTGTCAATTTTCTCTCTTTCTGTTACACTCTAAAAGTGCTTGTTTTAGAGTCTGTGTGTACTTTGTAGTAGAACTGTCTAATACACATTTAAAGAAGTACTATAGAGATAGCTCAGGAAATTTTTAGCACTCATTTTCCTCTGCTGCTTTAGCCATTTCAGGGCTATGTCTTTTAAGCTTCAGCATGTTGTGTTTAGTGGGCATCCTGAGGTTTGCAAGGTAACTGGCTGCTTACACTCTGTAGCATAACCTTCTTTGCTACCACTTGGAAACATACTTTCCTTTTGACATGTTCAGTTTATTACTCACTGTATTCCACCCAAGTTGCTTTACCATTAATTAAAAATAGCTATTAAATAGGGATATTTTAGTTACCAGTTCATTAATGATGAGCTTTATTTTCTACATAAACCATATGAAATAGATCAAGTTTATACGTAAATCAGATTTTTTTTTCTTGTAGTATTGAGCTGTCTATAAGTAGTGACGTATTTAATATAAGTCATGGTTCTTTTTCTCCAAGCTTTACCCTTTTGGTGGTTTTAGTTTGGTTTGAGTAGCCTAATTTGTTTTATTTTGATTTAGTGAAGTTATGTGTGAATTGCTTTGGTTGCATGATTGAAGTCAGAATCTGCTGATTTTCAAAACTTAATGCAAGATTCATTTTTATATAAAAGGAACAACCACATGCAAATAAGATGATAAAATAACAATGCCACTACATGAAATGCCAGTATTACCTTTGTAGCCTTATTTGGGTACATGAATTAAGTGGTATCCATTTTCTGCACCTGACTAATACTGCCTGTGACTTTCTGCTCATTTTAAAAGGCAAAGAAGTTCCCAAATCCATCTGCCTTTACACCATGCTGGGTGTGAGATTGTTGTGAGTTCTCCAGTAACATCCCTCTGAGTACTTGATTAGTATCACTGACATCCTTATGGCACTCATAGATAGGAATGCAAGCCTTGTTCTGTAGGCTCTATATCCCCAAATACATTTGTCTCAAAGTGTGTGAAGCTTTGAAAGGAGTATTCATGGGGATGGAAAGTGGAGAACTGATAAGGATGAATGGAAAAATGGAATACAAAAATGAACTTAGTTCACATTATGATAAGGGTGTAATGAACTAGAAGAAAAAGCAATTGGTGTAACATTACTGTTACATTACATTTCTGTTATTAACAGAAATAATAAGAGCTGACTTAAGCCAGTTGTTGGAAACAAATCTTGCTGTTGCTTCTAAGTGTGTGAATGAAGGAAAATATGGTTTCTTCCATTTAAACTCCTGCTGATGGACTCTAAAATAAAGTTCGGTACTTTGCTTAAAATAGGAAATCGGATGTTACTACACTGATAGGAAATCAGGAAATAGGAAAATCAGATGTTACTACACTGGATTGCACAGTGTTCTCTAATATTTGTTTGTGTGTTTCTGCTCACACTGCCAATACAAAAGGAGCTGTAGCTAATAGACATGCTGAATTCTGACACTGTAGTTGATAAAAGAGGCTTTGGTTTGTGCCAACAAAAGACCAAGTAGGATACTGGTAACTTAAGTGTTAAATGGGTATATTTGTCTGACTGGAGTGGAGGTCTTTGGGAAAAAATGTTTTAGTTTTATTTGGTAATTGTGTGGCAAAATTATTTCTTTCTAAAGCTACTTTGTTTGGAAGCTTCTCTTGGTGTGTATATGCACTCATGTATATGTGTGTGCACACATTTTTTATATATCTATTCATAGATTATATACTTGTGATATGTACACAACATGATGAGGACCTTATGTGGATGAAACATAATATTTGAAGCAATTATTAGAAGAAAATGGTCCTAAGATGGATAAACAATATTTTTTTCAGAGTTTGTAAATGCAGGCTTTTCGTGATAGAGGCAGTGATCTCAAAAGTTGAAGAAGCTGGATATAAGTGCTTCATTTTTCTAATCCTGTGTCATCTCCCTAGTCATGTTGTTGTAGTTGTAATGTCGTTTATTGTCTTGTCATGATCATGAGTGTGGAAGGATCTGTAGACATGAAGAGGTGTAATGAACAAGTTTATGCCTTCGGTCCTGGTTTTTGCTGATAGGGATTGCATCTCGAGTGAAGGTTGTTTATGCTAATTTAACCTAGATACCAGTTGGACTCACCTAAAACTGTTGCAATCTAAATTGACTCATACTTCATGCTTTATTTACCAATGATAGTAATGCAGAAAATTTCTTTGGCAGGTTTTTTTTTTTTCCCTTGGAACATGAAAATAAAGTATTAACATGTTGCTTTGCAGTGTTTCCTTAAAAAGGGATTTTTATGTAAGGTTTTCTTGCAAATATAGCTGATGGAATTTTTTTTTGGAAGCCCCAGCATATATCTTTGTCCGCATTCTTGGTGTCAGTTCTTGACATTTATTTTTGCATTTCCTATAAAAGAGAATAGATGCGTGGTTTTGAAAAAATATCTCCTTCCTTCTGATTTAGAGCACTGATTGGTATAAGGGAGTGTCAAACTTCAGACTTAAGAAAGAGTAGTACTGGAAATTTCATCTGGTTTTCTGGGTCTTCTTGTGGTGTGTTGTTGGTTTTTGTGGTGGTTTTTGCTTGTGTTCGTTTGTTTTGTTGGGTTTTTTCCTCTGACTGTTGAATAACTACATTTAGGAGATGTGTTTAATGCCAGCTTGTTCTGCTCATTTGAAGAAGCCACTTTCTCTTTTTTGAAATAAAATTTTACCTTTGATATTTAGCACTTGAAACTTTCTGTGCAATGGTTTTATACCTCTTGTATATATATGTTTTATATATATATATGTTTTATACTTCCTGCCAAGTTTTAAGAGAATTCAAGATGGTGTTAGGGGGACTTGAAGTAATTCCAGTATGAGAAAGTTTGGATACCTTGTTTCAGACAACCACGATGTTGTAGCAGCTGTGTGTTACGGTGGTGGTTTGGAGCAGAGTGTTTGGGGAAGTGGTGTCCCATGAGACCACCTGCTATGCCTGATATGGGGCAACTTTGAGGCCAGTGAGCCTTCCAGCCACCAGGTGAAGTTGTTCTCTGTCTCCCCCCCTTCATTCCAGTTACCAAGTTGTTCTAATAATGCTACACCTGCCAAAGGTGTTAAATTTCCTTACCTCATTTAAGGAAATGTGCTCTTTTAGTTTGGACTTGTTTGTCTTGAATGGAGCATACTTGTGATGGCTTCAGTGTGGGAGTTGTTTGTGTAGAGAGGAGCTGGGTGCTGTAGGTAGCTTGTTTTATAGCTGCCTTGTCACACTTTGTTAGCACGAAAAGGAATGTGTAAGTCCTGAGTTCGCAGAGCTGTTCACTGCTCTGTGCCAACAAACTGCCTGATATTTATTTAAAGGGCAACCTGCTCCTAGTGATAAGAAAGAACCTCTTTAAAAGAATCAAACTCTGCACTGCTTTTAAACAGTCTCTTATATCTAACATTTCTGTCTTAGCTTTATTTTGCCACTCAAAAGTGGAAATGTTTTAAACTATTGGGATCAAAAAAAGCAAGATTAAATTTTAAATTGGCAGTGAAACAACTTTTCAGCTCTTTCAAAATTGAGGATATGAGTATTTTAACTGCTTAGGAAAGTACATTCATGAATTTACAAGCAGATTATGTAATCTTTTTTAAAAAGAAATCTGCTATTTCCTTTTTCTTTTATTACATGCACTTTGCTTCTGTGTAAACGCTTAACCCTTTGTGCAAAGGAGAGTTTCTAGGCATTTCTGAATTCCCTTGATGACAGTGCTAGTTTCTTTTGGTTAAAATGTTTTCCAAGGTGAGTTCAGGATGTTCAAAATTAAGTTTGAGTTTTCATTGGTTCAGCATGTGTCAGTGCTTAGTCTGAAGTTACTATATATTTAAAAAACTGTATATTGTAGTTTTCAGCTCTGAAGGAGTTGCTGTGATCTCATCATTTAAGGATTTCTTAGAGTGAAAAATGAGGTTTTACACTCATTTCCCTTTGTCAAAAAAATTCTGAATATTGAAAATTTCTCCCTGCCCCTCACATTTTCTTAATATTCTCAGTGAGTCTTAGTTATATTTACTAAACCTTGTTAAAGATGTAACTCATTTATTTTGCAGTAACGGAATTAAAAGTATACCTACAGATAGAATGTGATCTGTGGTCCTTTTACAAGAAGTTTCAGGAAAGGAGTGTAATTTTATTTTCATCTTAGGATAAGGTGTTGAGTCAGTGTTTGAAAACTTTTTTAATAGTTGAATTAATGTGGTGTTTCCTATTTTTTATACTGAATCCAAAATATCCTCTGTCGAAGGATCTTGCCATTTCTTGCATTTATTTGTGCTGTTTTACTGAGGGCATTCTTTTCCTGCACATTTTTAGATTAGGGATGGTAATGCAAACTTAATAGTGATGTGTTTCAATACAGAATCCCTCTTGATAGAGAACAAAACTATTTATCTGCTTCGATGTTGGTGTTGCATGGCACAAGGGAAAAATAATTATTCAGGAGAACCTGCAAATATTTTTTTGCCAAGAAACGTTAATTTCTGAAGCTGTTAGTCATCCTTGTAAACTGAAGTTAGGGGAGATGCTTTTGTGAGGTTTATGTCATGATTATGTGCTAACGAAGCGTTTGGCTTTTTGCAGCCTTTGAGGCAGGAGGTAGCCATGGCCACAGAAATCGGCTCCCCGCCTCGCTTTTTCCACATGCCGAGGTTCCAGCACCAGGCGCCTCGGCAGCTCTTCTACAAGAGGCCTGACTTCGCCCAGCAGCAGGCCATGCAGCAGCTCACCTTCGACGGGAAGCGCATGAGGAAAGCTGTCAACAGAAAGACCATAGACTACAATCCCTCTGTAATTAAATATTTGGAGGTTAGTGAATTCATTTTCTGATTTTTGTTTGGAAAAATTTTTTTTTTTTTCTTCCTGATATTTCAGATTGTGCTTTTTGGTTTTCACAGAGAAGTCTGGAATAGTGGAAGATCTGCTGCATTTTCAACCAAAATTACAAATGCTTGTCAGTTTGGTATATTGTGAATAAAAGGGGGGAGGTTGAGCATTGGCAATAAAACTGCATGTTTTGTCTATTTTGTATAAATACCAACTTTTGCATTTTGTCTTGAAATTCCAAGTTGGAGTGCAGTTGAATATCTTGTGTAATGTTCTGACTTTTCATAAAAACTCATTATAAGTAATGTAGTTGTTCTTATTTTTGTTTTGAAATAGAAATTTCCCAAATGGAAGATGAACCATTATCCCTTCCCCTCCAAAATCAGGGCACTAAAAATGTTTTCTCGTCATTTTACTAAATAGCTCTTCTCCTTGCAGTGTGGTCTCTGAAAGTCCCTTTCTATACAGTTAAGAAATAGATAAAAACTTGAATATTCAAGTTTTATTGAAGAAATATTTCTGTAAAAATGCTTATTTAGTTCACCTGATGGGATAGCATTACTTTCTTAAGAAACAGAATTTTCTCATCCAAGATTTACTCTATGAGTACTGGATGTTACCTAGAAGAAATAGAATGAAATCTAATTACTGGCATTGTTGCAGCTGCAACAGAAACATTGCCAAAATGTGTTGAAATTAATTCCATCTGCTATAGCCAGTGCATGGTGATAGCTTGTAGATGTTAACAGATAGATGATTTTCTTAATAACTAATCCATTGTCTTCTAAGATCTCTTTGAACATCAAACATTTTTAATGTATTCTTCTGTTTTAGAAATGCCCCAAAAGAGATTCTCTTAGTAGTGGAGTATTCTTAAAAACAGTTTTAGAAGTCCAGGACCTTTTTACTGTGGCAGGAATAAGCACCCTCAAAATTCTGTTCATTAAAACGGTAACAACATAAAAAAAAAAAAATCAGATCTCCATCTGCTGGCTTCAGTACAGTTGATTTCATTTAATGTGGTTCTATAAAAAAACCAAGAAAAATGTGTCATTTTCTCTTTGTTTAAGAAGTTGTAGCAAACTGTAGTGGTGTATGCTGGGAATGTTTTACCTAGAACTGTAACTTGCTTCCAATATGTGCACACAGATCCAGATGGGTAGGGTCTGTGGCACAAAGCCAAAATAAGTCATTTAATTCTAAATTCGTGAGAAGTGTTTTTGAAAAGGTTTCGTGTGACATCTCACAAACTTTAACTAATTGAAGGCATTGTTATCCCCTGGTCTTCTAAGTTTCATGCATTTGAAAACGTTGTCTTTATGCTTGCACAAGGTCCCTTTGTAGCTCATGTTGCTGTGTGGATTTCATGTGGAGTTCATCAGCACAGCTGCTAATGGTGTAAAATCCTTGTCCTGAATATGAAGCTTTGGCTCTGGGCAGCAGAGTCCCACTGTCTGTGCCACAGTAATGGTCCTTGTTACATAGGACTGCTGCTTTCCTGGTGTTAGCTTCACTTCCAAAGGAGTTGCTTGAATCTGGTGAAATTACCACTTTAAACATTCCTGACTCCTTTTCTTGCAGAGTATAAATTCCACATGTTCCTTTCCTGAGTCCAAAATCTTAACACAATTCATTCTAAAATCCTCAGAGCACTTTGGAATTTCCCAAATAGAATCTCCATGTGTTTCTTATTTTCTGTTATTTACCAATGAAGTACACTATTATGAACTAGAAGTTGTTTTCTTCTTTCCAGAATAGAGTATGGCAGAGAGACCAACGAGATATGCGAGCGATCCAGCCTGATGCAGGATATTACAATGATGTAAGTAAAGTTTTCCTGTTGTGCAGATAAATTTGTCCAGAAAATAGGAAGGATTCCACATGTCAGCTGAGGTTATTTTTGTGTCTGCAAAAAGCCTTAAGGCTGTGAAGGGTGTCTTCACTCTACGTTATTTTGCTCTATTGGAATCCATGTCCATGAAGGGGCCTTAAAGTTGGACAGGCTTTTAATTTCTGTGCATAAGAACTTTGATAATGCACTGAGGTTGCAAAGCTGCTCTTGAAGATGCTGTTTCTGGATGTTTGAGTTGTTAAATCATGCAGACTTTGAAACACTTCTTCCACCTTACTTCTAGTAATATCCCTGCAAATGACAACCTTGCTTTTCCAGAAACGGGTGTTTAGAATGGTGTTTTTCTTGAAGTTTCTGATTTAAATGTCATTAGTAAATCTTTTCTTTCTTTCTTTTACAGTTGGTCCCTCCTATAGGAATGCTGAACAACCCTATGAATGCTGTGACAACAAAATTTGTTCGGACATCTACTAATAAAGTAAAATGCCCAGTGTTTGTTGTCAGGGTGAGTACAGTGTTGGAATTACTTTGTTGTGTTGTCTTAATTTAAATTAGACTGATTTTTAATTGAACGAGAAGGCAGTTAAAGCATCTTCAAATAAAAACAGCCTGTGGAATGTATGAACTACTTCTGTGTCCAGTCTTTCTATGGAGGATTTTAGGAAAATAAATGGTAAGGTCTGTGTACACAAGAGTTCTTACTCTCAGAGTTTGAGGTGCAATTCTACCTTCTTTTATTACATTTCAAAGAGCTGACATATCTAGACTCATAGAGACCAAATTTCCTTTGCTCTTTGGGTCTCCTAGCAGCCTTTAACAACTTTTCCATGATGTCAGAAGTATTGTTTAGCATGGATATTGTGTGCTAGAAATGCACTGGTGCCAGTAAGCTGTTTCTTCTTTACAACTAGAGTTTTTCCATTGTTTTTACAGTGGGCTTTGTCCTGTTGTTAAAAGTCCTCTGGCACAGTTCTGTGTTTTTGCCTTCTCGCATCCTCTAGAAAGTCATTTAGTTGCTTGCATTTCCACTGAGTCCCTGAAGGAGCTCATTATTTATTTGGAGAATTGTGAGGAAATATTTCAATGTTATATTTGCACAGTTTAGTTAAATGTTTCTTTTGCAGTGGACTCCTGAGGGGAGACGCTTGGTCACTGGTGCATCTAGTGGGGAGTTCACTTTATGGAATGGACTGACTTTCAATTTTGAAACAATATTGCAGGTAAAGTAATCTGTCAAGATTTCTTTGTGTTTCCTTGAGGTCTTGGAGCATGTTTTAGGAACATATCTTCACCCTGTTCATCATGGGTTTGTGGTCTGAGTGGTGATGGGAGCCTTAGAGGTCCTCTATTCTGCTCTGATCCCATGTCAGACTATGGCTACAGGCAATTCACTTAATACTTCTCATTCCACCTCCATCTGCTGCATTAACTGTTCTCAGGAATGTGCTATGAGTATTTGTAATAATAAAGAAACAAAGTGCAAATACTCTTACTGTTTAGAAGACCACTGTATACAGAGTTAGGAATTTTTCCCCTCAGCATCTTGAATGTAATTAGATCATCATTGTTCTCATTTCCTCATTGCAGCTTTAAGTTGGAACTTTAGTAACTTCAGTGTTTGTGTGGATCAGACAGTATTTGAATGTGTTTGCTAGAAGTTCTGTTTCTGAATTTGCAGGCTCACGACAGCCCTGTAAGGGC
Source organism: Vireo altiloquus (assembly GCA_013396875.1). Taxonomy (NCBI): domain Eukaryota; kingdom Metazoa; phylum Chordata; class Aves; order Passeriformes; family Vireonidae; genus Vireo; species Vireo altiloquus. Next base: position 61,157 of record VZRF01012067.1, on the reverse strand, counting down.
TATGACTTGGTCACACAATGATATGTGGATGCTGACAGCAGACCACGGGGGATATGTGAAATACTGGCAGTCCAACATGAACAACGTCAAGATGTTCCAGGCACATAAGGAGGCGATTAGAGAGGCCAGGTTTATACACAATATACCATTTTCTGTAGTACCTATTGCCATGATTAGACTGTTCTCTAAGTGTATTCTGGGTGCAGAAATGCATGGGTTCTGTCAGATTCTGGGAAACTTCCTGCACCACATAAACACAATATTTCCTTTTGTTTCCACATTCTCACCGTTTTGCTGGCACCTTTCTGAATTAGTATTGTCCCAGTATCCGCCTCTGCAATATGTTAGAGATGTATTTGTCTGCCGCATTTTGCACTGGTATTCTTTTCATTTTTATATGGTGACAATGTGTATCAGTTATTCCTTTTTATACGCACTGTGTAAGACGACAATTTCATTCCAAATAAAGAATTCAGTCTTTAATAATCTAACTGAATAAAATATAAAGCCTTCAGAAATAAAACACCTGCATAGTTCTCACAAAATAATAAAACACTAAATAAAGTGAAGAACTGCTTGGCTTGGTGAAGCCAAGACTTCCAGTAATACTAAATACCCACGCAGACTGCCACATACAGAAGTCTAATGTTAATACTGAATGGGTTCTTCAAGCTTGAAACTGTAAGAAAGCCATTGAAAAGAAGATTGTAGGATATTCTCTTGGTTCAGTGTTGATGCCTCAGTTGTGCGAATGTCTATATAAAAATCAAATCTAAAGTGATACTTATCAGTAAGATGTAAATGAAGGGTGTTTCTAGAGCAAACCTGCATATAATTTTTAGTAAATGTTTTTAAAGTAAGCCTGAAGAGAAGCTGCAGATCCCAAATGGTGCTAAAACAGTGTTTCTTTGGGTTCAGGTGCTGGCCCTTGGTGATAAAGGTTCACTGCCACAAAGTCGCTTTCCACTAAAGTCACCATTTTTCTTGGTAGGGTGCAGCATTTTCTGCCAGAGTTTGGTTATGCTTACTTTGGATTCAGTTACTGTCTGACTGTCATGGCCATGCACTGAATTTCTCTACTGCTTTAGGCCCTTTCTTGATCATAAAGATCTAGGATTTCACAAGGGCTCCCTCGTGTTCTTTCACTGCACCAGAAAGAAAGTTGAGTGCCTGTCAGTTATTGGAGATGTTCTGGCCCTATTCACATGGGTTAATAACTCCTTGCTTTTCCAGTGACTTTCATCAATCAATGTTAACTGCTGAATCTGGAAGCTGCTTATGTGTCTGTAGGATACTTTTCATGTTGTTGGTGGGGTGTAATAAGAGGGAGTGTTTCCAAATTGCTCTTATAAGTGGTATGTTTGTTTTATATAGTTTTTTTTTCCCCCAACAGTTAAACCAAGTAGCATTTTCCTGTAACCAGCTTTCCCTTATTTTTTGCTTCTCTACTGCAAAGCACCTGTGCCTGAAGAGGAGTTTTTTCCTAAGAACTGTTCTCCTGTGCTTCTATGCAGTGTCACTTTCTTATGGTATTACCAAACATGAAAATCTAGGGTGACAGTTACCAAATGGTATTGATGTTTCTTCTCATCCTGCAGAGAAGGCACTACTGTGTGCAGTCACAGATAGGAAGGTGCTAAGAATAAATGACAGATTTTTTCCTCATTTGACAGGGGACTGCAGTGCAATAGTAATCCTATGCTAAATTCATGTCTTGTGGTGAAGTGCTGTATGGCAGGCACTGTATGCACTTAAAGTGCCTATGTTCAAATGCCTCCTTCAGTGTATAACACATTACAGTATAATTTTGCCCTGTCTGAGAAGCATAGATAATCTGTTAAATGCTGACTTCTTTCCCCTGCTGTGTGTCTTCATGTAACAGTTTCTCACCCACGGATAATAAATTTGCTACATGCTCTGACGACGGCACTGTTAGAATCTGGGACTTTCTACGTTGCCATGAGGAGAGAATTCTTCGAGGTATGTGTACCAAAAGTACTGATTGGGGTATTTCAAGAGGGGGAAAACCTTTTTTTTTTAACTAGGTGTTCACAATACAGAAGTATCAGCTTGTCTACAATTTTTGTCTTAATGCTCCAAACAAGTTTTTGTTTGGCTGCTTCTCTAGGTGCCTTTTATTCAGAGAGGCTGCAGTTCACAATGGCATTACACTGTTTACTCTCCACTTAAGCTCTGAGCAATGGAGGTGGATATAAGGACATTTTACTGCTCCTAATATGGTAGAAACAGCTGTTTCTGGATCAGGAATACGTTTATCTTTCTCCAGAGCTTAATCTTTGTGCCCACTGTTATTTCAGAACATGCATCTTCATGCAGAGGATTCCATTCTTTTCACAGGCATACCTTTCATTCTGATTCCTTCAGAGGCAAGGTAGTTATTTCTCACTCCTTAAGAGGAAGAGAGTATTTAAGTAGAGAAAACAGGTAAATTTTGATCACATCATTTATAGCACAGGCACATAATCCTAGCTTTGGTCAAAGTTTTCTGTCCAGCATCTATGTACACTAAATTCTGGTGCCTTTCCACTGGCCTTCTTGAGCCTTTCTCCTTCTCTTGCTGCAATCCTAATGAGCAATAATTAGCTTCTGCCAGCTGTTCCCTTTTTGCAGAGATGTCCAAGGTACATAATTTAATAAGAGAATGTATTGAAAGGCTGCTATGAGACTGAGAGTTGTAGATTTGCAGATAATCTGCAAAGAAGATATGTAATAAAAGCATGGGCTTTCAGTTCTAAGTGTGTGAGCTTGTTCAGTGCTTTCCTAAGTTAAGGAATTTTTGGTTTTTTTAAATCATGCCTCCAACTTGGACCTACATTCCATATTTTACGAAGTAGAGCTCTCTCTGTTTCTTTTAACTCCTAATCTCTCCTCTTGTTTTACAAGCATGTTACTTTTAAACACCACTGCTTTGCAAAGACATTGAGCTTCAGCATTATTGCAGTGCTGGTATTTTAACAGCATGTGTCCATAGACATTATGGTAGGTGTGTTCCTAGCAGGACCTGGCAAACAAATTTCTGGGTTATATAATTTACACCTGTTACTCTGGAAGGCCTCAAAACAGATTTTGGACTGTTTTGCTTGATGCTTTACAAAGAAATCATTCTGCCCTAAACATATTCTGTACCCTCCTCTGAGTATGTACTAACTGTGTGGAGGAAATAGGGATTGCCTCCGTGCAGAGTTGTCAAGGTTATAAAAATCCCTCCACTTCTACATTCTTTCACTGTTCTGTGTAAAATAGGAGAAAAACCTTTAATTTAGGCTATAAAGAACAGAACTTGCACTATGTTTTCTTGTTACCTGTGTATATTAACAGTTGATTGTAGCAAGACCTCAGATAGAATTATCCTGGAGTTTCTTAGAGTTTATACATCTCAATATTCAGTTTTTAGTTTGCACATAGTTCTATAAAGAATACATTTTCCTACCCACAATACACTTCACCTTTTGTGTAAGTTAGAAGTAGTTTGAAAACTTTAACATCTTTGGATAAAGTTGAACAGGGCAGATTATTCCTTGTTTCTACTGTCAGATAAGCAAAAAACCACCAAATCCCAACCTAAACCCAAAGAAGACCAGCAAAAATAATCCCCCACAACAAAGCAAAATAATACCCAAAGCCCTGATTGTTGGGAGGATGTCTCTGTGCAGACATACAGGTTTGATTTGGCTTCGGTCTCTAGGACTGGTTTTAAATCTGGTCAGAAGAGTTATTTGAAAGAGCTCATGGGTAAGATGTTAATTTTCTTGGTAGAAAATACAAGCTTTCACTCAGTTATTTGGAGGTTAGGGCTTATGGCTTTAGGATACTGATCTTCAGCTTTTGGCTTCTCCATGTGTATTCTGCTTTTACACAGTTACAAGTGTGACCTGTAATATTTTGCTGGGTACAGCCTTCCTGCTGTGTAAATACTCAAGCCATTGCCATCCAGTTAGTGAGCTGTAAATTAAAATTTTGGTGCCACTATGTCGGCAGGATTTTATGTACATTGTTTAGATCAAATACAATGCTGGGAAATTATTTTTATTCCTTACTTTCACACATCATACAGCTATTCTGGATAATGTTGGTGAAGTTGAAGGAGTTCTACAGTGTCCTTTAGGTCCAGAGCTTCACTTGATATGTTAATGGTGCTCTTGAAGTTGTCACACTGAATTATAAAAATCAAATGTAATTAGCAGTTTACAGTCAGATGTATTAATAAAAAAGATTAGCACTCACAGGGATAATGCATCAATATATTGTTATTCTTAGTGAATAGTAAATAGAAAACACTTTAGTGTTTTTTCAAAAACAAATTAAGGAACATATTTTGAAAAACAGATTTGAAAATTCTAATGGTAAGGAATGCTTTTAAAGCAGTTCTGTAGAGAGCATTAAAATTACTGGGATAAGCTTAGCTGATGTAAAAAAGACAGAATTCCACAGACCTACTGCAGGTGCTTTTGCTTGCACTGGAGCAAACTAATATTTATTCCTATTATTTATTGACATATTTCCCTTAAAAGTGGCCTGAAGCAACAATTCTAGACTTACCTTCTGAAGAGTATTGGGAAAAACAATGGAAGTGGTAAATTACATAAGATGAATTCTTAAGGTTTTCCTGCAGTTCCTTCAGCTCTGTAATAGGCTTCACATTTTTTCAGTGGTTTAACTGATGAATACATGGCCTGCGTGAGAGACACTTATTAACTGGATCCACTTTCATTTAATTTGTCAAAGAGAAGATAAACAGGACACCCTCTAGGGTTCTTCATATGTTGTGCCAGAGGTTCTGAGTCTCTTTTCTTCAATCTCCAAGTCCCTTTACTGACCAGTTTTTTACTGCTTAATGCTGCTTTGTTTCGACCACCGTGGCTTTCCAGGGCACAAGAGGTGGAGTTGAGGCATTTTATTAGAAGTACATGCAGAGTTATCAGGCTCCTTTTTAATACCCTAAATAAATAAATAGGATTAAAGTCTTGTTTTTTGGGGAGCCATCTTTAAATAATTCAAGTGAATTATCTTGGAAGAACTTGCAGGTGGAGGAAATAGCATTGAGTGTCATTGCTTCCCTACAGCCCAGGTACTGCTTGTCTTTTCTCTTGAGGTAGAGCTGCTGTGGACCTGATTTTGCAGCAGTTGCTTTTGCCTGGGTGAATTTCTGTCACGGTGCTGTGTTGATGGTAACGAGTGCAGTTTAGTCCCCTTACTAAAACACATATAGGAACTTTACTGATGTTAAAAATATGTTCTTTATAAAGTAAGACATGGAAAACAAGCTATAGTATAGCAACATTTTATTCTCATGACAATAATCTGTTCCTCTGAAAGGCTTTTCCAATAAAACACTCTCAGGTCTTTGTGTGAGCTGTTGCAATGAAGTTAATGCTGAGAACATTTCTGTGAGAACATACACATGGATATCTTCTAATAATGCTAAAAACATCTACTGTAAAACTGTATGCAGTACAACCTTCATGTCCCTTTATTTATATGAGAAATTAATGCTATTGCTGATTTTTACTGGTGTCAGTGACATTCTGGGTGGTGTTTTTGTGCTGATGTGTCCCTGAGAATATTTTGGGTAGGTCATTAATAAACACACGATTCCTTAATTATTCCCAGCATGACATTGTGGGCTAGGAGACTACAAATAGATTTTGGATTTCTCAGTTCCCCTGTTCTTCTTTCTCCTTCCTTTTACAGTCACCCAGAACCCAGTAGAACTGAGTGCTTGGGAGAACTGTAATTCATTCTGAAGTGTAGATGAGCTCTGTATTCCCAGGATTTCAAGAGTTGCCTGCCTTAAATAGGTCTTTTGGGGAGGACAACTCCACCCAGCTCTCTGAATGATGGTATAACATTTACTTTCTAAAACACTTTATAGATTAATTTTTCTATTTTCTGTCTCTAAAATAGGGTAATACGCTAAATGATCTTTTGCCCAGTGTGGTAGACTTGGCAAAAGATTTGTCTTAGCCTAATTTGAACAATTAAAAGCAATCAAGATTTTATTGCATTCTGCTTGGATTTATAATGTGCAGGTTGTAACGACATCTAATTTTTAACACTCTGACCTACAAAATAACACATGTCTTTGTGCCTGCAGAAGTCACAGCAATCGTGGTAAACAAACTTTTCATCTGCTCACAGGTTCTGGAAAAGTGTTTCTGCCTCTAGTCATACTGAGATAACTGAGGAACCTTCTCTTTCATTTCTCCATTTTTATTAACAATGTACCACGAAGTTCCTTAAGCTGTTTAAATCTGTTGTATGGTTTGTATTCTCTACACTTTCTCCCTGAAAGGCAAGGGTCTCTTCCGGGCTTTTTTCCTCAGTCAATTAACAAATCCTGTACTTGATTTAGACATGAGTTCCATAGGTAGAAGGAACCTGTGGACCAGAACTACATCTTTGACTTCAGCCCTCACTTTTAAACATGCATTATCATCTAGCTCTTAGCCTTGAAACTATTTCTTCTTCTTGGAATATAATTGAACTCTACGTTGGATAATTTAAAAGAATAAAATCCGAACATTGCTGTTTCCAACTTTATTACCCTTATCTGAGGTTTTTCTTTTTTTTTCCTTGTCTCAGCAAAGAGAGAAAACTCAGCAAATTCCAGAAATGCATATCTTGTCAATACCATCTTTCTTGTAAGGAGACCTACTGTTTAAACCTTCAGGGTTTTTTTGTGGGGATTCCTTCTTTAGACTGTTGGGATTTCAGGTATATTTGAAATGTCTTCTAGTCTACTGATGCACCCCTACATGAATATTAGAAGGTTTTTTTTACTCAGAACAGAAGCTCAGGATGAGATGAGACCTGGCTGATAGTGGCACCAACCATATCCATCTAGAGAAGGCAAGTCCTTGAATTTTTGAACTTAAAAAGGTGAACTGTTTTTGAATGCTGGGATTGGACCAGTTCAGTCTCCTCTTTGTTGGTGGACTTTTTGTTTGCCAGCTTGTGTTGCAGGTCTCTGATCTTGGTTAATCTTTGTTACCAAAGCTGGGGCTGGGGGAAGGAGGTGTTGCAGCTTAATCAGTTGAGGAACAGCTGCAAATGGCTGTGCTTTTCATGTGCATTATGCACAAGAAATGTTAAGGAATATATGTTAATAGTGAATGTGTGAGAGGTTTTTTTCCTGCACAGTTGGGATCACTTGCACAATCTGTGATACAGGAACCCTGTTGTTCTGCTGCTCATGTTTTGCCAGTAATCCTGCCGCTGCTCCTTTGATTTTTTGTGCATTGTGGGCTCTTCATAGTCTCGTTCACTCTTCTCCTCTCATTAGAAAATGTCACTGCCTTTGTGAGACAAGAAGTTAGAAATATTGTATACAGTTTCCTGCTTCATAAATGGAAGGTATCACACAACATATATTTATTTCCATAGCATCTTTCTTGACACTTTGTTCTAAGTAGCACCAAGGACTTGGAGTGTGAATACTTAGACCCGTTCCTGAGCTTATAGATAATCTGTCTTTGCTGCTTGTTAGGATGGTGGGTATAACCTACACTAGATAAGAAGAATCCCATTTCTTGCTTGAGGCTGCTAAAAAGTGTTCAGGTGTCATCTGATTACTCAGCATTATTCCAGATAATGACTTCCAAGACTAAAGTGCATTGGTTTTCCTTGTATGGGAAACTTTCTTTAGGTAGGCTTGATTGGAATATCCACTTCTATCTGTTTTAATGGTAAAAATCCATCTGAGAGTTGAGAAACTACCTGCTGTATTGACTTACATCAGCTTTCTATTTGTGAAGTGTTCTGGATTGAAAAAAATTTGGGGTTGATCCACTAAGTTGAGGTGCTCGATTTCTGTGATTAAAAGATGGCGATAAGGTGATAGCTTCAGGCTTTTGCTCTGCTTCCTAAAACAGTTCCAGGAGAATTAGAAGATACTGAAGATTGCTCTTGGAACTGGTTGCACACGATATGCCTAAAAATTGTAGTTCATTTGTGAGTAGCGTACAGCATACTAAGTCTTAGAGTTCTGATTTTTATCTAGAACCAGTGTTTTGAAAATCCTGAAAAATTAATAGGAAATGCGTAGAATTGTCAAGGAATGGGTAAAAGAGATCATAAGACATGAACCACAGCACTGTGCTATCAAAAAGTGATACTGCACACTTCTGTCAAGGCCTTTCATGAGACAAGGATGAAGAGACACTGTCCAAGAAGGAGATTTAGATTCAGATGCAGCTTTGAAACACTTTCATCCTTTAAAATTGTCCTGAAACTGGAAGTTATAAAATCACTCACATTGAGCCCAAGGGCAAATTTTACACTGATATTTGAAACCCATCTATTCTCTTAAGCTTGGAGGAATATTGAGAAACCTTAGTGTTTCCCAGGACAGCCAGCTCTCAATGCTGCTGAAATACAGGATGGTTCCATAAGAAGTTCTCTGCATCATTAGGATTTCTTGCCTCTGCTTCCTTTTGTGTGTCTGACAATTGCAAGGGGTAGATAAATACTGCTCTAGGTGGAACCATTTTTACATGTTGTTAGTTATAAGTACTTGAGGGATGAGAACTTCGTTTCCATCCCTTGTGACTTCACATGGAATTAAACATATCGGGCACAATACTCTGTGTGGGGGTCAGGATCCACCTGCAGTGAGCCACTGGTGCAGCTGTGAGCTTTGTCCTTCAGCCCTACTCACGATTGTGAAGTAAGAAAAACTCTGTATAAGCAGATTGCCTTGATACTAATGATAAAATCCTAAGTTACAGAGGCATTTGAATCCTGATGCCAGGGTATTACCAGTCTTCCTCTCTCAGCACAAGTGTGGCTGTTGAGAAGGAGGCAGGCTGGGTGCCATTAAGGATGGTGGCCTCCAGGTCATAGCAAAAGTTCTCAACAAAAAAAAAAATCTGGAATTAACCTTAAGCCAGTTATGTTAGTAACTCATCTCTGATAAAGTCTTATGTGGATAAATACTCAGAACTGGACACTTCATTGATTAGTTTTTTAATGGAGTCTTTTATCTAACCATTTTCTAACCATTTTATCATACCATTTCCTCACCATAGATGAAATAAAGCTCTTTTGGAAAAAGTGGTGGAAGTCTTCAAAAAACAAAAAAAACCACAGCTCCTTGCTGAAAATAATCCCTGTCAGTCCCCAGAAACTTTCCTTACAGGCTTCTTGATGCCACTTGTATGGGTTAAACAAAACTCTTTTAGTTATTTATCTTTCCTATCTGCTAGACTGTACTAAAAGCTTTTGTGCATCTAGGTAAGCATAAACTTTGCAAAGTATTTGATATTTTCTTTGCATCATTTCTATTCTACGTGTCTAAATTATTTCCTTTTATTTTTACATTTAGCTCTGAGTGCTATTACAGGTTTAGTTTTATCATATGATCAGTAGCACACTTGTCATACTTGAGATTACGTGTTCCTAGGGACAGCCAACCCAGGGAGATGGGGAGAGAGCTTGCAAGTATTTTCCCTAAAATATGGTGGCATTTTTTTCATGTCTTCCATAACTGGCTGGCATTAACTTTCTCAGGAGAAAGCCGGTCCTGCTTGTGATACATTGCATTTTTAGGAAGACACAGTCAAAATCTAAACTGGGAATGTGCTGAAATGGGATTGTATAACAGACCGGGAGAAAAGGGATAAATAAGAGTCCTGAATAAATCTATGTGAAAGGTGGCTGGAAATAAGAAGCGTAAGTTCTCAACGGAAAGTGTGGAGTGAGTGAGGAGGCTGAGGCAATACAAAAAAACTAACAGCAGGTCGTCTAAGGATTGAGAAAAGCTGGTGACAGTGTTAGTGTGGAGATGAGAATGAGGTGTGGTGGAACTTAGCAAGTCACACTCCGGGCATTTTGTGAATAATTTGAGGCAACCTCAGTCACTGGATCAGCCTCTGAAGAGGCAGAGGTTTTCTGGCACAAGTGGACAGTGTGGAATGTGCCAAGAGTGTATTTATACTAATCTGGGTAGGAATAGTACCCATAATATCTTTTACATTTTAGGTGTCATGACTTGTAGAGACTCAAGTTGATGAGTTGGAGTAGAGTTAGGAACATGCTCAATATTTGTTCCAAAGATGAACATGGAGGGAATTGCAGAATTGCTGAGTTGGAAGAGACCCACAAGGATCATGGAGTCCAGCTCCCTAGCCCTGGACATCCCCAAGAGTCACACCATGTGCCCGAGAGTATTGTCCAAACCCTTCTTGAACTCTGTCAGGCTTGGTGCTGTGACCACTTCCCTGCGGAGTCTGTTCCAGTGCTCAGCCATCCTCTGGGTGAAAAACTTTCTGGTGTCCAACATATCTCCTGACTCAGCTGTAGCTGTTCCCTTGGGCCCTGTCACTGGTCACGAGAGTGAAGAGATCAGTGTCTGCTCCTCTGCTTCCCCTCAGAAGGAAGTTGTAGACTGCAATGAGTTCTCTCCTCAGTCTCCTCCAGGCTGAACAGATAAATCACTTCAGCTGCTCCCCATATAGTTTGCCCTCCAGACCTTTCAAAGTCCTCATGGCCTCCTTTGAACTCTGTCTAAAACTTAATGTCTTTGTTGTCTTGTGATGCCCAAAACTGTCCCCAGGACTTGAGGTGAGGCCAGCCCAGTGCAGAGCAGAGCGGGACAATTCCCTGCCTTGCCCGGCTGGCGATGCTGGGCCTGGAGCTCCCTAGGGCATGGCTGGGCGTGGTGCTCTCTAGGACGTGGCTGGACCTGGGCGTTCTCTAGGGCATGGCTGGGCCTCCTGGTGCTCTCTAGGGCATGGCTGGGCCTGGTGCTCCCTAGGGCATGGCTGGGCCTGGTGCTCCCTAGGACATGGTTGGCCCTCCTGGCTGCCAGCACACTGCTGATTTGTATTCAGCTGGCCATCCATCAGGACCCTCAGGTCCCTTCCCACACCTGCTCTCCAGCCTCTTCCTCTGTCCGAACCCACAGCCAGGCCTGGCCCGGCCCAGGTGCAGAGTCCCGCACTTGCCCTTTTTGAAGCTCATATGGATGGTGATTGCCCAACTTAGTGAGGGAGGGATGCCACCTTTTCCTAGGTGCAGTCAGAATGATATCTCCACCACCTGATTAAAATTCATTATGTTTAGTAGTCCTTGTGAAGCAATATGAACTCTTTTTTCTTCTTTTAAGTTTTGTCAGTTTACAGCTCTAAAACCTGAAGTGCGTCTAAGTTGCTGCTCAGATCTAAGGTTAGCTCTGGTTCACTTCAGTTGGGAGCACGAACAAGGTACATGTGTCTGTTTCTGCAGAGAAGGCATGCAAGCATGTACTGAAGACTTATTTTCAAAGTTCAGTGCCAGAACCTTCCAAGGGAAAGTGATCCTTACCTTGTAGCAAAAATACAAATTGTCACTTTGTTCTGCTACTCACAGATAAGACTTTTTGTTGAAAACTAAACACTTCTTAGCAGAAGACATTTTGATTTTTGCAGTTGAAAGTATAAAGGTGTCTTGCAGGTAGAGTAACTGTTGTGAAGTTTTTATATATTCATTTTTATTTGTAAAGGGAAGGATTTTAATGGGGGGTATTTTTTTTGTTACAAAAGCGTTAGGGCTGTTAAGTGTCTTAGCTAAAGAAGCAAGCGTGACAAGTATAACTACACAGGAGAAATCTAAAGCATCTCAAAATATATTTATCTTATAAAAGATTTCACAGACAAAGTTTAACAGTTCCTCTATCCCAGACAGTTTAGACTACTATTTGTAATTATTAACTCAATGGAAGCGTCTGCTATTTCTAGTTCTGCAAGACATTATTTTGATATATTACACAAGCTGTCCAGTTCAATGCATCAGCTAGTTAGTTATTTTTTGTATACAATATTTTCTTAATGTTTGTCATATTGGGTATGCATTGGTTTTGCTCCACTGGAGGTATGTAGAGATCTATTCCAGATGTAACTACAGCCACCTTGAGAAGTAGTTATATTGTTGCAATTTAATTTACTGGCATAGACAAGAACTGCAAGTATTTTACATATATTGTCGTTGAAGACAGAAGGTGATTTTTATCTGGTTTTGACCGTTTATAGAAATTTTGTGTGAAACTTTTTGCTCACCAAAATTAGGTTTTAAAGGGAACTCACCATATATAAACATGAGCCTGACCTGAAAAATTGAAAGTTAACTATAACAGGACTGGAGCAGGTGCTTCTACTAAGTCACCAAGATCTTGGCGAGTAAACTTCAAGTTTTCCTTCAGAAAAGCTGAGGAATATGTTACCTTAGCTGCTTGATATTGGGAAGAAAAATACCTTTTAGTAAAAAACAAACCCAGCTTCCTGTGTGTTCTGGCAGATGTGTATTTTCTACCATATGTACAATGGGTTTTTTTCTCTGCCTATTTAGAATGGTGGAGCATGAAAATATTGTAGATACTGTATTAAAATCTTGTATTTTAAACGTCATTGCTTTAAAAAAAATCATCTGAAGAGAGTCGTAATAACCTTATAAATTAGTAGCTGTAATACTACTGTAATAGCTTTAATTATTCTAGTTCTCAAAGAGTAAAATGAATTAATGAAAAAAATGTAGCTCAGGAACCTGTCTGTTATTAGCAGCATATTGATATATGCTGGGGAAATAAAATAATTATACAAAAAGAGTAGAAATAATTAAAGTCTAAAAAATTATACAATACTTTTTACATTTGAACTTCTCTTTATAGCTGACTTCCTTTTCTCTTCTAGGATAGCCCTGTTCAGCTTTATTTTTTTCTCTGTGTTAAGATTTAAGGAAAGAGTAGCTCTGGTACACATTTACAATCCTCAGAATTTGGGTAGCAAGACCTTAACATTCATTCTTGCTTAACACAAAGCCTGGTGCTCCTTGAGATCCATTTTTCATCAAAGGTTGAGATTCTTACTGGCTTTATAAATAACCACTACACTTAAGGATTAAAAAAAGTCTGAGTGTCATCTTTGGATTCAGTGAAGAGCTGATATTCCACCTCACCCTCCTGAGATGGTTGAAAGAGTAAAACATTTTCCTTTGAAAAGGAAATTTTCACCATTTTTTAATATTTGGAGATATGTAGCACAAATACTTGTAGAGATGGTATTCATGTGTAATTTCCCACTTAAGTAAAAGTTTATTTGCTATCCCTAGAAGATCAAATTAGTTCAAACTCATTTGATGTTCCAGATATGTTGGCATTATAAAAATAAATATAATAGTAAAGTTAAACATTCTAAAAAAGAAAATAGTTTATCTCCTTTTCTAATCCAGAAGAAAACACATTTAAAAGACCATTTTCACTGCAGAGATGATCTCATGTTCAGGGTCCTTTTTTTTCACCTGTTCTCTTACTGGGGCAGTAGGAGAGCATGAGAGCTTTGCTTAATTTTAGAGATTGTGCAATCTCTGTCCTTGGAGGTTTTCAGAGAAAACCTGGATAAATCCCTGAGTGGCCTGATCTGACTTCATAGCTTTGAGCAGCAGATTGAACAAGAGACTTCTGAGATTTCTTCCAGCCTGCCTTACCCAGTGGTCTTGGGATACTGAATTATACTGAATTCCCCTGTTTTGCCAAAGCCACTAAAAATCCTACTAATGTAGGATTCAGCTGCCCACCAGCATATGACATAAGGAACTGATCTTGAAAAGACAAGCAAAAAAAAATTTTTTTTTTTTAGTTCATTTTTCTGGCAGCTTTTACCATGCTTGAGGAAATGCCCACTGTTTGGATTGGAAAGGTTTCATGTTTAATGCATCTTTTTTTTAGAGATGATAAGTGTTTGATCATTCCCTAGTAACTAATAGTATGTTAGATGTAATCATTACTGACGTTTCAGAACTTCTTGTGTCCTACAAGCATTAAAACTTTGTTGTAGATAAGATGGAAGGTGTGATAGTGTGCTGTCAGAATCTTTGAAGCTCCTGCTCATTAGGTGAACCAAGACCTATAGATATATATACACTCTATATATGTAATTATTATATTTGCATATATAATTTTTATGTAAACATCTCTAATGGTCCCAGTGGCACATTTTGCCTTAATACTTGTTTGCTGCTTTCTTTTATGTTTCAAAATGATGCAGTCTTGAAAAAGAGTGTGCAGGTTGTATTGTAAAGCTCTAAAGCCCATGCACAATTAAATTGAAAGTGTTTGCTTTAAAAGAAAACAGAAGAAGAAAAAAGTGACTTAGGAGGATGCCTTACTCGTTGAACTAGGGCAGCCTGGGTTTGTGATTTCTCTAGATCACATTTCCAGGTTCTCCAATGACTCCATAAGTAGACCTGCATTTACAAAAATGAGCCTTTACCTCCAGGTGAGATTGTCTAACACCAATCTTTTTTCTTCTTTTTCTTTCAAGTATGAGCTGGTCTCTAGAGTATATTTCACTGTTCACTCCCACACCTGTTCCAGGTCTTCACTGACTTTAATGTTTAAACCAAAATTATTTAATTTCCAAATTTAAGCATATTAACAGAAGACTGCACATTACTAAATATTGAGACTGCAATTATGTTAAGGTTAAAAAAATTAATTTTAGAAGTTGTTTTGTCTTAAAATGTGAAAAATACAGACCAGAATTATTTAGGTGTTTTTACTACAACTGAGTTTAGAAGGGAATAACCACACATTTCAAAACTTGTAGACAAAATTCCCCCATTTGAATTGTAATTAATCAGGAGCAAGGTACTGTTGCACATGTAAAATCCAATCTGGACACTCTAAAGGATATTTCTGTGTGGCACAGGTACTTCCAGTTGTTAGCAAGACATCTTTGTTTTCTAAGGATTAACTAAGTCTGCAGCCTGATAGAGTGCTGGGTGTTACTGCTTGCTGTTTGGGCCTGGTTGAGAATAATCCTGCCTTTTCTTTGTCTGCCTTCTGTTCTTTCTTATTCATGCATAATTCATAGGCAGAAATAGTGTTTTTAATTAGACCAGCTGATACAGTGAGAGAAAAGAGTAGGGCTTTGTTGTTTGGTTTTGGTTTGGTTTTTTTCTTTTAAGGCTATACCAACCATTCTTAAGGATGCAGAAAATTGCTTATTTTAGGTCAGCTGATGCAGTTGGATAATAAGATGCCTTCTTCCTGCAGATCTTGCTTTATGCCCTTAAATCTTCAAGCAACAACAACTCTTTGTTGCTTGCCTAGCAGGAACTCGCCTACTTAAAATGTCTGCAAAAGGTTTTTTCTCTTTAGCAATACACACATTCTCAAAAGCCTTCTCTTGGCTGCTTTGCTAAATTTAGCCCTTAGGAATATTGATAATATTGGTGGATTTGGATTACTCTTGATTGCCATTCTCCTTTGGGAAGTCCCTATTCTCCAGAGACTCAGAAATGAGCACAGGGTGTTAAAATTGCAAATGTAAAAAGCTAAATCCAATGAGACAGTTCTTTTATTACATTTAATTACTCTGCAATTATTCTTTGGAGTTCTTTGATTAAAGGTAGGTTCTTTGTTTCACACTACTCCTAGTTTGCTAGGAATATCCCTTGCTTCTAAAGGAATGGAGGAAAAAAAGATCATTCTAGTCACCTACACAAGCATGTTAGAGGTGTCATTTCTGTAGTATGTATTGGATTTGCTGGCACTTGCAAACAGGGCTTTTCTAAAAGTGCAGTCAGGAATTTTAGTGCTTGTATTAAGCACTAAATTAATTAATTATTAAGCATTAGAACTCCTGTGGTCACATTGCAAAACTGGGGGCTTTAAATATCAGGTGCCCTCGTGCCAGCCGTGTTTGTAGGGATGCAGGCAGACCTTCCTGGCTGGAGAACACATCCTGCTTGCTCAGAGGCTTTGCACAAACCACCTGATGCTCTCCCACTGCCATTTTCTTTTCTGTGCATCACAGAGTTCTTCAAGGACTATCCAGTTTTTCTCCCTAAAACACTTACTGTGGGTGTTTCAGTCTGCGATTTCACCGTGAGGATGTCTCTTCCTAGTAAGCTTGGCTAAAAATACTGGCAGTTCATCTGTGTTTTGCACAATGGTTGAAGCTACATTAGTTTCTGCAGAACTCTGTCATCTCAGGTATCATCACTTCCACAGGTGTAGCAAACCACAGAAATTCAAAGAAGGTTCTAAATAATGGGGGTTTATTCCACAAAAGTGACTTACTAGATGGTGCAGGAACTGTTTTTAACCCATTGCACAAAATTTATTTACCTAATTAATGAGTTTTGTTGCAACAGAATGTTGGTATTTGAATAAGGAGGTTTTTTTACTTTCTTGAAAGATGGAATAATTTACATTGCAAGTAAATTTACTTATTTCAACATATTTTGCAAGTAACAAATAGGCATGAGACAATTTTCCTGAGAAATACTTAACAGCAGCAATTATCACAAGTATCTAAGCAAGCATAATTCATTTTTGGTATATGAAAGGGAACAATGTGGGGAATTTAAATTAGATTAGAATTGAATGTGACTTAAAGTGCCATATTAAAAATCTTAGAAATTAATGTTGCATTTATTAGGCATGAAGAGCATCAGAATGTTTTTCATGATGTGTATACTCTTTGCAGTCCTTGCACAGAAAGGACTCGAGCTTAGGAGTGAAGAGATAATTAATTTTTCAGTTTGTTTCAGTCCATGGCCCTTGGACTGGTCACCTGCAGGGCTGGGAATGGTAACCCAGCTGGTTCAGCTGTTTTGTGATAACTCTAGTTCCAATCAACCTGAACAAATTAGTAGTGAAAAAATGATAAATTGCACTAATAATCCTGAAAATCTATCCCCCTCCAAAAGAAAAACTTCCATTCACACAGTAGCAGAAAAATCTTCCTAAAACCACTTGGTAGATAATGAGGCTGTCTAACTTTTCTCTAACAGTAACTTTTGTACAGGTTTTTTTGTACATGAGGTATGTGTACAAAGCAGCAGGACTATTTTCTGCTTCCTTGCCGTGGAATGTGTGTCACACAGACTGCATCTCCCTGCAGAGCTGAGGTCCCCAGTGGTTTCTGGGAGAGGTGCACTGATCCGAGGCACAGCCTCCTGTGCTGTCTCGGGGAGATCAGGGAGCTGCTGCTGCAGTGATCCAAGCCCAGTGTCCAGCAGGTGTTTCCCAGCCTGCTTTACCTTCTCCCAGCATAGTGCTTGTGCAGCTCCTCACATTCATGACACATTGAACTCTTGTAAAACTGCATCTTGCTAGCAGCAGATAATTCACATGGGAGTGTGTTCCAAAAGCAGAGACCAGCCTAATGAAGGTGTATTCTGTGTACTAAAACAATAACTGTATTTTATTTGCACTGAAAATAAACTGTTGACATGGGATTATACCTGTTAAAGCTTCTTCTTTTTGTTAACTTTTTAAGGTTAAAAATGCACTTTACTCCCCAATACAGGGTTGCTGTGTTAACAGAAATATTAAAAATCAAAATGTAAGTTTGGCAGTACTGTTACCTTGCATCATTTTGCCAACAAATATATTTGGTTTTTTTCAGTTTTACTTCAGGAGCAATGATATGCTCTTACCTAGTCTTTCTTAAACAGAAATGAAACCATCTCATCTCATGAGAGTTATCTTTCTTTGGTCTGTGTATGGAAATTTATCTGTGCAAGTGAAGAGGTGACTTTATGGCTTCCCCCACAGCACCAATTCACTTAATCAGTAATTTTATTTTACAGAAGATTTCTAAAGTCCAACTTCCTAGAAGATAAATGCTGCATTTTGACATTCCTCAGCTTAGCTACACACATCACCTAGAGCACTGTAAAAGGTGTTTTATTTGAGAGCACAGATGAGTTGCACTCCAGGCCAGGAGAGCAGCCTCACACTGGCAATGCCCTTCCCTTCATTATTTCTGTGCTTAACCTACTTCATTCTGTCTGTTATTTCCCAAACCTGTGCCATTTTCCCAAGAGCACTTGCTTTTTAGCTGTCTCCTGTCTCTGGAAAGAGTTCATTGTGGTCATGGGAACTGGTTTGTACACTTCTGAGACTGCAAAGATACTTTGTATTTTCTTCCTTTTGGTGTGTGTAAGATTGAAAATTTAATTTAAAAGTTGCTACAGAAAGCACTGAGAGAAATCTAAAGATTCCTTAGGAAAAAGCTTCCTTCTGAATCACATTGCCCCAGTAAACACTTGTTCTCTTTTGCCTTTAATTTTAAATTGATGCTATAATTGGTGCTTTTTTTAGTGGTTTGAGCCACATTTTTTCCGCAGCTGCAGATGAGTTGAAGTTTAGCAGGTATCTTTTGTAGTGCTGTTTTTGTATAACAAATGCCCCAAGATCCAGGGGAAAAAAAGCCCCATAGATAACTTGTTAGTATTTTTAACTTGTATTTCCAGAATGGTGATAATTAAAATCTCTGGTATTAATATTCCTGCTGTTGTACTCATCCTGTATCGAAGAAGACTGAGTTAAAATTCTGCAGGCAAGATCATTGTTACAGAAAAACTGAAAAGTTTCTTTTTTCTCAGTGTTGTTGAAGAGATGGTCAGACTTCTTTTTTTGTTCTGTGTGCACTTACAAATAGATGGACATTCTCTGTCTTGGATTCCTTTGTCCATGTCATTTGACTTCTTATGTATTCTCTAGAATTTTGGCTCTATGTATTCCCTAAAAATTTTTATAAAATTTTTGAAGGTTTTTTTTAAAGCTCTACAATAGATTTAGTTCAAAAAGTACTTCAGACTAACTTATTTTTCCTCTGAATGTAAGATTTTTGACTAAAAAAGTTTCTGTTTATCCAATTGGAAAATTTTTGTTTTGAAGTATTAGACAATGTGTCTGGTGCTGACATGGAGGGATATGCAGTAACAGCCAGGAGCTGTTGGTGTAGCATTGGAATTAAATATTTTTCTGCTCCTGAGGAGTAATCTTCTTGTTCTAACCAACATTTTTTCCTGTGGAAGTTCTGATTACTTCATCAGAACATGACACTGCAGTTACAGTAGGCTTTTAGGATTTTTTCCTGCCAAATTCTGCATCATTTCTTTATCTTCTTTTGGGAATTTGTAACGTGCTGCTGGGTACATATCCCTGTGGATTCAAATACAAATTCAGTTATAACCTGCATCACAGAGGGAAACAATACTCTTGTCTGATGTTTTTATTCCTCTGACATCAGCAGTGAAAAAAAATCTAACTGGTAGTGATTTCCAGCAGCAGAGGGTTCAAAGAAGTCTTTAGTCTCAATGAGATGTGGTGGGATGTGTTTGATTCCTGTATCCTCTGGTCTGGTCTTGAAAGAACAGTCTCATAGTATGTCGTTGTAGGAAACCTGTGTCACACCTTTTTTTTTTTACATTAAGAAATAGTGGCAGCATTTTTTCCCCCTGCACTTTAAAAATCTCATCTCTCTGGTTTTGTTCACATCTGTGTGTGATGTTGGTAAATGAATCTGGGGACAGGATTTTCCACAAATTGTTGCCAGCACTTTTATTTGGAAACTCACTTAAACTGGTGAGCATCCCCATTGCTTTACTTTTCATAACCATATATGTTATCTTTACATGTTCTCCATACTTTTTCCCCCTGATTTTGATATATCTGAGTTAAATACTATTTGAATTGTTTTATCCCATTTCTTCTTGTTGACATCTCTCCCTTTCCTTGTTAGGTTTTATTGCACAAAATCCCTGGTAAGTTTTAGATACCATATCTCTTTCCCTGTCTCTCTGTTCCATCACATGTGAAGAGCTTTATTTTGGATCCATTCATGTGCTTGTAGAATTTAAAGTGATATGTGGAGACACACAGAATTTTAAATAGCTTCATAGATATTTGTACAGCCACACTGCAAAACAGTTGTTTAAAAAGGGACCTATTTTTAGAATTGAAACAGAAATAAAAAATATTTGCATTTCTCTACTTAATTAGGAACTGCAGTGTTATTTTAAAATCTCAAAGAGGAAAAGATTTTCTTAAATTTCAGAATTATTAGGTAACAAGAAAGAGAGGACTGGGAGTGTGGTGATGATATAGGAAAGTCAGGAAAATAAGAGGAAATAGCTTTGAATTTCAAACGAAGGGTTTTTCTCTCTTAGGTTTCTGTAACACTATTCAAATCATTGTTTGTCTCCTGCATTTCAATTACACTTTTTCACTGAAATTGTTATTTTCTTAACTTCGCTATGTTTTCCTCATTAGCCCCAAGATGACAACTAAATTACACGACTGTATAATTGTGTGATATATGTGATAATTACATGCCAGATTTTTTTCTGTTTCAGTTCATGATATTCTGTTCATTGGATGGGTTTCTGTCCCCATAATTTTTCAGCCCTTTTATATTTCACTTGCTTGAAAATTGGCCCTTTCTGCTTGAGATGAGAACTCAGAGCAGTGCTTTGTAACTCAGTGCTCTGCTTTCTGCCAGCAGTTTGTTCCAGTAGACCTTCTGCTTCCAGCTTTGCTCAGCCTTGGTGGCATTGCAAAATGCAAAGAGCAAATTCAATGGCCTCTATCTTCATATCCCTTCTTGGATCTTTTACACTTGCTAATTGGGTTATTGACTGACACAGATCTTTTCCTGCAGTCTATATAAAGTTTGATAATCTCTCTGTCAGCCCCCTCACCTCACCCCGGGCCTACTGCTGCTCACACTCTACTGAAAGTATTGTCAGTCATGCAGTTTTTGCCCTAGAACCAAAGAAAATAGTTTTCCCAGCTTCTGTGTACCTAAACTCAGTATTTCTTTGCTTGAAATGATAATGGGCTCATAATGATGAGGTATTTTGTAATGGTACACTGTCAGAAAGAGCTTACATGTATTTTTTGGTTGGCAAGAAGAAAAAACAGCTTTCCTGCAAAGTGCTGTCCCTTAAAGTGAGCACCTGGCTGGACACATATTCATCTGGGTCTGGCCAGGTGATCATGGCTGTCTTTAAAAGTAATTTACTTGACTGACAGTTGGTAGTACTTCTCTCAATGGGATGTTAAAAAGGTAGGAACCTGCCCTGTCATCTTAACCATGAAAACACATTGAAAACTATTGTTCCAGTTAAAGAATACCAAGTTGACTCAAAGATATTGGTAGTCCTTCTGTGTTGGGTGTTTTTATTAAAAGCTTCTGGGTTCACTTGGCAGTAATCGTATATCAAGTTATGTAAAAGTAAAAGACCTCTTGTAACTTCTTTTACTGAGATCCACAAATACTTTTTGTCGTTTTTAGCAGCTGGCTGTGTGAATTCTCTGGTCACATGGCCACACAGGGGTTTGAAACTTGGATTAACCTCTAAACTAGGTATTTGGGCTGTTCTTTTCTATTGCAACAGCCATAATCACCAGCAGAACTCGAATGAACATACAGCAGGATATTAAAGGAAATAATTACTGGAAATTATTGCTAATGGTTACTTTTAGCTTTTCTGGAAGTCTTTTTTCTCTTCCCAGAGCTGGGAGCTAAATAATCTGACTTTACCACTTAGAACCTTGACTGAAATTTAGGGCAAAGCAGAGAGCTAGAGGCAAGGAGGTACTAAACTCTACAGCATCCGCCCTGATTTCCTTCCTTTCCCCTCCGTTAACTAAACGTCCATGCTGAATTTTAGGAAACTTAGGAACACCAAAGTTTCTTTATTAGCTTCAAGTTAATTTAAAAACGCATCTAAATTGATACTGTGGTTTTGATATTCCTTCTTTGCATTACTTATGTAGTTTTTGTGAAACTATCAAACTCTGGCTTTGCTTAATGGTGTCACAGAGGTGTAACAGGCAAAGGCTTGACAAAAGTGTGCTGGTGGAAAGGCTGGGGATTTTGACTCCTTGTTGGCAGCAAGTAACCACAGCAAGTCACCATTTTCAGTAATTAGTGAGCAGAACTAATTTCTTATTATGTATTTAGAGAACCCCACTGAAGCTACTGTAGGTTCAGTTCATCTCCCATCAGTTCCTGGGAGCTTGGCTTCAGGCGCCAGCTTTAACTGTGTTCTTAATTCATAAAATACAAGTGTATGTTCTGACTGTTCAGTAGTGACTTTGACATAAACTGTCACTGTGAGGCTTCATATTCTTTGATATTCTAATCAAATTCATTTATTCTAGTTTGGCCTTTTTTTGGTTGATGCTATAGGCTATAGGCAGACTCCCAAACGCTTGGTTCATGTTTGGAGGACTTGACTGGGAACATTTTAATGTGAAAACCTCTTTGGTCTATTTTTACAAAATACTATGCTGCCCAGCAATTTGATTCTGTACCCAGATATAAAGCCACAAAGCCATGGAAACTGCAGGCTCATGATTGACAAAATAATTGAATTTCTCATCTGTTAAGTTCATGCTTTGTCTTACCTCGAAGGACCACACATTGTTCCTCTCTTGGACCCAGCTGTACTCATCCCTGTTCTATATTCCCCTGTTCTGTGCCGTGTTTAGGTGAGATCAGTCCTGTCTGGTGGCTCCAGACAGTCACCACTCCTTAGAGGCAGTGCAAGCTTTGTCAGCTCCAGTGATTAGCACCAGAATGTGCCAGAAAACAATTAGAACACTGTGGGACACTCTTACTGATGGAGTTGGGGTTTGGCTCCTGTCAGCTGTTAATGTTACAAAGCATGAGAGTTTTTCTTACAATTGCTGTTCATTTTTCATGTTTCTTGTATGATTTCTTATCATTAAATGTAAATGCCCTTGTAAATAAATATTTTCTGTCAATGAAAAGCAAGTGTGTTGCTGCTTTCAAAGTAGGCTGGTTAATTTTTTAACAGAAAAGAACATCTAGTCCCACCTACTTTACAGGTAATGTAACCAGCAAAAAAAAAATTGTGCCACCTTTTGCAATTAAAAAAACTCCCTTTTAATTCTCTGATAAGTACGTGCAAAGAAATCATAAATAATACACAGTGAGAATTTTAGTAGATAATTTGTTTCTTGAGTGCAAAGTAGAATCCAGTCTGCATTTCCTAAATAGTTTGACTGTGAGGAAAACCTGTCTTTGTCCTTGAATTCAGCAGCATTCCTGCTAAGTACTCACATTTCTATTTGGAATAAGAAGGTGTTGGAAGTTTTAATGTGGTTTATCTTCTCTCTTGACACTTTCTGCCCTTTTTTCGCTGTCATTTCTCCTGAGCTAGCTCTGAGCTTTCTGATGGCTTTTTTTGGAAGATTAATAGTGACTTTTTTCATTAGAAATAATGACTGCTGTATAGCAGTAAAGCATTGTGCTGCATCTAAAGCATCATCACATAGGTGATCTCTCTGTGACAGAGCTGCTCTTAATGATATAAATAGGTGGTTAAGTGCATAAAATGGGTGGTAAGTTAAAATATCTGGATGCTGATTAAGCAAAATTAGTGACATTTTAGTCATATTTTTACATACAAAAATAACTTACTGTTGATAATTTTTTAAATGTGGTCAATCTAGAGATGACTTAACTGTGTCTTATGATTAGAAATTGTGAAACGTGCCTATTTAATTGATTTTTTTGGTTCTCACCAAGAGAATGTTAAACAGCTCTTGACATGTTAGAGGTGCTGGTCCCAGTCAGACTTGTTTTGTCCTGATATGTTTTACAGCATTAATAACCTGATTAAGTGTAGGTAGTGACAATGCTCCAAAATAAATTCAGGAGTTAGAAAAAAGAAAATATGTCTAAAAGGAAAGATATCTTTACAGTGTTTGTAGTCTCTAGCATGAATATACTCAATGATTAAAAAACATGGACCTGACACCACAAATCTAAACTAGGCAGCATCTTCAGCTGTGCGATTTTGGTTTCTGCTCAAAACAATTCATTTCAGCTTTGGGAGTTGCTGAGCTTCAGTGGATTGAGGAATTTAAACAATCCCTCTAAGTTTGATATGTGTGTAGTGAAAAACTTAACCCTTCATGACCAGGGCCCAGGTACACTGGAAGGCAGCTGCCTTTCTTCCCCTTGCTCTGAGCAAGCCCTTACAGAAGATCCTGTCATTGAATTTCCACACATGTAAAGAATTCAGATTGCTATTTGCCTTTACTGGTAATTATGTGTAATATAACAACTTTTATTCATTATTCTGTACACTGAATTTACCATTACAGAGCTGTGCAAACACACAATTAGCATTAAATTTCAACTTTTTTTGCCAGTTCATTAGGGTTTTGTAGAATTCAAACTGTTCACTGAGTGGTGTAAGTTCGGGACTAGTATATACAAATTCTGAGCTCATTTATGGAAACACTGATAACCTGTTCTGGGTAATCTTGGGAAAAGTTTTGTTTACCCACACCTGTTACATTAGTTTTTAGTGATTATTATTGTTTCTTAACCTCCTGATTTCACAGATGATAAAAGGTCCTGTTACAAGAGCTTTTGTCTGGGAAGAAATTATGATTATAGAAGTGTAAAAAAAGAAAACTATTTGTAACTTTTTAAACAAAGATGAATTGTGTCCCATTCTGTTGCTGGATTAGTGGCACACTAAGGATCTAGAAGACATCCTCTGTAGGTAGATTAAAACTAGCAGTCTCTGCTGTCTCTCTGGATAACAAGTGTAATAAACTAGGAAAGAGCTGGACTGAGCAAACAAAGGACAGTAAAACTTGTGTTTGTGGTACAGAAGTCTGGAAGTATGGTGGGAAACATTATTCTTAATCCAGTGAAGACTGAAAGGAGCTTTTTCCTTAATGTATTATGCACCAACCTCCCACATGATGCTAAGAAGCACAAGCTGGCTGTGTGTCTGTAGGGGAAGGGTTTCTGTGGTATTCATTCTTGGAGTGGAGAAGAGGAAGGGCAAGAGCTCCTAGGACACCTCTTGGATGAGGACAGTTCACATAACTTGATAGGGGAAAGAAGACTAAATTACTGGAATTAAATGTAAACCTACCCTTACTGCTGACCTGATCAGTGGGATGGAGACAGTACCCAGGTTCTTTCAGGTGTGAGGTGTTCAGTTCCCAAGTGAGCTGTACATGGAAGCAGGGAATTTCTGGGGAGCAGTAACCATCAGGAAACATTTTAAAAACCTTTCACAAAAATGGAACAAGCAGAATAATCCAATTTGCCTAATAGGCTGGAAGCAAATAGTAAATTTTAAGGGAATGACAGAGAATTCCTTTCTGTAACATGATTGTTTCCATTATCTTTGACTTGCAGGTCTCTTCCCTGCCCCTTCTTCCTTGCCCTCTCATTTTTGGGGGTGGAGAACCTTAGCTTGGTTTGTAGTTAGACCTAATGCTTCTCTGCAGATCCCTTGGAAATAATCCTGTGCAAAGGCCCTACTCTTGGAAAGGTGTGTTGTTGTTTTGGGGATGCAGAGTACAGGAAGGTGAATGTCAGTGTGTGGTGACAAAAAGGCTTCGATCTGACCAGGCCAGGTGGGGGATACACAACTCTATTTACTCCCCATTTAGAACAGCATAAGAGAACCACTTGTCTTCAAAAAAATAAATCCAAACAAATAGAATTCTAAACGAGAAACACTATCATTGCAGTTAAATGATGATGCTAATTCTTTAAAATATAGATAATTATAAATATCCATTTTCTTTGGAACATGGGTGTTAAAATGGAAAGATGCCTTTAGACTGGCATCTTTGTGTGTATGCATTCATATAAATGCTGAGAAGGATCTAGAAATTTTCCAATATAATCTATAAAATTCTCTTTGAATTTACGTGCATTCAGAATGGGGCTCATCCCATGGGGAAAGAATATAAACCAGAAAAGTTAAGCTGCAGCAACAAACCTGATATATCTATAATTGCTATACACAATTGCATTATAAAATATTGCATATCTTACAGACTTTAATATAGAGATAGTGATTCAAACCAACATTTTTACACTGTAAGCTATATTCAGAAAGCCGCAAATGCAGAAATGAGTGTGTGGAGGGGAAAAAAAATCATGTCCTTAATTTATGTGTACTTTTACAGACTTCTGGCATACTTTATTTGATCAAATAGCATTACACATAATCATATTATAGCTTGTTATGCCTTTCACTTGCCAGGATTTATGTTTGGTGTCTTTTAAAGAGCAACCCTTCAAAGAAGTCAGCTAGAAGTACTAACAATCAGTATTTTAATGAGGAGGATTGTGACTAAGGGCACTCAAAACATTTATTATGCATGTGAAGGGTAATAGTAGGGAACTACTTTTGTATCTGAGCTTTTTAAAGGTGCTACATATGCCTGCCTTTGTTTTTCTGCAAATTTTTTAAATGGTTGGAAAAAGTTGTAGTAAGTAAAACTGAAGGGTGTTAATATATAGGTTTATGCTCAGACATTCATTCCTGGTTTTAAATGAGTTGAGTCTCTCAAAAATCTTTGCCCTTCAGTCTTTTGTTTTAGTTGGATTATGTGCCTTCCATTTCCACGACTCCTACACAATTCACACATTTCAATTCATTTATCTATAAAGCATCCCTATAAGACAGGGAATTGATAATAAGGTCCTTGAAAAGGAGCAGGAGTTGTTCAGGGAGGAATTGTCACCCTGAAGCTCTGATCAGAGAGGCAGACGTGTGTGTGACTTGAAATTACTGAGCAAAAGCTGTTGTCAGCAAATAGGGAATGTAAACTGCAGAGATTTGCATGAATTAAGGTTTTCTGAGCTCGGCATCTGGGGACAAGGGGGTTTTGTACCAGAGGAGAGGCTGATTCCCAGCACTAAGAACTGAAAACAACTGTGAAATAAAATCTGTGAGGTGGCTTTTTCTCTGGAATGTTATTTTAAATGTATTTTCTGCATGATGCGTCTCATTACAGATAATAGTGTGCACATCTATCAGCAGAAAGAAGGAAAAGCAATATACAACATCAATTGCTTCAATTTTAAAAGAAATTAAGAAAGGTCTGATTAGATGATGCTATTCAGTTATTTTGGTTATGTAAACATTCTAAGTTAGTTTGTCCCTTGAGAATAGTTTATTTAAAGCGTATTTGTTGTAGGGAAAAATTTCTTTTCTCTTGAGAAAGCTTCATTGCATTAGGAACCTAAAGCTAAGTGTGTGATGATCCCATTTCTGCAGAGCTTTGGCTCTGTTGAGGGCAGGATACATCACTGGCTAGGTTACAAAGGTGGGTTCCAGTTTTTCCCTGTGCTGTCATAATCCAGAGTGCATTGGTTGAAAGAATTCTCTTTGCAGGAATTGCCAGTTACCTGTTTGATCATACAAAGATAATAATGATTATGTTTTTAAATACAATAAGTTTCTTCTGATGCCCATGGGCATTAATTAATGTCCTGGTAGCCGAAAGCCTTTTGATGAGTACAGAAGGATTTATGTGCTCTGGTTATAAGTTCTGAGTGTCCTGCTGTCTTCTTCTGCCTCTCAACTCTGTTCTCTGGGCCTAGTGGGTAGTGCCTATCACACCTGGCTCTCAGAAGCCCATCAGCCTGGTGCTCTCTGTCACTGCCTGTCCCTTTTGAAGACTTTGAAGGGGCAAGTGCTTCAATTGCTTGGTTTAAGATTGCCCATTCTAAGCCTTGCTTTTCTCAGGGTACATATTTGTATTTGAGCTGGCTTAACTCAAGAATAGCCTAGACCAAGGCCTTGCACAGCATGAGCTATGACCCAGGCATGGCCTTTCACCAGCATCACTTGTTTTCTGGATGCCATTAACCAGCTCAAGCAGAGTTAGCTCTGTGTCTCCTTGTGCTTTTCCATTGCTAATTGTCTTTGTTTCAGGAGCAGCAATGCCAGTGTCACTCCAGTCCATGCAAGTAGGGTTTTTTGTAGTTTTGCTTGGCTTTGTTTATTTCAAACCTATGACAGTACTCAAGTATTCTAATCTGAACACATTTTCATATGGTTCAACCAAGTATTAACTTTAATGGAGTGTTTTTCTATAAGGACCTGGTTTCACTCTTGAATTAAAATCTCCTGTCTCCCTGGAGAGTACATGATAGTAACTACCTACAGAATGGTCTTAGCTGAAAATTTGCAAGCATGGATTCCCCTATACTGTGGAGGAGGAGTGCTTTCTCCCTTACTCCTGGCTGAATTCTTCTTCCAAATAAACAACAGAAAGCAAGATTTGTTCAGCATTCAGCTTCATGTTTTAGTTGAGAGATTTAGTCAGAGCAAATGCAGACAGACAGTGCCTGTCTCTTCTTTCTGCATTAGAAAAGCCAGAGAGAAAGGAAACACAACATCTCAGAGTTCCTCTCTGTTGGTAGCCCACCAGAGCACATTGATGGTCTTGGCAACTTGAGGATTTTGCTCTTTTCTGAAACCCTGCATATTCCAAAGACAACTCTGCCTGCTGTGGCTGGGGAGGAGTTGGGTTCCTTCATCTATATTGTCAGTCAGGTCTTAAAGTTGTTCCCATATTCTTACCAAGTCTGGATTTATTTCTTCTTTGGTCAAGAACCTCTTCCCTGTCTGTTCTTTCCTCCAGAGAGGAGGAAAGTTGCACTTGCTTGAGAGTGTACACTAAGTATATTGCTTATTCTGGTGCCAAAAGATTTTTGCCTTTTATATATTTTTCATATATTCATAGCTCTGTAGACTATCATTGTAAGTTATATAATTTCTTAGCTAGCACTCAGTACTTTTCCAGTGCTTTGTTAGACAGACACATTCCTGGAATCCAACTCTAATCTCACTTCCTCAGTGAACCAGGGCCTTTCTTCTACTTTGTCATGTATGTAGACATGAACATTGTGGGGCTGGGAGAAAGGGGGGAGGCTTCAGTAGGAGGCTGAACCAAGCGAGGGGATTACTTCATTAACAGTACTTCTAATTGGGGATTCTTGTCAATTATGCCAATTTGCCAAACTTATAAAAGTGTCATAGCCTTGTATCTCGTGTGCATTCTGCTGTGCATTTTGCCATAAGTGCACCTGAGGGATCCTTCAATAAATGGTAACCACTTTTATCCTTTTAATCTTTGGCTTGTGATTTCAGGACTCATAAAGGCTTCAATTCTAATATGATTTTTCTGTGGCCTCAGGAAAATTTCAACTGCTACTTATTTTTAATGTGTTGTCAAAGTGAGATCTGTATTAAGACAGCTTGTGCTGCTTAAACTTATGTGTTCCACTCTAGCAAAGCAGTCTGTGTGGGAGCTGTCTGTGGAATCCTTAGTCTTCTGTGGAGTATGCCCCTGTTCTTCCTTGCCATTTATGGCTTCAGTGCCTTTGTGTTGCAGGCAGACCCTCCTTTCTCAAATTGCTTTTTTCTTCAGTTACTGCATGCTGCCTCATTTTCTGGCATGGACTATTACTGATGGTCCTCCCTTGAAGTGGACTGGTGTGGAGAGAGATTGGAGAAAGAAGTTATTGTTTGTTATTTCTTCTCTGAATTCTTGTAGTTAACCTCAGAAAACCTCTTTTTGTCATGTGGCAGGAACAGGCTTTTTTTTTTTAATGGGTTTTAGCTCATCTGAACAGCACTTATTCTCTCTCAAGGTCAGTCAATTTAAAAGGAAATTATATCATAAGGGCTTTTCTCTGGTAACTCTTAAGCATTGGAAAAACCTGAATCCCTGTAAACTAAAAAGAGATCACATCTCATACAGTTTCTTTCATCATATACTAATTTAGTTTTCAAATCCATGATTTAATTTCATTGCTTATTTTCCAGGACAGCAAAAGGATAGTACTCATAGGATAGGAACAAATAGGTATTTGCTTTATGTTTCTACAGTTTTTCACTGAAAGTGAAGTGTCACAGAGTCATTTTACCTCCACCTCCGTATAAATGCTTCATCAGTGTTACATTTAAAATACTGTGAAATTGCATAGGGCCAAAGCCTAAAGAAAAGTACCAATTTAACAGAAACTTCTTAGATAATTTTTCCAGTGAGCTTGATTTGAGGGCATAATCTGAGGAGAAAATGCTCCCATTAATTAGTGAGAAGGAAGGCAAGCTAAATAACTTGGAAGAGATTTTATTTAGTTTATGTTTTGTAACCTGTGCTCTGTGATGTTTTTCACTCAGTTTTACATTAGTTATAAGGCGTGCACCCTTTTTCGGTGTCTTTTCAGTGTCCCTGAAATCTCAGAATGGACAATTTTTATCTTCTTAACAGGACATGGAGCAGATGTGAAATGTGTTGACTGGCATCCAACAAAGGGATTAGTTGTTTCGGGAAGTAAAGACAGCCAACAGCCCATCAAGTTCTGGGATCCAAAGACTGGCCAGAGCCTTGCCACACTGTAAGTTCTTACCCGCAGACTTTTGATTTACTCCAATATAAGCTAACTTTATAAAACAATTTTTTCTTAATTCCCTTCTTAGCTCTTTCCTCACGACTTTTCAGCCATACACAGTTGCTTCAAACATAGAGCTAGTGCTTTAGCTGTCCCAGAAAATCTAGAGGTTAGATGAAGACAAGTCTGCACCTGGAAATTGAGACTTCAAAATTCGTTATTTAAATTTACTTTGTCCTTCTTCACAGACCATCTAGTCACACAGTTCTCATTCAGACTGAGATATGGAAAAACAAATGAGGTGTTTCATCTGGCTGATGAAAACTTTCTTATGCTGCAGTAGAAACTTGCACAGTAACTAGATACTGTCTCAGTGAGTGCCACCAGTTGCTCTGGAGTACAAAAGACTAGGATCAAAGCATAGGGCCTTTGCACAGAAAACCCCAGTGTTCTACTTCAGAAGCCTGAGCTGCCTCGTTATTGTCCTGAATATTTGTGACTGGCAAATAACACATTTTATCAGTTTCAGGACAAACAATCTGTTTCTGTTTCTCTCTTCTTGCAGACATGCTCATAAAAACACAGTGATGGAGGTGAAACTGAATCTCAATGGCAACTGGCTGCTGACAGCTTCTCGTGACCATCTCTGTAAGCTCTTCGACATCCGTAACCTGAAAGAAGAGCTTCAGGTCTTCAGGGGTCATAAGAAAGAGGCCACAGGTCCGAATTTGTTCTATTATGTAGCTTGTTATTATTAAGCTTGGATTAAAAATTGAAATGATTTCCAGTCATTAGAAATGCCAGAACTATACCTTCTGATGGTGGCTTACTGTGTGTTTCAGCTGTGGCCTGGCATCCTGTTCATGAAGGGCTCTTTGCCAGTGGAGGATCTGATGGGTCCTTGTTGTTCTGGCATGTTGGGTATGTGGCATTTTCATCAGTACCTTGGAAAGATGTTGCTCAGTTGTGCAAGCTGTTAGATTAAACACAAAATACTTTTTTCCCCCCTTTACATCCATATTTAGCCTGCATATTTATGATAATAGTTTTTCTCTCTACTTGAGGAATTTGTTAATATTCATTTATGAAGTTTTCCTGTAGAAGTTTGCTTTAAAGGGTACAATTGCTTGCACAAAACCAGCCATGTGTTGAGATGGTGTTGAATGGTTGAAACTCCTGGTTTCTTAAAGCTTGTTCTGTTTGTAATTATATTGTTTTTAAATGTACAATTAAAAATCCCTACATTATGGAACTGCCTATTAAAACCACTGGGAACAGTCAGTCCACCCACTAGAAAAATGACAGAGGCTTAAGTTTGACTAAACATTGGTTAGAGGATGAACAACAACTGAATAGCAAAAGTTTTCTCTTGTAGCTGTAGGAGATATTCAGCTGTGTATAATTTTTTTTTTCTTTTTTTTTAATGCATCAGGGTTGAGAAGGAGGTTGGTGGAATGGAAATGGCCCATGAAGGAATGATCTGGAGCCTGGCATGGCATCCCCTTGGACACATTCTCTGTTCAGGCTCAAATGATCACACCAGGTAATTTCAAGTATTTAAAGAGGAGGTCTAAGGGAATGTGTGTACTTTTAGAAACTAGAACAGTGCTTGGCATCAGTGGATAAATAGATTGGGATGGTTCTGTTACACAACCAGTGGCCAAAGCAGAGACACAACTTACGTTAACAGGAAGCACTAGGTGGCACTGACATTTTATATTACAAGGTAGAGTCTAACCTCCTGTCCTTCCTCTAAGGATGCTTTAACAAATATTACGAATTTTTTTTTGTGGGAACTTTTAAATCCACTGAAGAAATATTTAAGGAAAGAATTCTTGTAGTTTCTTGGTGAAGAAATACTCTTATCCTCACAGCACTTTTTCCTGCAGATCATCTGCTGGTCATGTCATTGCACATTGCAGACGTGTTTGGAGGCTGTATGTTGTGTTTTTAGGTTGGACATGCTATAAACATAGTGCATTTTATAAATTCAGTAAATTTTTGTGGGGCCATGCATATATTTAGTGTATATGAAGAATCTACTTGAGCAAGAAAGTTTTGGAATGAACTAGAATTTTTTTTTTTTCAGAATCTGATGTTGATGCCTTGTACTTACACACTTTTCACTTTGAAGTGTCTTCTAACTTGTAACTATGTAATTCATTACAATACTTGCTGGGGTTTTTATTTTTGGCTTGAAGCTCATACCCTGTGTTCAGATCTAGAGCTGAACTTGATTTAGTAAGAGTTGAATCTTTATATAATCAAGATACTATACTAAAAATCAAAGAACTAATTAGATTAAAAGTTATTCATGCTCATGACCCTTAATGAGATCATATAACTTCCTTTTGACAGCAAGTTTTGGACTAGAAATCGACCTGGAGATAAAATGCGAGATCGTTACAACCTGAACCTGCTGCCTGGGATGTCAGAGGATGGTGTGGAATATGGTAAGGCTCTTTTCCTCAATGTGGAGGGAAGAGGATTGGGGTCAAGGACAGGCCTAGGTCATTAAGTGACACTTCAGGGTAAGGTGAGGAAGCAGAATTATAACACTGGTGACCACTTGGGCAAAAATACCATTTTCTCAGGAGGATTTTACTCTCCATGTTATCAGCAATCATCATTCCAACAGTGAGTTTTCTTCTCTTTCCACAGCTCCAGGAGGTAAGACCTGCTCTGTCAAGCACAGGAAGGAGGTTTGGCTCTCCCTCTGGCAATATCTCCAGTTTACTTTTCTTCCTGCAAACTTCATCTGTCTTCAAGGCTTCCCACAGTCCTGAACTGCAACAGGAAAAGCTTTCAAATTATTGAATTCTACTAAAACATTTAAACTTTACGCCCCTCTTAAGGATTTATCTCAATAATTTTAGGCTGCTCAGGGTTGCCCAGCTCAATGGTGTGCCTCAGCCACCTGTAGTTGTATCTGTTTCTTCAGATTTTTGATTATTTGCTTTTTTGGGGTGGTAGGGGGGATTAAAATGCAGCACTTTAATAGAATTTAAGTTTTAAAATATATAGATTTGTTATAACAGAAATAGGACTGGTTATGGGTTATGATTTCTTTTTCTGAGCTTTTACCCTAAGTGTAACTTTACTGTAAGGACATTCTGGCCTTTTGGGGTGTATTTCTGAATCTGAACTTGCAGTTCTTTTAATATCCTGCAATTCATATATGAAACTAAAATATGACCTACGAGTTTTAAAATAAATATATTTCCAATTGGAATATGATAGTAATGGTAAAAGCATGTGAAAATCCAAAGGGATAAAGTAGTAATGTAAAGAAAGAATTTCCAAGTGTAAATATTTATTGGTTTTTCTCTAGATGATCTGGAGCCCAACAGCCTGGCAGTTATTCCTGGGATGGGAATACCTGAACAATTGAAAATAGCCATGGAGCAGGAGCAGATGGGTAAGTAATAGCTGTGGGGAAGCATTCTCCTGAGCAATCCAGATACTGTGTGACTTCTTTGTCATTCTTTTCATATTCTTTGGGAGCACAGATGCTCTTTTCTAAAGTTCTGTTGTTCATATTTGCCATGTAAAGATGGATGAGCTGAAAACCTCTGTGAAAAAAATAAAGAATCTTTCTGTAAGCCTGCATTGCTCTGACTGTTTGTTTCCCTGGTGCCAAAGGGAAAGATGAGTCCAATGACATTGAAATGACAATCCCAGGACTGGATTGGGGAATGGAGGAAGTAATGCAAAAGGACCAAAAGAAAGTGCCACAGAAAAAAGTTCCCTATGCAAAACCAATACCAGCACAGTTTCAGCAGGTAAGTACATGATACACAGTGAATAGAACAATCTGTTATTTTCCCAACTTCAAAAAGTGTGTGTCTTTTGAAATGTTTTGGATTTTTGGTATCAGCTCTTCTGTATCAATACCCAGTGGAATTTACCACAGTAGCTAGTTTAATTACTATTTAAACATAAAATATTTTGTTGAATGCCTTCAATCTTATATCTGTACCTGGGAAGAAGTTATAAGATATGGAAGTTTTTTTCTGCACTGTTTTTACTTTCAAGTAAAAATTACAAAGTTACAGTTACAAAATGCTTCAGCATATCCTTTCTCATTGTGGCAATGTGTTGCACACATGTTGTTCTGCAGAATTCATCTTGTATTTCCTAATCTTTATAGGCATGGATGCAAAATAAAGTTCCTTTGCCTCCCCCACCTGAGCCATTGAATGATAGAAAGGAGGATATTAAGCTGGAGGAGAAAAAGAAATCACAGGCAGAGATTGAGCAGGAAATGGCAGCACTTCAGTACACAAACCCACAACTCTTGGAGGTACGTGTGGAAACACAGTTATTAACAAGTTTGCTTTAGTCCTTTCTGTGATAGATTTGGACTTGAGCACGAAAGTGAGCAGCTTCCTGTAGCACTTTCACTTGTTTGGCTGTTTTCAGCCTTGTTAGAAGAAGACATCTAACTGAACAGGGTATTGCACTCGGTGTGTGATGGTGTGAAACCCTCAGTGAGGCCCCCACATCTCAGTTTACCAGTACTGATCTGTGGCTCTCTTCAGTTAGTAATTTCTCTTTAGTTAGTTATTTCTGTTAATTACAAGGAAAGCATTCTTAAACTCCTGCGAAATGGCATGGCTGCTTCTGATTTTTAGTTGTAACATACTTCTGTGCTTAGCTGATCTTCTGTGTCTCTTTTTGGACAGCAATTGAAGATTGAGAGACTTGCACAAAAGCAAGCGGAGCAAGTGCAGCCACCGCCCCCAGGAGGATCTCTCCATGGACCTCAGCCTTTCCCAGGGCAAGGCCCAATGTCACAGATGCCTCAAGGGTTTCAGCAGCCCCTTCCACCTCAGCAGATGCCAATGAATATGCCTCAGATGGGACCTCCTGGTCCACAAGGACAATTCAGACCTCCAGGACCCCAAGGACAAATAGGACCTCAAGGTCCATTACACCAAGGAGCTGGAGGTCCACAAGGGTTCATGGGACCACAAGGACCTCCAGGCCCCCAAGGACCTCCACAAGGAATGCCACGGCCTCAGGATTTACATGGACATCAAGGAATGCAGAGACATCCGGGCCCTCATGGGCCCATGGGGCCCCCAGGTCCACAGGGTAATGCTGGCCCACAGGGACACTTGGGACCGCAGGGCCTGCCTGGGTCTCAGACTCATTTAGGACCACAGGGCCCACCTGGCCCACAAGGTCACTTGGGTCCTCAGGGTCCCCCTGGAGGTCAAGGAATGCAGGGGCCACCTGGTCCACGAGGAATGCAAGGACCTCTTCCTCACGGCATGCAAGGCGCTCCGGGATCTCAAGGGATGCAGGGCCCTATATCTCAAGGGCCTTTGATGGGACTTAATCCAAGAGGGATGCAGGGTCCACCAGGACCCAGAGATAACCAGGGACCTAATCCACAAGGGATGATGATGGGTCATCCACAAGAAATGAGAGGTCCTCATATGCAAAGTGGTTTACTAGGACACGGCCCCCAGGAGATGCGGGGCCTTCAGGGACCCCCGCCTCAAGGTACAATGCTGGGACCACCACAAGAAATGCGTGGGCCACCTGGTCCACAGGGCCAGCAGGGGCCTCCACAAGGCTCTTTAGTGGGGCCTCAAGGAAACATGCAAGGACCTCAGGGACAGCCGAACCCTTCGAGGGGGCCACACCCTTCCCAGGGCCCTCTGCCCTTCCAGCAGCAGAAAACACCTCTGTTGGGTGACGGGCCTCGTCCCCCCTTCAGTCAGGTACGTGGTGGTCTTTGTAACAAGGGGGGTTTTAAAAATGTGGGAATGGTAACTGTCGTGCAGTAGGAATGCACAGCAGGAGCTGAGAGAATGGAGGGTGGGTATTCCTTGCAGGACTGAGGCCTCAGGAAAACTGAAGTGATGATAATAAGCCTGGAAACAGCAGAAGGTGTCCCTGCCCATGGCAGGGGGTTTGGAAATAGGTGATCTTTAAGGTCGCTTCCAACCCAAACTATTCATGATTCTATGAATTCTAGGTGTCTGTGGAAAAGGGATTATTTCAATACTAGTACAGAAACCAATCTGCTATGAAAATATGTAACCTTAAAAGAAACTCTCTCTCCCCTCTCCCCTCTCCCCTCTCTCCTCTTTTTCCTTTTCTCTTTTAAATACCCTTAACTTTCTTAAGTGGGGTGTTTCCCAGGGAGCAGACAAGCACTAATAACACTAAAAAAAGTTGAATTTAAAGAAACTGAACGTAAGAAAAATCGTATGTATTAATTAAAGCAAGGCATTACCGACTCTCAGTTGTCCAGAGTAGTTAATCTGAGCTATGGGATGAATTTACCATAGATGCTGACACACCTGGAATCAGCTTAGGTCTGGTTGCACTTAAGAGTTCACTCTAAGAGCAGAGGGATACGGAGGGACACAGCTGTCCTGTTCCCTGCCTCTAACCACCTCTGCTTCCCAGAGCACGAGTTCAGAGACAGCACTGTCCAGTGTTAACTCCTCAGTGTGCTGTTTGCCGAGGAGCAGGAGAGGGAGCACAGGTCTGGGATGGCTTTGTGTAGGACGAGTCCCGGTCAGGTGGGGTGAGCACTGAGCTGGAAGTGCTGAGCAGGGCCTGGATGTGTGCTGACAGCAGGGAGCTGTCCCCATGCCCTGCTGCCTCAGCATCAGCTCCAGGAGGCTTCACCAGCTCAGCAGGGTATCACACTTAGCTGGAATGCTGGAGAGTGCTGCTTAGGGACACACTGGTTGATTCCATGGGAGTCGAGTCAGGCTTTGGGAAGTCTGGTTTGGCACCAGCTGCAGCCTGCTCTGCCCATTCTGTTTTCTGCTCTACTACACATCACACAGAGCTCTCAGGGGTTATTGCCTACCATGAGTTCCTAGCTGGATAGCACCAGTTCTGTACTTTGTCTCAGTTGTCTTCAGTTCTAGGTGAATTTTGAAAGGGAAGTTTGGGAAAAAAATCTACTTAATTAGAAAAAAAAAAAAAAAAGTGGTGTTTTTAATAGGAATTGTCTCTTTTAGACCTGCTCTCAATAGTTTCAGTCAAAACTTTAGACATGTTGAGTACTTAGTGTGTAGTCCAGTGCCAATCACATTGAGGAACTGAATATTCAAATGAGCTTTAGCTCAGGGGTTCCTTTTTGGATTGAAGCAGAGTAGCCTACAGGTTGTGAGTTTATTTACATATTTTTTTCCTTACAAATCAATAATTCAATAATTCCCTCCAGAAAGCTGTTAATGTGCCACTGTTGCTGAGATTTCAAAAAGTGTCCAGGCTACACAAACGAGTGTTTGTTCCACAACTAAGTAACTTAAACCAGCAGAGCTGTTTCTTATTGCTGTCCCAGGGAGACTCATTTTACTTTGAGAATAATTACCCTGCTTGTGGAGGGCTGCCCTTGTCTGCCCTTGCCACTGACACTGTTTGGAATTCAGCAGGGTGCTTTTGGCAGGTGACTGGCTATTTTCAATGAATGCTGCTATCCTGAAGGCTTTTACAGATACTATAAAAGGACATAGTGAGGTGTTTTAGACCATTCTTCCTTCCTTGTGCACCTTTAGTGTGGTAATGGCTTTAAAAAATTAACGTATTTTAAAATTCATAATGTCAGGTTTTGATCCATTTTGCTTCTTTGTAGTATGAATATAGCAGTAGTTCCTGATTAAAAAGGCTCCATCTGTGATTTTTTTTTAAACAATAGACTTTAGTTTGTTTTGTGTTCTGAATTTGGCTTTTTTCTTCTGTAAACTTGTACGAATCACTTGTCTTCCTTTTCAGTAGAAAAAGTATGTGAATATCTGCTTTATCAAGGGCTTGTGAGGTTAATACAGAACATTTCTAGATAATTGTAAGGGTTAATCTCCATAAATGATATCACTGTTACCTCCACTGACTGTACACTGGAAGTCGAGGTTTGCTGGGATACACAAGGCCATTCTCAGCTTTTAGTAAGGTACATCTTTCTGAGCTCTGCATATTTTCCAGTTTCAAGCCCAGTTGGAGGCTTGGAATGACTTTTGAAACCAAAATCACATGAAAATGCAGAGTTAGGGCTCTGTGTTCCCAGCCTGGCAAACTTAATTAGAAATATAATCAAAAGGTTTATAATCAAGGTTTCTGCTAAGGAGAGTTATTTACTGAGTGCTAAAAACTGCTACTTTGGTTAAACACTTCCATAAATGGAAGAAGTTCCATAAAATTTATTTTAAGTAAGCATCTGCTAAATATATGGGAAATCTTGGAACTTCAGCAAGGTTTTGGTCAGGAACAGCAGAATCACTCTGATAGCTGGCTTTTACCTAGTCAGAGGATGGATTTGTTCTGGACTCAAGTCAACATTCCATCTCTAGGAAAGTATTTTTTGGGATTTGGGTTTTTTTTTTAATGGGCATTTAGCCAGATCTTTTATTTCACTTATTTTTCCAACATTCTTAAAATTACACAATCCAAATATGATGTTTGTAGTACATATTTGTGTGCTTTCTTGTGTTTTATCACCTATGTTGCAATCGAATAGTTTTTAATTTAAAATGATATTTCAAGATGTGATGGGAAAAAAGCACAAATACACTTCCTGCTTCTCTGCAAGCATTAAAAAAAAAAAAAAGGTAGTGTTTCTCCTAAATAAATCTAGAACATTAAAATTATTTAACTTTGATTCCTGGAGAAGTTAAGCAGAGTAACTAAGACCCAGTGGTGTGCTGAGTACAGGTCTTTAAGTATTGCCTGCAGTCTGGGAGAGTGTTAACAAGTCACTGTGGAGGCCAAGCCTAAATCTTACATACTGGACCTATCTAGGAAAACATTCCATGTTTAGGGGTTTCTAGTAAGGGTTTGGGGGGGATTGGTTTTTTATGTCAGCATAAGAAGGTTTTGTATAGCAATCCTGCAGGTTTCAGCTCTGCCTGGTTCATATTTTTACTGTTGGATTTCATAGCTACAGTGTAAATTCTGTGCATGCCCCTTTTCAGTTCCAGTCAAGCACAAACCCCAAATGATGACTTTTTGTCAGGCCTGTGCTGTTTAAAGGCAGAATCAGACCATTGTTGGAACAGAATTTTCCAGCCAGTGTCACCACAGCAGGTCTGGTGTAAATTTGGTACCTGTAGGAGTCTTTCATGAGTCTGTCATGACAGCAGCTGAATTTAAAGAGCATTATTTTATCCTTTAAAATTCACAAAAAAAAAAAAGAAAAAATACCAAAAGACACTTACATACTTTATTTTTTTCTTTGGAATGACATAAAGCACACAAACCTCTGCCCACTCTACTGCTTCTGCTTCAGGAAGGAGGTGACTGTGGCTCCTGCCTTTAGCCCTGCCAGTGCTGAAAACTCCCTTGTTTCTTGGTGCTTAGCCGGGGTTAGCACTTTTTTTTAATCCTGAAATGAAGAAAAATTAACTTTGCCATCATGTTAAAAATGAAACTCATGTATTTCCATGTTAACAACTTAGAGGTTTAGAGAAGAGGTTCTCTTACGGCCCTGTTGTTGTTCCCCATCCCAACATTCTTGATGCTTATTTTTGTATATATAGTTTCTCTTTTTTGTTCATTTCCAAATGAAGTCTTCAGTCTGTGAAGCTCTTTAACTGCCTATAAATCAGTACATGATTTTTTTTTTTTTAATTTACACATTTTCCTTATCTAGAGGAATAGAATATTTGTACTGAATACTCACTAAATTCAATACATTCTTACAGAATACTCGTAGTCAGGAAGAATATTAGCTTTATCATCTTTGGTTGTAATATGAAAATATGTAAAATATGAATACTTGAAGTGCTGTTTCCTATAAAATGGTGTGTTTCTCTGTGTGACTGAAGCATTACTGATGTGAATGTCTGAAAAATGAGGCTGAAACCACTGGAACATGAGCTGTTTCTGTTGTACAACCTGTGCAGATGCAGACTTTATGGAAAGAAAATTGTTTTGCACTCTTAAAAAAAATTTATTTACTCACACATGGCAATTCATGTGGCTTTTCTTTTTACATGCTCACAGGATGGGCAGAACCCAGGTCCTCCTCCGCTGATACCAGGCCTGGGGCAGCAAGGAGGACAAGGTCGTCTAGGCCCTCACAACCAAGGACCTGGTCTTAATAAAGGTAATTAAATAAATTGTCTGTTCTCCTGTGAGTCAGTCTCCTCAAAGAGAGGAGCACTGCAGTGCACCCAGAGACAAATGGCTGGAGCACAATGGCTGAGAGAAAAGCTTCTATAGATGTGGGCTGGAATATAACAGGAAGAATTTTCCCAGAAATACTCTTTAATGTGAAATGTATCCCATATGCTTTCTAGAGCTATATGAACTAGAGCATCCTAAAATGATTTAGATAATGTGACAGAAACCTGCTGTGATGTTTTTTTTGCCCTCAAGGTGACGCCCGTGGCCCTCCAAACCACCACCTGGGCCCTCTGTCGGACAGACGGCACGAGCAGAACAGCGGCGGCCCCGAGCACGGCCCAGACAGGGGCCTGTTCCGAGGGGGGCAGGACTGGAGTGATGGCAGAGACAGCAGGGGCATGCCAGACAGAAGGGGACCTCACCCCGACTTCCACGATGACTTTGATCGACCGGATGACTTCCGTGATGACTTCCATCCGGATAAGAGATTTGGCCACCGGTTACGAGAATTCGAGGGGAGAGGAGGCCCACCATTGCAAGATGAGAAATGGAGACGAGGTGGACCCGGGCCTCCCTTCCCTCCTGATCACAGGGAATTTGAAGGAGGTGGTTCAAACCGGGGGCCTCCTGGTGCTTGGGAAGGACGGAGACCTTCAGATGACAGATATCCACGGGATCCTGAGGACGCACGCTTCCGAGGAAGGCGAGACGAGAGGTAAGAATAAATCTATTTCTCTTTCTTGGGTTAAAGGGTAAATGGAGGGAACTCTTTTATTCCTGGTTTCCTTTTCATTAAGGAGTCTATCTGTTTCAGATTTATAAACTGGAAACCAATAAGGAAATGAAAACTCTAATATACCTGAGTATAGAGTCCATAAAAATCATTCAGTAATAGAAGAAAACTTGAAAAATGGTCATTGTACACAGCAGCTTCCGTGTCTTTAAACAGTAAGTAAAGAGAAGGGGGAAAGTTTGTAGAGAAGATCCAGTGACACAGGATGAAGATCTGAGACCGTTTTGATGAAAATTGAGAGGAGACTTAAAAGTTAAAGTGACAAGCTTTTGAACACTAGAAGTGGATTTTGAGATTCTGTCTCCAGTCACAAACTACAGCATGACTGTAGAGACTGTAGGATGAGATGCAATGCCCTTGTAAGGAGCAGGAACAGTGATCTGACTGCCAGATAGAAGGGACAGAGTTACAGCATCTGTTGGACTGTCAAGACTATTTTTTCATGCGTTTGCTTGTAGGAATTTTATTTCTCTAATTTCTTAATGCCAAGTGAAGAACTCAAAAATAATCTGATTTGCAGCAATGTCCTTGTCATTGCTCACAATCTCCAAATAAATCACAAAGGGATAAATTTGCTTTTAGTTACCTATATAAATATGGAGGAATTAATGCTGTCTCCAAGATTAACTGTCAGCAAAATTGCTCCAGATTTATGCTAGTTTAATTACGTGAAATTTGGCCTCCAAGGTCTAAGCCTCTCACTGACCACCAACTCTCTATGTATAAGAACATGTGCTTGTACAAATATGCTGTGGTCTCCACATAATGTGAATTTTGTGTGTTTTAGTTGCCTTTTTAATCATTTTCTTACATTCCTTTTACTTTGCATCTATACAGCTCTTCTTTTAGCTATTTTCTACCTAGCTCTGTAAGATGTAACTTCCTTTTGTGTGAAGAGTATGAAAAGAAATGAACAGTAACTAAAAGAAGGTAACAATTAAAGCCATTTTTAAAAAGTAAAGCCAGAGAGAATCCAGTTGGATGGTCCAGTGGTCCAATGGTCTGCATCACAGAACTCTAAAAGCAGTTTAGCAGACAAGACTTTTAGAAGCCTAGTAGAGATTTTCAGATCTTATATTGAAAGTGCTTAGGGACTGGAAAATATTTTATTATGGTCCTGATTTTAAAAAAGTTTCAGGAAGGGAAACAAGAACCTTGTGACCTGTAAACCTGACTTTTGAACTAAGAGTATTCTATTTATCAGAGTACAAGTGTTTGCCCAGAGAGTTTGAAATGAAATGGCACACAGCCCTAAAAGGCTCATTGTGCTTGTAAATTTGATGATTTTCTTGGAATGAAGATGAACTAGGTGCCATTTACTGCAGATGCTGTGGTGGACTTAATCCCAACCACTCGTTTAGCTGACTTGGTTTGAAATTGAGATTGTAACTGGTTTGATCAAGCATGAGAGGCAAATGTGTGTATGTGTGTTTCTCTCTAATTTCCCATCCTTTTCATCCCTGTCCTGTTCTTACTCTACCTGTGCATATCAACATGATGCTTCTACTGCAGAGACCTGCCTCTTCCTGCCTGCTAATCTGCACAGTGTGTAGTTGTGTACAGTAAGGTCCTAGGCCTCGGGGAAGAAGATGTGAGAGCAGTCAAACAGAAACTGAACCTGATGCAAGGCAGGGTTTTACGTGTGACTGATATGAAAAGGCAAATAAAGATATCCATAACACAATATTAGGAGCTGTGGCTATGTCAGGCGTAGGTATCGTAGATTTCAAAACTCAGCTGTGTCCGTAAGTTGCCTGGAAGAAATAGGAAAGGCCCTGTTCCTGCAGCCCTGGGGCCTTGTGTTGAAATTCTTGGTAATTTCCAAGCTAAGTCGAATCACACCATATCAGTATTAAAGTGGGAGGCTCTCTAAGAAACCTCTAGAGGACTGTGCTGTTTCAAGGCTAAACAATATTGCTCTGTGATTATTTGAACCATTTGTACCTGAAACTGTTGAGTTTGTTTTCCCAAACCATCCAGGTTAATGTAAATGGTTCATGGTCCATACACAGCACTCCTCCATCCACTGTTGTACCTGTACAGGCACAGCAGCCTCCTCTCTGTATTGTGTTTGTTTTCTGGGAGGTGGAGACAGACCTATTGTTTTTTATTAAAAACAATGTAAAAGTTTAAAAACATTGTATTGTGTTATGACTACTGTTAAAATATTTAAATTTGTAATTAAAAGGTTAATGTTGTTAAAATTCTAAATAAAAGTATCTAAAGTTTTGCTTGTAATAGGATGCACTGTGTCGTTAATGAGCTGGGGAAGGGGATGCTGCACACAGCCAACACCGTGGGAATACTGCGGTGTCTGCAGTCTGGCCAGTGTGGAACTGGGGACAGTGGGGAGGTGGGAGGCATCTGTGAGTGGGCAGGGAGTGCTCCACACCGTGTGCTCCCACTGAGGGTGGGCAGAGTAGCGTGGGGTGGCACGGTGGGGACTCGGCACCAAGTGCCCACACCACCTGAACGCCTCGGCCGGGCTGTGCCTCAGACCAACGTCCTCTGGAGTGCAGTCCTCACAGAGCAGGGCTGGGCTTTGCAAACGCTCCAGGTGTTTAAACTGCTTATGTCAGGAGCAAAACTACTAGTTATTCACACAGCCAGCTGCAGGCTTACCTGACATGGCACCGACAGCTCAGGAAGAGCCATTCTCCTCTCTGAAGAGCTGTCTTAAGTCCCCCAGTGTGGCGCTGGGGGAGCTGTACTCAGTTAAGATGCAGTGCAGAACCCAATCGTACCAAATTCCTGGAGGTGCCATTGGTACTTGCTGGATAGCAATTATCAACTTCAATGTCATAATTACATTTTGCAACACGAAATTCATTACTGCAGTTGGGGAAACTGCTCTGTGGCTTGCAGAATGCCACAGTGCACTGTTCAGTCATCACTGTGCCTACAGATCCAAGGGCAGTCTAGATGCATTTGCTAAAATTGTAAACTTTAAAGAATGGAATGAAAAGGAGAATTGTCTGGCAAAAGAATCATAGCGTTAATAGGAATGAGGTCCTGTAATGTTTTGTTATAGCCATGACTCTCATTTGCTTCTATGTTTTCAGTTTGTTTTATCATGGAAATGGAAAGGAAAAAAGGGAAGGGGAATGTAAGACCATCAGAGTTAAGGGGAATTCACTTATACTGTTCCTTGCCTTACCTCACCTTATATCTATCATTACTCATCGATTGTTTTTCCCACCTTTTCATTAAATGAATGCAGTATGTTTAACAATCTTTTTCTTGTATGAAAAGCCAACATAATCAGTGGAAGGAAATATGAAAACTACACAGCTTACTATCAAAGTGCTCAAAGGCAGAAATGAGCACTTTCCCACCTACAAATCCTGTTCAAGTATGTGCTGCAGCATTAAGTGAAACAGTTCAGAAATTAGTTGATAATTAAACTGAAGCTGACTCAATTATACCTAAAAACCCCATTTTTTGTATCATGTTCTTTCTTGTAGCTTCCGAAGAGGAG
Source organism: Vireo altiloquus (assembly GCA_013396875.1). NCBI lineage: Eukaryota > Metazoa > Chordata > Aves > Passeriformes > Vireonidae > Vireo > Vireo altiloquus. The sequence continues at coordinate 16,795 of VZRF01012067.1, read as the reverse complement.
GACCCTCGAGACATGAGGGCCGGGGACCCAGGGGCAGAGAAGGCTTCCCTGGCCCTGAAGATTTTGGGCCAGATGATGCTTTTGACTCTCCAGATGAAAACTCCAGAGGAAGGGACCATGGTGCTCGGGGGCGAGGTCGAGGTGCTCTAAGAGGTGAGGGGAACGTTCTTCCACACAGAAATACAAGGATGAGAAAGGAAAGGCATTTCTTGGGCAGATGACATTATTTTCACCAGTACAATGTCTCTTCTCACTCCTGTCCCCTGCTTCTCTTACTGCTCAGGAGCTCGGAAGGGTTTGCTTCCTACTCCAGATGAATTTCCACGCTTTGAAGGAGGGCGGAAACCTGAATCCTGGGATGGAAACAGAGAACCAGGTAAAAAATTTGGTGAGGTTTGTAGACTTCTACAATATAACCACGTAAAAATAAATTTTAAAAATCATGTATTTTTACTGTACCCAGTATTTTACCATGAGAGAAGCCAAATGCAGTTCTTTGGTCTTTTAAATTTAGGAAAAAAGAACTACACAGAACTTAACTGACTCTAAATACAGCTGTCCTACTGAACAAAAGTGATTGTGGCCTCAAAGCCTTGATTTTCAGTTGTGTTCTTGTACAGCCCCAAACTGCCTGGGCAGTTGTCACCTCTGGATGACTGAATCACATTTCATGGGGTTTTTTTTAAATGTATATTAATGCCAACAGTAATCTTTCTCTTAGTTGATATATTTTCAGCTGTAATGTCTGACAGCTTATATTTGCATTTGTGTTACTAGAGGCAGCCCCATATGGGGCAAAACATAAAATAAATGAAGATGTGATTGTCTCTAAAATATATGAAAGTATTTTATACTGAAAAGAACACTTTACATCTGCCACACTTTTCTTCCCTGTCATCTTTAAAATCTGTTTTACCTTTAGTTTTTTTAGTGAAAAATGGGACGGAGGAGAAGCTTTACATAATTTTAACTTCAAATAGTGTGGGCAGTTTGTAAATTTATGTGGCTGCCTCCAAAAAATAAGGAATAATGATCCAGTGAACTTTACTTATCCTTTGTTTTCGTGCACAGGTCCTCGTCCAGATCACCCTCCTCACGATGGGCACTCTCCAGCCAGCAGAGAACGTTCTTCTTCACTCCAGGGCATGGACATGGCCTCACTGCCACCACGGAAACGCCCCTGGCACGATGGACCAGGAACCTCTGACCACAGAGACATGGACGCTCCAGGTGGACCTCCAGAGGAGAGGGGCAAAGGTAAAAAGCCCCTTTGATTGAAACCCTTAAGTAACACTGGCATGTGTTTTCAGCGTTAGGTTTATCCAGAACTTCTCTGTTCAGAAGGGATAAAGCTGAGCTGGTAAATATCTGATTTTACCAGCTGGGAAGTTAAAGACCAGTCTTACAGGAACATAAGAACAGAGGGATTTTTGAACATCATATCCAAATCTTGTCTCCACTATAACAGAATCCCCATTCTATTGCTTTGCTCAGAAGCATTTAGTTTTTGGTTCCCTGTTACTCCAGCTGGAAAATTAATTAAGAGCATTTTTTTCTCATTTTCAGAACAGTTACTTGTTAATATTCATGCTTGTGATGTTACCCTTTAACTCACATAGACGAACATTGAGCCTGTAGTGATTATGTTCCTGAAGTGTTCTCTAAACCTATGAACATCTGTAGTTCAGGGATTTACTAAAATATTTTTATATTGAATGGCTTTTTAGTTACCTTTTGTGTACTTCTCTAATTGGTTTAAGACTCATATGAACTTTTGATATACACAACATCTATGGACAGACCTCTAAAAATTAATTGTAGATTTATGCATTAAAAAAAAAAAGGGAAAATGTTTTTCTCTTGATTTATGCTTATCATTCACTAATTTAATTTGCTGCCTTGTGTTGTAATTAAGTTGAATGTTGGTTCCTGTTATTTCTGAATGCCACCTCTGACTGCACTGAACCACTTCCATCCTGAACCAGCTCTTCTCCAAGTCAGAGCTCTGATCTGTTCATTCTTTCTAGAAGTTGTTCTGTATCTTTCACTATCCTTGTTACTCTGTAGGTGCTATTTTGAGTTCTAAATTATCCTTTTCTAAATTAAATGAGGTAACTAGGAATTGCACAGACTGTTTAAGATGTGGTGTAAGGATGGATTTCTACAGTTCTCTTGGATTTGTTCTGCTTTCTCCATTCTTTCCTAATAGTTCCTGGTGTTACAGTTTCCTCTACATGGTCACGTGCTGCTGTAACCCACAAAACACATTCTTTTGGAACCAGTAGCTGGTTCAGAGCCTTTTCCTGTGTATGGCACTTCCACTGTCCTGTTAGCATCGCACCAGTTCTTGATCCTTTCTTTAAAAACTCAGGACTTCTGTTCTCTTTAGTAAATATTGTCTTTCTTCCATGTCCTCACATTGACTACCCTCTGTCAGGTAGTGATCAGTGACAAAGATTTTTCTTATTTGCTTCCAGATGTGGAGCTGGCAGCCTGCAGCTGAATTTGTTGCAGTTAGAGTGCACAGCTTGGCTCTGATGCCACTGAATCCCATTCCACTTCTCTTACCATTGTCCTGAAGTTTTCAGTTTTAACTCCATGTCACTCCTCCTCTGCGTGGACTCTCTTCCCAGTGTAGCATTAACAGCAGGTTCTATCATTCCTTTATCATTCCAGATGTTTTGAATAAAACTCTGCTGATAAACTTCTCTACCAGTATTTTTCCTTCCATGTCCTCATGCTGTATCTCTCAATTTAGCCAGCATCTGTCAAATCTGTAAGGGTTCCTTCTCCAGCTTCAGTAATGATTGTGATAACTCTATCAGATTCTTTAATAAAGTCAAAGCAATTGTTGTCCAGGCACAAGAAGAGTGGTAATTAACTCATAATGTGCTGAAGAAAGTTAAGAATGATGGCAGAAAGCCTGATAAACCATGAACAATACTTTTTCATATGTGGGCTGTGTCACCTTCAGTTATATTGGTAAAGTCATGTGGAGATTAAAATTTCATGAATGTTTCTGTGAAACAACTTGGTGACTGTTTTACATGGAATCAACCAGAGTCAACAAAAATCACTCTTGCTAAAGTGCAGCAAAAATATCTGAATTTAGCTGTAGTATGTGTCCATAAAACAAGGTTAACACTGATTTTGTTTTTTCAAAATACTGCTTCTTATTTTAGGCTAATGAATTAGGTTGTTTTGTTTTTTTTAATGTTCATTTACATATTGAAACCAAAAAGGTGTGTGAGATTCAGACAATTCTATTCTTGGCAATAAGAGCTTGAGTAGTTTTTGTTCCTGGTTAGTAGTGAAATAAAGCATTTTTCCATTATTTTAGCAAAAAATGGAACAAAGCAGTAATGTTACTCATGATCTTCACCATCAGCCTCAACTGTCTCAATTTGTCAACAGTGCAATGTCTTTGTTTAGGATTAGAAAAATGTATTTTGCTATAAAAACACAGAGAGCACCACAGACACTGGCACTTTGGAGAACAAGCTATCACTCTTCTGACTTCATTCCAGTGGCTGCTGATGGTATCAAATACAAGCTCCTTTAATTCCCTAGGAATTGCTTGATTGTTGTCCATCTTCTGAACTGCATTGGAGACACTAGATTTGTGTAAGAAAATTATACTGAGCGAGGAGGTCTCAGCTACAGCTGCTTTGTGAACAATGACACCCCAGCAGAATTAGCTCAATACATGGCATGGCTGAGAAGGGACACGGCTCAGACTTAAACCAGTAACAGGTTGTGCTTCCTTTGTAGGACGAGGAAGTTCAGGACCTTCACAGAGAGCACCAAAATCTGGCAGGTCCAGCTCTCTAGATGGAGACCACCACGATGGATTCCACAGGGATGAAGCCTTTGGAGGAGGCCCCGGGGGAGTCAACAACCCTTCTCGAGGAGGAAGGAGCGGCAGCAACTGGGGAAGAGGAAATAACATGAACTCTGGCCAGTCACGGAGAGGAGGATCTCGGGGTGGAAGAGGCCGATAGAAGAGGCTTTGACTGGGTCATGCCCAGTCCTTGCGGGACAATATTTAAATAGACTGCTACTGTGGACTCAGTCACCTGCAACGCCACGAACCTGGATTCTTAACTGGGATATCTGAATGTGCATTAGTTCCTAACAAGGGTCTTTCTTTTTCCTAAATCAGTCATTTGCCTCTAGCTGCAGTATTGTAGCTAGCTTTGTTTTGTTCTTTCCACTCCCATTCCCCCTCACTTTCTTGTTTCGTCAAGAGCTGGAATTTCTTTTTAAGTATTGTGGAACATGGAGCATCTCCACAGATTTCAGTTCACCTCCAGACAGAAACTTGTTTCTATATGTACAGTTTGTCAAAGAGTTACGTTGGTTTTGTATGAATACAGAATGTAATTTGCGCAAAAATTAACAAAAAATCAACAGTGTGTGATTCTTTACTCACCTATTGCTATAGAGGGTTGTGTTTAGGCAAACTTGTGTTTCAGATGGAGCAACAGTACTACCTCCTGAAATCTCAGCCATTTAAAATACCAAGAGCCAGTTCCTAGTTTTTTGGTTTATCATGTATAGAGAAGTTTCATTTTCACCTTTAGCCACAGCTGTCAACAGATTACAATGGTGCTGATGTTAAAATTCCAAAATGCAGGCAATCACCACTGCTTGCTAGTTTGCCATCCTGAAACAGAAAAAGTGGAACAGCGTTTAGAACAAGTTGTCAAAGACATAGTGTGAGTTACATAACCTGAATCACGAGACAGACATCACGGCAAATATTGTTCTACACTTCACCTAGGCAAGTCACAGATTTTTGTTCAAAACAGCATCTGTTTATAGAAATTGAGAAAGGAAGTTTAGCAGCTTGATTGGTATGTTTTACAGCAGCTGTGTGTGTGACACATTGTTTAAAGCTATGGGTGTTCAGCAGAGTCTGGTGCATTAATTGCTGAAGTGCAATTCATCACTTCCATAATAACATTTTTTAAGTGTCTTTTTCTTTAGGATATTGTTATCTCGTTTTACTAAAGGAGGGAAATGAGGAGGAGGGGTTATTCCCATTTCCCACATTTCATAATAAAGCTGCTTACGAACCATGAGTTTGTTTTCCCCATAAATCATTCATATTGATCACCTCCAGCCACCATGTTATCAAAAGGCTCCTTTAATACCTAAAGCCTCAGTGAAAACCTTATCATGTAAGTACCTATTCTACAGATACCACTCAGGAAGGTCCTATATTAAAAGTAGAGCGTATAATGTATAATCAAAAATGACTACCAGGTTTCCCTCTCTCCTGCCTTAAATTTCAGGTTATAACCAGGATGAGACAATGTAGTTCTAGAGGTTCCTGCAACCCAGTAACACAGGGCAGCTGTTGCTGTTGCATCTTCCCATACTTTACCAAAAACTGGGTCAAGTCCTGATGTCACAAAGACATCAAAGCACAGATGCTTAACTGTTCTCTTGGTTCAGTCAGTCACAAGCACAGTTTGTTACTTAGTTTTTAATCTGTGGTGTACAAAATGACATTTGAAAATTGTAACTGATAGTTAGTCTACAAAATCCTTGCCGTGGGGCTCAGGAGAGACAGAATGGTCTTAAAGGAATTAACTAGAAACTGCTGAGATGCATATGATACAACACACTTTCTCCCTTGAGAAGAAATGCTTTTTGTCTCTATCTGAAGGGCTTTGGGTGTACATCTGCAAGTTAGGATTTGTCCTGAAGTTTTCATGATAAATACTAATGATTTAATCATTGGAAAAGAGGAAAGCTTATCCTCCTTTATTTTTTTTAGTAAGCCCTATATACATTTAAGGGGCTAAAAGAGGTCTAATACTTAGAATATATGAGTTAGAGGATGAGCTTTAGGCTTTAATTAAAACAGTCCTCAACCAAAAAAAGCTAGAATGTACCTAACAAGAGAAAACCCACTTTTATCTAGACAACTGGTATTTCCTCTAATGATTGGCTGATTCCTTAAACCATTATGGTACTTGGTGTTAAGTAATGTTCTTCAAGGGGCAGCTTTTTAAATGGAGTTTTGAGGTATTTCACAATCAGAGGCTCTAAAAGTCCTGAGAAAATTTGATAATTAGATAGATTTTGTACAAAATCGTAGAAGGTACAGCATAGTAGAAGAGGTAGAAACAGCTTCCCAAGCTGTGATACCATGACCCACTACTGCTGGTAAATGGGCACAATTATTAAATGAGAATACTTCTGTATTCCTCAGGTCATGTCTCAGATTTATTCTGCTGTTAGGAATAAAATTAATTTTAAATACTGTAACTTAGAAATTGTAAAAACAAGAGAGGTAATTTAATGCTATTCTGATAGCTCTGACCTACATTATTAATGGAAAAAAGTGACCATTAGTGAAATGTCTATACTGACAACTGGACGCAAATAGTTTTATTAAAGCAATCTCTGTACACTTAAGTACCCCCTTTAACAATTTCAGTTTAATTCAGAAAAGTATTTGGTGAATATGTTAAAACTAAATAGTGATAGCAGGTGAGTAATGCAATGGCTTTATTTTCTGCATGAGGCACAGATGCTCAGTGAGATACTCACTGGGGGCTCTGTGCAGGCGAGGCCCTGTTGTCACATTTCCTTGCAGCAGTCCAGCACTGGACTGGCCCAAACTGGAGCTCTGTCAGCCTGAATTCAGCACCCTCGTAAGGCAGCTCAGTTTCTGCACTGAAGCAGAGCTCTGGTTACTTGCAAATCTATTTCTGAAGGTCAGGCTGTGATAAGTATGCAACTCCTGCCCAAGTTCAGACAGCAATACGAATACACAAAAGTAAAGTTCTAAGAGCTGAAGCTACCCTTTTAAAGCCGGAGGATTTGGTCCCTTACAGCAGCACCTCCAAACGCCAGTGCTCCTAACTAACATTAGCACCTTGCATCCTCTCATCATCATGCAGGAACACCCCCTCCCCTTATAATTATGGGCAGTGTTTGTGACCCACAGCCCCAGGAAAGTTTGTTTCACTTACTGGATGGTTATTTTAAAGCTGCTTTTTAGAGAGAAATGCAGTTCAGTGGCCACAGTCTTCATATTCACCACTGGTCTGAGGTGACAGCAAAAACAGTGTGTGTTCATAGTGTAGGGGTCAGCACAAAATGAGGTAATACCAGTTAATTTTTGAATGTTCTCCCCCAGACTCGATCACATTTTGCTAAATCATCTTCGTGTTTCAGCATCCGTCAGCCTTGCGCACCTCAGCTGCTCCTC
>VZRF01012049.1:0-34284 GCA_013396875.1 Vireo altiloquus | reverse complement strand
TTGATTAAACAATAATAGATTTATCCCCTTCACTATTTCTTAGAGTGTTTTGGACGTCTTTGTACAGAAGTAATGATATTGAAAATGTCCTGTACATGTATACAGTCATGGATTTTACCTCATTGTCATTATTGAGCATTTTCTGTTTACATACAGAAGAAATATATGGTCTCACTGCTCCCCTGGCCTGTCCTTCCTCCTGAAGGCTGGTGATAGTTCACCTCTGATCCATTCCTTTTGTAAGGATGATTACACCTCTAAAGAAAATAATAACTCTATACAGGAAGATTATTAGATTATTACAGAATCACTTTCTTTCAGAACTTCAATTTCTTGTTTGCTAAATTTATTTCCTGTTGATTACCACAAGTGATTTTCTAATGCAAAGAACTTAGTGAACATAATGACATCATGGAAGAGCTGGGATAAAGGGTAAAACAATAATGAAGAAAATCTATGTAGCTGATGTGAACTGGCTGATTGCTTCTGAAACTGATGGAAAAATCAAATCTTAAAAAAAGCAAATCTTAACATTGCCCCTTGAAAATAATCTTGCCAGGAAATCTCAATATATGCATGTACAAACCCCTATATGTTCACCAAGATTGTTGCATAGATTCTGTAAAGTAAGGTTTTTGTCATCTTGATTCTTCTTAAATAGAGTCTTCAGCCCTACTAGCATCAAAAAAAATCCACTTCCTTATTTTTTGGTGGAATGGGGGTAGGTTCTGGGCAATTAATCAGAATTACTTTGTTGTAGTCTGTAGATTTTTATATTACTTGTGGGCATTGTCCAATAACAACTCATTTCCATCTGCAAAATGTCCACATTTCAAAGCACCATATAAATTAATCCTGAAAAAATAGTGTCAAAAAGGATAACTTAGATTATGAAGGGAAGCTTTTCTACCTAAAAAGTCATTAATTCAAATTTCAAAATCCTAAACAATTGGAAGAAGTTGATTGAAATTATGGGCTTAATTATCTTATTTTCCTAAGATAAACTTTCAAATTATGCTCTGAAAGAATGCATAGTATGAACCTGCTTATCAACTTATTCTTGAGCTAGAATTAATAAAGGGATTTAGGTAAGCAATGTATTCACTGCAGTTTAAATTGTAACTGCAAAATGCTTAATAAATTAATGTCAACTGTAGAGTCTGAATTACAAAATTCTTTTTTATTTTAAGTTATAATGGCTACACTTAAAAATGAAATATTTTATAAACATCCTGTGAGCTAAGTAATAAATTTAAAAGTTTTAGTACTATTTGATTTAAAATATTTTGTATGTATTTTAATAAATTTATTCTTCTCTTTGCTAGCATGGTGTAATATATCAAAACTAAACTTACAGTTTTCTGTGATTTTAATTTCATTTTGTCTAATAGTTGGTCAGAAACAGAAAGAGTACTAAAGCCAAAATTAATAATTCTCCATAGTTGATACAGGTGCATCTAAAAAGGAATTCAATCAAATATTATAAACATTGAGGCTAAATCTGATGTTTTCTTATTTTGTACCATATTAAAAATATTACAAAAACTCTTGAAAAGAAGGAGGAGCTGACAAGATGTGCAATGGTGCAACCTCTTGAAAATGCCTACCAACAAATTGCACGTAAAATGAAAAGTTCAGATCTATTCTGTAGTTCACATCCAAAATTACATATAGGCGAATATAAATTTCTGCTACAGATTCTAATCTAAGAACTGGACAAATAATTAGTGGAGATTTAATTAAATTAAAACACCATTTCATGTGTTAAACTGCAAATTTTTGATAACTCCCTCATTATTCCAATAAAATCTTGTTTGATTGACAAAAACAATTTTAAAAAGTCAGAAAAGATTAAAAAAAAAGTTTTAAACTATTTTGAATGTTGAAAAAAAGTTTGAAATAAAATTTTCCCTATATAACTTTTTTAAAAAAATTGACACAGGAGATATTAAGAATTACTAATGATTAAAATTACTTAAATTCTCTGCAAATAAAGTTATCTTTTAAAATAATGACTGATGCCGACAGGAAGTTTTATTTATAATAATTTCTATCATATTTAAGTTAACAAATAGAAATCTTAGGAGGATCAAATATCTGATGGGAATCTAGAGACTGAGCCAAGCTTTTCTCATTGATGTCCATTGGTAGGACAAAAGGTAACGTGTAGAAATTATTTGGCCCTATTTCCAGGGCCTTTCCACAAAACAAATCATGTTCGTAGATTGAAATCAGAAGGCTTATTTATTATCAAGAAGAGAGATCAAGCTTTCTTCCCTCCAGCCAGGTTACCTGGAGGGGTTGTCTCTGAGACTGTGTCTTTGTCTCTGCAGCACAGCCTGTCCAAGAATTAAAACAAACAAAACACAAAACTCTTACCAAAACATCTCATATTATTTACAATCTTTCATATTTACAAGTCAAGGATTTCTCCTGTGAAGCTACAGATCTTCCCTTTAGAAATGGAGTTAACTATTAGAATTCGAGACAAGTTAAAAAAGGAATTGCTTTCTCCAGCTTGTTGCTGTGTTCTCTCTGAGGTCCCCTAAGGAGTCAGTACCACAGCAACGGGCATAAATTGAAATACCAGATATTAAATTTAAGTATAAAAATATAATTCTTCTTTTAAGGCTTGCCCAGAGAAGTTGTGTAGTCTGCCTCCTGGCTGCATCTGGTCCTGAGCAACCTATTTTGAGTAAAGTGGGACAGGGTACTCTCCAGAGCTACCTACCTTCCTCAACTGGTCTCAGATTCCATAAACCCTGCAGAAAAACTACAACAATTTTCTTTCTAGTCAAACATATTTAAAAAGAAAGTAATTATAAAATTATATATGCATATTTAATTTCCACAGAAGCCAAAAGAGCACTTTACCAGCTCCCCTGGTACCAAGATCTTACCGCATAAATCCAATAAAACTAAAAGCTTGTTAACAAAGACAAGTTAGTTTTTTTAACAACTCCATGTTCAGTATGTAGGTAATTAGCACTTGTTTACTTTTGTTGTTGTAATATTTAGAAGTTCATAGTGTATATGTTCATGCCCCAGAATGTTGATCTATGTTGAAAAGACACAAAGTAGAAATGTTGTCATACCCAAGAGTTTGAAGGGCTGAATATTGGAATCATGAGGAGCCAGTTGGGAATCTCTAAGTTTTTATAATATCCATGAGGTGTGAAAGCCATTTGTGAAATTCTCACTTAGTATTCGCTGCCTAAATTCTTCCAAGAATCACCCCAAAAAGATAGAAAGAGCAAGAAAAAAGTTCTTCAGGATCTTATTCTATCTTTATAAAAGCTTATTTGAGTTAGGCTTGATACAGCAAATATATCTTTGCAGTAGCTTAGGCTCGCTAAGGCCCCCATACACAGAAAGAACCTTTCCTAGAGCCACTTCTGTGTAGAAATTAATCTGGTGTGACCAGATCCTTGGTAATCAAAAACATCGTGTGAATCTACTCTGCATATTTTATTTTGTTTTTTTTAAATATAGATACCAGTAGGTTTCAAAAGTTTGCCTTTTATAAGAGTGTGTATTTTGGAAGTCACAAGCATCTATATGGGAACAGGAAGGCAGTACTTTAAGCAGCATAAACCTCAGCTCTTCAATGAGCCAGAGTAAATAAAGCTCTGAAGAGAAGTCTTCCCTTCCTCATCCCCACAAGTTCAGTCTTCTTGTTTCATCGACTTTGAAGTTGATTGTGTTTAGTTCTGCCTTACACGAGCCTCACAGCACTATCTAGGTCACTATAAAATCCTTTTACTTTTCATCACTTTTGAGAATTGGTGTTAGATTTATTTGTTGCTACAAGTAAGAACGACCCTGTCAGGCTGGAGCTGATCCATCCAGAACCAAACAACCACCTCCCCTTCAGCTGTCTTTTTTATAGTGTAGACACCTAAGTGTTTTTACAGTGTGATTCATGTCCTTATAGATGTGATTCATCTATATGTGGTTAGAATAATTCACCATCTCTAAAGACTGTATGTTTTTCTCTGTTTATTTTAAAGAGAGATGACGGTACAGAGCTCATAAGGCTCTATATGTATCCCAGATGCCTAAAACCAGGCATAAGGAATATACTTCTTTCAGCCCGAATCTCTGCTGCAAGCTTACTGCTTTCCTCATGCTTACCTGAATTCAAATGGTAGTCCCACATCCATGTTCTTATTGTCCAGAAAAGTCCAAACTTGTCCTCCCCATAGAAGGTTTCTCATGACCTGCATGAAGCTCAGAGGACAGGACAAGCCACAATCTCATTTGCTGCTGCCACATCTCCCTCCAAGTCTGGGAAAGCAGCACCGTAGCACACCACATCACAGACTAAATGATGAGAAACTCATAGGACCTATCAGTCATCAAACATGAATTTTATTGTCCTCTGTTGAATCTGGCATCACATGGTAGTCTTTACTAAATTAGATACATATTTGTGCCAATTATACGTTTGCAGTTACCTAGTGTTTTATTACCAGCTCCAATTTTTTGGCTATTGCTGAGTTCATGAACAGAATAGTCAGAATTATTAGTGTGTCTCTTGACAGAAGCTGACCTGTTACGAGGGTTTTCTTGTCTATTAGATCATATAGGAAAGAATTTTAAGATTCTCGCATTGATTTTGGAATGTTTATTGACAGAAACATTGACTGATATACTATTTAGTGGTAACTATACTATATATCTTGACACTAATTTTTTTCTCTTCCAGTTTATTTCTACAAAAGAACACTTCAATGAAAATGGTTTGGTTTTTTTTCTTTTCATGAAATACATCTGAACTTTCTACTTATGTTTCCCACTAAATTTTCCATTCTCAATAAAGTATTTCAGTGTCAGAGAGAGTCTGAAATCCATCAGAACCAACATCTTCGAAATCCTTACAATGCCAGACTCTAATAGGAGACGTTGGTAACATTCCAGTGAAAATGTTTGAAGATATATATTAGGAGACATATTGGTTTCTCTAAGTCCCCATCTGCTCCAAAAAACATTATTTTAATTTCCCCTCAAAGATACCTTAGCAACATTTCTCCTGTTATCTCTCTGACTTTCAGCAGTCTTCTCTGCTTCATATTTTTCATTAATGGAAACATATGGCCACACATATAATAAATACGAATCTTGCTTTTGCATTTTAAGCCCTGGAAAACTCCCCAGTCCACATACTTCAAGTCTTTGGCTTTGTCACACTGTTCTCTCATTTGAGAAATAGTTCCTGTTGTATCAGTCATTATATAAAAATTGATAATGATTTTTCTTTATTTATTCAAATAGAAGGTTATGTTGACCAGATTAATTTGCTTCTTTCTTTTTAAAATGCACGTATTTCTACAATGTCATCCAAATTAAGTTTGTTAGGTACATGTGCTCTCAGAACCACGGAATCAAAGAGTCATAGAACAGAATATGCTGAATTGGAAGGGAGCCATCAGGATCATCGAGTCCAACTCCCAGCCTTGCACAGGACACCCCAATAATTTATGTATGCCCAGGAATATTTTCCAAATTCTATTTGAACTCTGTCAGGCTTGCTGCTGTGACTGCTTCCCTGGGGAACCTGTTCCAGGGCCCAACCACCTCTGGGTGAAGAAAATTTTCCTGATATCCAAACTAAACCTCCCCAGACTCAGCTTCAGGCCATTCACTCAGCCCTGTCACTGGTCATGAGAATGAAGAGATCAGTGCCTGCCCTTCTGCTTCCCCTCACAAGGAAGTTGTAGACCAATAAGGAATCACTTTGTTCTCCTCCTCTCCAGGCTGAACAGACCAAGTGACCTCAGCTTCTCCTCATATGGCTTCTTCTCCAAAATTTTCACCATCCTAATTGCCCTCCTTTGGACAATCTCTAATAACATAATGTCTCTTTCATACTGTGGTGCCCAAAACTGCACACAGGACCCAAGGTGAAGCCACACCAATGCAGAGCAGAGAGGGAAAATTCTCTCCCTTGACTGGCGGATGGTGCTGTGCCTGATGCACCCCGGGACAGAGTTGGCCCTCCCGACAGCCAGAGCATTTTTACTTTTCGTACATTTGTCTTCTTTCCCCCTACTGTTTTCTCATCTCTCTCTGAAAGAAGTTTCTCTTATTTTTTATCAGTTAACATGACAATCAAAGCTGCTGGAATTTAGTTGTAACTTTTAACCAAATTTTCCTTTATCCCCAGGAGGCAAAATCTAACTTTTCATGTCTTTCATAAAGGTTGAGATGTTATCCTGACTTCAGGTAAATGACTCAAATCGGCCCAGACAGCCCAACTCACTCTGCTTTTCCCATCAGGAAACTTTTGAATACGCATCCTGTACAACTCCTTGATAACAGGCATTCAGCCAACACAATATCCTCTGGAAAATGCCTAACATTCAAAGGATGTTATCCCTCAGATTAGTGAAACTCTAACTTCTAAAAAATCTTCTGCCTTCTGCATGGTCCTGACGAGAAGGGCTTTCCATATCTACACTTCTTTTTCCCTAGAGAGTATCCAAATGGAAAATCTAACTTCTGAAGTTGGAGATATCATTGGTGGTATAACTCTGGGTGTCTGAGTCAGGGTGAGGAGAAAGGGGCAAATTTCACTGCGCAATTTGCTCATACTTTTGAGCCAGCACACAGTAACAGCCTATTGGAAGTATCCCAGACATAGTGCATTTGTGTGATTTACGAGGTTGGAAGCAAAGAATTAAATCGTAAGCACCTTTAATAAGGCTGTACGTTTTTTGTAACTGATAGAAGAAAACCAGCTTGTGCTGAGGCCAAAATTAATTTAATTGTAAAAGTGTAAGTAGTATGTGTTAAAATACAAATGTGTTAAAATACTTTTACATTCAGTACTGATAGTTGAAATCTAATGGTAGAAAATGGCATAATTAATACAAACTTTTGTCTTGCTTTAGAAAAAGAAAAAATCAGAGAATCTGTTGAAAAAATACCATTGATTATACAGGGACCATGTTTTCATACTACCAGCATGTTTAGTTCATGCTGAAATACCTGTCCAGCATGAAGGTCTGGATTAAGTATTTTGTAACTTCCTGTCTGTCCATCCACCTGGGGTCCATTTCACAAAATCCAGGGCACACAGAATGAGGCAAATAGCACAAGCCCAAACCTTCCCCTGATACAAGAGTCAGGATTCAGGATGACTGGGAGCCCAGAAACTCTCCTAGGTCTCACAGTTTGCACATAGCCTAGAAGAGACAATACCAAAATGCAAAAATGATCTCCATGACAAGGAATATGCCACTTTCTTGCCCCACAGAGAGAACAAAAAAAAATAGACAATATAATCAACTTCTAATGGATAACAGCGGTGGTGTAAAACAACCATATTACAGTTTTTTGTCATTGCTGTCAATCACAGTGCACAATAGTGTTCATGACATGTTTTTCCCATTTGGTTCTTTACCGTGGTGTGAATATTTTCGTGGATGTTGTAGTCATTGCATTAGTATTTATGGGTCATTTGCATTCTAAAAAGTGAATCTGAAGACGTTTCTGAATATCTGAAGAACATAGATGTGTATCCTCTAATGCAGAAGGGGAAATGTCAGAATCAGATTGCATCCTCTACCATCTGCCAGCATGAGTTCATAGGGAGTCTGGGCCAGATTCTAATGTCTATACAGCAGACTAATCATAAAACGTTGGCTAAAACATGTGAAAGATGAAAATATAGTGAACATTGCCACTTAGGGTTCTATTACCTTTACGCATCTGAGCTTAGGTTCAGAAGGCATTCACAGATCCTATGTTAACCTTTTAGAGGTGGCAAATCACCATTTGTCCCTTGACTGCAGCAGGAGCCCAGAGAAAACAAACCTAATTTAAGCTGTGGTTATATGGTCACTTGAACTCTGCATAAATCTCCATGACTATGGACAGACAGTCTGTGCATCTTCCCACATACATTTCCACATCTAAGCTGGCTAGAAACTAAACTGATCAAAGTGGGGAAGGGGGGGAAGTAAAGATTGGAAATTAGTTTTTAGTCATGGCAATTTCTGAATCCTATTCTGGGAACAAGAACCTGCAAGAAAGCCATTGCAGACAGAATCAAAGAACTGAGAAATACACAAGGATAAGAGGGAAGAGAGGCCTGCCTCTTTAGACAGCACCATGGTTTTATGTTATAGTTCTATATTATAGTGGATCTGTAAGAGGGACTTAATTTACTTATAGACACTATGTAGCACTGAGTCATGATAATAATGTACATCTCGGTGGAACTGATTGTGGAGTACATTTGCAAAGTACCAGAACAATGCTGGTGTTCCATTACATTTAGGGAGTACTGCCAAAACTTTGTCCTTGATAAAAGACTTTCACCTGAAACACAGGCATATTCATTGTATAAACCAGCCTTGCTCCTGCCTGAACTATCAAAGCACTTCATTCAAAGAAGTGTTTCTGCAACTCAAAAGAGAAGCACCAAAGGGTATATGAATTGCTGCAGTCTTTGTGACCCAGTTAAGAGAGAGGTGTTCAGATGTTACGGAGCTGGGAAGCAGTTCAACCTCTTAAATACAGAATTTGCTTTACAAGTATTCCTCTTACTTTTGATGGAGTGACTCACAAAACACACCTCAGTGTAAAAAATGTCTTGCAAACTGCAGCTAATGTTCCACAGTGTGTTACAGATGTTGCCAGGCTTGCTTCTGTTGTGATCAATTTGGGATTTTTGTGGTGGAAAGCAACTTCTGAACATTTTGGGGTTTGTTACATATTGACATGAATCCAGGAGTTCAGGCCTCTACTCCTCACAACTACTACTGCGCTCACAACACTTAGGAGGAGCTCTAAGTACTATTTTAAATTCATAAAATGAGTATCAGACACTTGCAGACCAGAATCATGCCTTGAATTCAGAGTTTTCCTGTATAATTCAAGTATCCATGGTACTTGTCCTGCCACAAGAAACTATGGTCAATACCCACCCATACAACAGGTACAAAAATAGATATTTTGGAGACATTTTTCAAATTTAGGGGAAAAAAAGCCCAACATAATGATAAATGAAGGTCGATACAAGAAGTTTGTGCAAGCTCATTTGCTGAGGGCTGAATATGACAAATAATATTTGCATGGTATAAGGAAAATATGGAGTTTAGCTCCCGTTAATCTGCTTTCTTGGGCCCAAGTTCATCACCAGAATATAGACCTTAACTACAGATATTGTGATTATTTATTGTATGTTTTGCACTGTTTTCCCTTGTTTCAAGCGAAATCTGGGCCTTGTAGTCCCTAACAATAGTGAGCTCATGGTTACAAAAGACTCCAGTCTCAAACTCAGCTGAAGAATGTTCATACATAGCTGAATTTTTTTATTATTATCCTCATCATTATGCCTTCATGATTTAGAATTAAATCCTTGTGTTCTTATATTTTTCCCCCTAATTCACTTTTACTCCCATTACAGAAAGTGTGAGTTTTTTCCTCCTGAGGGATTAGTTTTTAAATAAACTGCTTGAGTTGGCCTAGTAATAATAATGTAAATGTTCACCCAGTAATGGAAGAATAAAACATTAGCCCCTTCTCATTTCCCTCAGAGAGTTCAGCAGCCCTAATTTTGCATTCGTACCTTGAAATCTTGAGATGTTTTGAATTTTAACATCCAGGGACTTTGTTCTATTCAGCCTTTTCTCCTTCACCTAGTGCTGAATTCCATTTATTTCATTTATGGAAACATTGGAATCAGGTCTTAAATTGGTGTAGTACTCTAAGCTAATGGCTATATTCTGTATTTCTGCATTATGTGTTTATATAAATTTAAAACAAACACAGTCTAAACTCATGTAAGTGGAAAAAGAATAAAATAGCTTCATGGCAGATAAAGAGAGTATGAAATCAAATAAACTTTTAAAATAATTAAGTGTTTCTGTTGAAATATGCTGTTATTGTAGGAACTGGAATGCTAAATCACTTTAGAAATCCCTGGAGGTGAATTTGCTCAGAGCTGTTACAAAGATGGAGTAGAATACACACACGAACACACACACACACATGTGCTATTCTACACCATTTGTTAATAACCCAGTAATTACCCACAGAGAAGATGATAAAACTCTATCACCAAGAAACAGCGATTACCTTATAATAAGAACATAGCTGTCCATGACCAAAATGCACCCTCTGAATACGACTAAAACCAAAATATTTAAATAAATACAGATCTTTCCAAATTCATCAAGACCAAAACATGAAAGTGTTTTAAGTCTTAACCTTCCAAGCTGTCTACTTCTAGATATACAATGTCCTCCACTCCTTTTGAAACTTTTAAGGTAAATTCCATTTTTTTCCAGGTCTCACACTGGAAACCTCAGGGTTAGATATGCAACCAATAAGAGGCACAGGGTGGGTGGAAGGACAGATGAATGTGAGGGAGGGAGAGACAGAAGGGAATTCAGAAAAGGGGAAAGAATAGGAAGAAGGGAAATAGGAGGGAGAGGAGAGAAAAGAACAGTATTACAGCTGTACTACTGCGGTTAAAACACACAGACTCCCCGAATGTGCCACCTGCCTGCTAAGATCACCACCTTACATTTCCTAGTGGGAGGTTATTTACAAATTTATTTTTGCTTCTGCCTCCTTTTTCCAGTCTTGGCAGACCAAAATGAAGATTATTTGTAAATAATCTGAAACAAGATGCTGCAGATCATTAGGCTGTCCTGTCAATCTATATCTCTGTGCCATAAACAAACAACTATAAGAACATCTCTGTGAGTACCTGAAAGGCATGCTTATGTTTTTAAGTACAATATATATATAAAATAAGAACTTCATGTGACAAGCAAAATTATTAATGGAGATAAACAGCACATTAACGATTATATTTTTATACGGAATAATTTTGTCTGTTAAACATTTTGGAAATTTTAAGCTTTCATATTTATATTGATATTCAAAAGCTAGATAATCTACAAAATAAAACAGAAACAACTGCAAAATCTAAACTAATTGTTAGTCAGTGATTTAGTGCATCAAGGCAAGAAGCTGTTTCATACAGTAGTCTTTGTGACTCTAAAATAACAACTTTTGTGTCTTGCCTATGAGGAGAATTAGGCTCCTAGAAAGTCCTGTCATTGCCTAACCTCGTGAAAGTGGTGTACAAGAGAGAGTTCCTGCCACTTCACTGAGGCAGAGGTGTCCTCCCCAGCTCTGCCCTCACTGCTGTGAGGCAGGTGCCTGCATCAGCTCTTCCCTTGGATACATAACACCTGGTATATCAGTTCAGGAAATAGTTACCAAGTTCAGTGAAGGTCTGGGCTGAAGCCCTATTTGTGCTTATTTGAATTTTCACTGGCGTGATTTAGGAGCATTCCATATCACCAGACTGCAACAAAACCTAGGCTCTCTGCCCACTTCTTGGGGAAGATTTCTTGTAGGACAACATGAACAAAAAAATTATTCTGTGATTCAGTGATCAAAGATGTGGTGGACAGTTTTAATTGTTTTCCCTTGTGAATATTTAATCTTGAAAATTTATTTATATTTCATGGAGTGACTCCAATAGGTACAATGCCAATCCAGAATAACTAAGGCGTTAGGAAGAGAGTCCTACCCAGGGTTAATTTAGGCAGTAAAGTGACTGAATCTGAATATTTCATATGCTCTGCAAGTTGAGGAGCCACTGAACTGTGTCACAAAAAGATACAATCCTCTCGTTTAGTTCAAATATGCCATATTTACTGAAACTTGGCAAGTTAATATGTTTGACAAAATAAAGTTGATTTAGAACAGAGCTGGACATCTCATTTCATCTATGATAACAGAATCATATCTTTCCCTGTATTTTCATCATGTTTTTTCAGTGTTTTCTTTTAGGAGCTCTTTTTTTGAACACTGTTTTTTTCCTTCTCAAACATTCATATAATTTCCGTTTTCTTCTGAAACAGGAGAAGTCTGCATATGGAATTGGGCATTGAAACAAAGAGATGAGTACAAAGATTAGAAATTGTCATTTAGTTAAATAGACACTAGTTTATAATACCTTTAAACTCTTTAAACTAAACTTGTTGTAAGAGGGAAATGAGCTTACAACCCTTAAAATATGTCTAATTTCCTACAATTTATGAAGAATAATGGAAGCTACTCCAAGAGGAGACATTAAGAGAAGCTTTTCCTGTAAAGGTAGATATGCAATTGTTCAGGGCAGGCACTTTAAAATTAAAATAGATTTCTGTTTTTATCCACAGTGTTTTAGGCCAATTTTCTGCCATTTGACTTAGTATTTAACCTTTTTATTAACAAGAGTGAGCTTTGCTTTCCATTTGACTCCAGTTCCTTTCCCAAAAATAACCCGAAGTGCCACAGTCATAATATTAATTGTTCCTTGGGGAACTTTGCTCCTTAGGGGGCTTTGACAATGCAATTGTATTTAGGATTCTGTCAGGAAGACTACAATACGATCTGAAATTGACTTCAACATCTTATGATGTTACAATCTGATTTCTTCATGAAGGTGTTCCTGAGGAAGACTTTATACAAAAGCATTCAAACATTAAATGTTCAAATCACTGAAAAGTTCATATCACTGAAATTTGTTATCATGTTTGAGGTGATTGCTTCAGCTCCTTCAGGCACTTTGTAGGGAATGATGTGTCTAATACAGATATAGAAAGAGCACAGATCTATTATGTGGTGGAAACTTCCAGGGAAACATTGATTTGGCAGGGAGAGGGTGTTGGACAGACTTTGTATGTGCTTATGTGAAGCACTTGGCATTTTCCCCATAAGCAAATCCCACATTGTCATTCCTATAGAATGGTAACTTAGTGGTTTTTGTATACAGCAGTTTACTCCTCTTTTTACCCTCAATGATTGCTAATTCTTAATAATGGAGCAAGTCACTGATAGTCATTCCTAGAAAATAATACCTATCAAAACCACTTGTTTTTGTGGTGGATTTTTATTTAACTGTGTTAATCATGGAGTTTGCATGCTTCTCTATTGGTCAGTAAGGTATGTTAAAAAAAACACCATAGCAAATATAATGTTAAGATCACATTAAACCTTTCTAAGAAAAAACACTGCTTTCCTCCAGACGTTTAGACCCGTCTCTTTATCAGTACTTTGTGGGGTTACTTTCTGATTTTCTGCTTTGTTTTTGTTTAGTACTTGAAAGATAGTAGAGCTTTTTAACAGATAATTTTACTAGAAAATTGGTAAACATCTTAAAAGCTAAGGAACCATCCTTAAGCATTTAATCTGTTTTAAATTCCTGTAAAGAATCTATTTTTTTTTTTGAACTTTCACAGACTTGTTTGAGATTGTTGCAGATTTTGTGGTTACATCAGTTAAGTCAACAAATTCCACTAAGCAGCACATGACACCAATGCAAGAGGACCATGAATAATATTTAATATTGGATAATTTAATACTTCTTCAAGTGCATACTTGTGCACTTAGTGATTTCAACATTCTCATGCCACCTGTATAATCTGGATATTAGAATCACCAGAAGGGAATGTGGAATTTTCTTAGCTTTGAAATCTTGATCAGTATATCCTTTGATGATGTAAACTCATGAAAAGACATGGGAAAGTATAAAAATATCAAGCTGATTGTCCTGACATTGAAATTTGGATGCTATTGTAGATTTATTAGATTTGTATTTTACAACAGGTGTCCCAAACTAAATATTCACACATATACCTGAGTAAATAGGTTAAAGATGTGGCCACTCATTGCAATAGTGTATTTGTTTTGGATATACTCTGAAGACAATGGATAGCATTAGACATAAGACAGAGCATGTGTACAGTAAAGCTCAATTTTATTTCTTAATGAATAGATATAAAGATAGGTCTAAAACCAGTGTACACTGTCACACTGCTCATTCAGGCTCCATCTCCATCAGCTGAGCAGCTACCCTCTACACGCTTCTCTGACCTGTATCACCCAAAGCTGTACCTTACCCGAAGAGATAGACCTGCCAGTGCCTTAAGACCAATCTGCAAATGATTCAATTCCAGCTCATGAGAAGGGTTTAATCTCCTGTTGTTGAAAATGCCTTAAGAACCTGGCTAATAAAACACCACATAAGTGTCCAAACTTCAACCACGTTTTATATTCCCACGTATGTATAATGATGTAACCTCAGTTCATTCAGAGGCAAAATAAAGGATGGAGACCACGCTGGGGGACAAAAGAACGTGACCACTCCTTTCTGTCTCAAGTAGCCAATTACAGACAAGTAAAGGAATCACAAAGTGACAGAAAAACAATGTTGAGTTACTGCACATTCCATTGACAGAATGTATGAGATGATGAGATTTAAGACAGGAAAGAGTCAAACCCTCTGTCTTTTCTCCCACTTTTATCTTCTTCCATCCCCCATATTTGCAGGTACCTGCTCCAGGCAGGACTCTTCCAACCCATCTCTAATTAATACTTCACCTAATCTTCTTGTAATACTGCTAATTGTTCACAAACAGGCGATTTAATCAACACTCCTCTAACAGGCGAAGCTTTATTCTCTCCACTGTTTTGTGCTTTGACACAGGGAGAACTGAGGCAACTATGTCCCATTTGCTTTGTTTCCATGTAATTTAACAGCAAGACATTATTTTCTCGTAAGAGATGCTTTGAATTTTTACTGCTAATGAATAAATTAACTAAAAAGGTTAATCTGCCTACATGTTTATGAAACATTATGCAAATTGCTCTCAAAAAGGTTTAATGGTAATTGAAAGCAATTGAAAACCATGGTACATTTCACTCAATTTTAACTTTTTTTTTTTAATTTTAAGTATACAAATTGCACTCACTTCAAATTTTACTGATCTGTAGGGCAAGAGATCATTTTTATAATTTAAGGGGGGTTTCTTATAAATTTTCAGCTTTCTATATTTCCAAGGTTATGGAGATTCACTTGAAAATAGATGAATGAATAGTGAAAGGTGATGGTCATCTATCATTTTAGTCCACAGAATCACAGAATATGCTGAGTTGTTACTAACCCAATTATATTCATTTAACACAAATCAAAGAAAATTAAAAAATATTTCTCATTGTCATGCCATTTTTTTTACTAAGATGGCTTAGGATCTACTGTCTGGGTAGCAGTGTGGGTTTATAGGGGCTAAGCCTTGCAACTGTGAAATGGCAACTTTTTAATATGTAAGTAAGTTGCTCAGCTTCCATGACTATTCTAAATTCAACAAAAGAATACATTAAATATGCGCTCAAGGAGATGAGGCACGTTTAGAAGCACAAAGCAACACCCAGTTTCCATCTTTATCAAGAAATAGTTCTGTCCTTTGATTGAAAAAGAATTAAGAAATAGGGAGAGGGAAGGGACAAAGAGAAATGTAGAATAACTTGGTCCTCTGATTGGTTAAAAAAGGTATTAATGGAAAACAAAACAATAGGTCTATACATGGAGGTTTGTATTCCAAAAAACCTAGAAAAAAAAAGAACTACTACTCAAACTGTGAAATGAGATAGCCTCATGGCTTAGGAAGTTTTTATTTCCAGCCAAGTCACCTGCATTTATTTCATCACTGAGTTTCCTGGTTAGATTTGATTTCAAAACATTCTGAATATTTGTTCTGTGACAGAATGAGATGCATTTCTTAAAGACTGTAATAACCTTACCTGGGAAATCAATACTTGATTTGCCTAACACCTAAAGCATTTTAGATGTTTATATAGGCATTTATGTTTTAGCAACAAGATGAATATTTTTTCTGCTTGAGGTTTTTTCGGGGTTGGATTTTTTTCAGGGTTTTTCTTTGGGGTTTTCTTTTGGCGGTATTGTTTTTGGTTTTACTAGTTTTGGAGGAGGTCGTGTTTGGTTTTGGGATGTTTTTTGTTTAGACTTTCCTAAAAATATATAAAGACACACAGATTCTGACAAAGATTTTTTTAATGTTTTCAGTATTTTTTCATCAATTTTTGCTGAATATTTGTTTTAATCTGCTGTGATTTTGAAAATATTTCATTTTTTTATTTGATAGTTTTTGTTTATTTAACCTTTATATTTGTCAGTCATCCTTTCTTTTCTCTGCTTTTCCTTTTGTGGGCAGGAATTGGTGAATAGAAAATGAAACAAAAGAAGAAAAGGAGGACAACCTGTAGCTTGTTGTGAATATATTCAGTGTTTCTTAAGTATGTATATCTACATAAAAATGTGTTTGAATATTTTCAAGTAGCTCTGTTTGCAACTGTTTACTTCTAACATCCCTGCTGAGTGTTGAAGATTAGTTAGCTGCATTAAATGCTGCTCAGAGCACTGCCTTGGATCTCTCTTGGAAATTAAAAATAGCGCAGAATGTGTTTTTGCAGTACATGCAATCTGTGCTGACTGTCAGCAGATTGAACAGTGAGGGAGTATCCTGGATTTGGGAGTGGTTGCCTTTGCATGGATGCAGCAGGAGTCAGCAGAGCCTGGGAAGGGTGCACAGGGCTGGCAGGAGGAGGCAATGCTCCTCATCCTGCACCAGCCTGGTCTGGCAGCCCTTTCCTCCATTGCCTCCAGTGGCCCAAAGCTGCCAACTACTGCAGCTCAAAACTTGCTGCAGCTGTGTCACCGAAATGTTCACTGCAGGGCAGTCTTGCTTAGGAACTTGCTTTTGTCATTTCACTTCTAGAACATCCTACTGGTCCTTATCATGTGAAGAGGAGATCAGTTTCCACTTTCTACTAATATCTTAGTTAAGTAATGAGGGTTCTTTGAATTTTTTTATACTCTAGTGTGCTTTTATTTTTTTAAAAAATAGTCATAAATATCAGAGAGTTTTTTTTGCTTAAAAGCCATTAGCATTCCTTCTCCTACTTCTCCTATGTGGTGACTCTCATAGACAATGTTTTTCTGATATCTCCCATAAATGTTTCCATGGATATTTTATAACCTTTACTTCTTGTACTTCAATAGGTTTTGTAAATCACTGGTGTTTTCTGATTCCCCCCACATAGCTATAAACATAAATCTCCCATCCTTTAGCCGTTTCTGGATGCTTTTGTTCCGCTCTTATAAATTTCCCTGTACTTTTCCCTAATCATTCCAAAATGAGTTTTTTTGAGCACAAGTAATCAGAAATGCTTCAAAAAAATTAAAGCAACATATCTAGTATTAGTAATACTTCCCTTTAATTAAGTGAAGTTGATCAGTTAGTGCATAAAATTTGTACAAAAAAAAAGTAAACAGTAATTCAGAGATTGAGGAATTGTTCTTCCTCCTTCTGCTTGGGTAAAAGTAGGTTCCTCCATTTCCCACATTGCAAAGCACTGATTTATCTGGGAACATAAATGAGAGAAGATATGCTCTCATTTATGTTCTAAAAGATATGCTCTTTTAGATATGCTCAGAGTCATAACATCTTGTTGTGGCAGGTGGTGAAGATTGTTGGTGCACCTCCCACTTTGGCAATTGCCTCTCACCTTATCCAAGAGGGTAGATGTAAAATCAGGGTGGCTGGGAATCAAGCTCCAGCTTCTCATACAGTCTGTCTTCATACACAGGCCTAAAGTCTGTCTTCAATACATAGGCCTTCATGTTTGGTGTATGAATAATCACAAAATATTTTTCCTCACAAAATTTAGAGCATTTTCTCCTCCTTCCCATGTCAGAGAAATATCATATGAGAAAATGTTCTTTCAGCAATTTTCTTCCCAGAACTAGCTTGGAGCCAAATGTTTACAGTTCCACATTAGTGGGAAAAAAAAACAGCCAAGTATTTCTCCTGTTTCAAGTGGGGGAAAAGAAGTTTATTTTTCTGCTTTTAATCTGGATGACTCTTGACTGAGCATGGAGAAGCTTGTCACCTGGGCACTCCTACCTCTTTTACAACTGTCTGGGTATCTGGCAGAAAAATATTTACCTGTTTCCAAATCATGAACATGATTTGTGATTTGTGGTTTTTACTTTGTCTTTTTACACCTGGTTCAAAATGCTCCTGCCCTGTGTGCTTTCCCAGGAGTCAATTGTGTCATTAGTCATCTCAGGAGCAATGTAGCCCAAGGAGCAGTTAAAGGGTTTAAAAGCAGCATCATTCACACCAGAAGGATTGTTTTCCACCCTGTCACAGTATCTGGCACGCTTGAGAGGCATGAGAGGACAGTGCCACTTTCCACCTAAAGACCTGGGCAAAGGACTGGACAAACTGGTCCAAATTTTCCAGCTTGGAGAGCAAGGAGAGGTCACAGAACTGGTTATCAGTACCTAATGCACACAGCAAATAAGTGACCTCATGGCTCTAAGACTTCTCTTCTTCCCAAAATGTTCCTGCTCCCAGGAAACCCAGACAACAACCAAAAAGCTGTCAGTAAGGTTTGCCATGCAATGATAAACAGATAGCATGTGCCCTCAAACATTTTATAGGTCTGAGTTGAAATATCAGACTTTCTTCCTCACTTCTGATCTAACTTTGTACCTCAAATGCCTCAACAAGACCAAAAATTCAGTTGACTAGGACTTTTTGCTACCAAAATGTTATTTTTAATAAATTAATCTTGTTTGAAATTTGCAGAAGCAGACAAAACAGTGATTGATTTTTCTGCATCTTCTTATGTCTCAAAAAAATGTTGAGCATTTGGATGCTTTATTTTCTCTCAGACCTGATAGCTCCTATGCCAGCTAGGGAGAAGTTTTATTGTTTTATTGTTGTAATGGGAAGCCTGGCAGATTTAACACATTACTCCAGTGTTTGCCTCAATTATATAATTTCTGTGGCTGTCGGACACATTTCAGATACTTCTTTACCATCAGACCCTTATAAACTCACATTGCTCACAAAGTTACTCAAGACAATATTATTGCAGAATGATTTAACAGTCTCCAGACAGAGCACATTAGCAAAACGCATTATTTATACTTTTATAGATATTAACACAGTGACTTGAATAAAATAAGAACAGCTTTCGGTTCAAGCTTTGTTTTCAGATTTGAAATTGGTTAGTTAAATTTCCAGTAACTTTATTGGCTCTTTCTCATCGTCATTTTATTCATACATTACTTTCATAGGCCTCCTTCCACTTCAGTGGAATATTGTTTGAAAAACACTTGGGTACACAATGACTTGAAGTTAAAATAGTTTTAAAAGAGAACGTCCATTAATATGCTGGGCATAAACATTAAACCTTTCTATACATTTTTTTCCTATTTGTAAATGATGGATTGTCCAAGTTCAAACACAAGTAGGAATTCCAAGGCGGAAATTTGGATAACCATAAAGGAACTCAAATCGTAATGCACATAAATTGCCATTAAGAATAGGGAATATTTGTACAATACCCACTTCCAAACTTTGGTTGATTCCTACAGGTCTGAGCAATTTCACCATAACCAGACAACTCTTTCCTCTGGACCTGACTGANAAATAGTTTTAAAAGAGAACGTCCATTAATATGCTGGGTATAAACATTAAACCTTTCTATACATTTTTTTCCTATTTGTAAATGATGGATTGTCCAAGTTCAAACACAAGTAGGAATTCCAAGGCGGAAATTTGGATAACCATAAAGGAACTCAAATCGTAATGCACATAAATTGCCATTAAGAATAGGGAATATTTGTACAATACCCACTTCCAAACTTTGGTTGATTCCTACAGGTCTGAGCAATTTCACCATAACCAGACAACTCTTTCCTCTGGACCTGACTGAGCTGTGGATGGTAGGTGGGGTCACATCCAAATTTCTTAATTGTATGAGCAAATCCAACTCATATTTTTGTCACTGAGTTTGGAGTCTCCAATCTGTTGCCGCTGAATGTTGATGACAGCATCTGACTGTCATACAGTACTTTTACAACCAGAGCCCTATCAATGAAGTTTTCATCCCTGAGTCACCTAGGAGTGGATGTCTCCCACTTCCCAGAAGAAGGCAGGTATGGAAAATGAATTCTAACTTAGGCTGGTATCTAAGGGTTCTGACTCGAGTTTTTGCTTCTCCTCTAAGGCTTGAGCACCCTACCTATGGGTTAAATATGGAAGTGTTAGACATAGTGGCAAATCTTTGCCCAACTCATACCTGAGACAAACTGCTTGGACTGTATGTTGTTCAAAGACTGGATTCAGATTACTCATTTTTTAAAAAAAAATATTTCAATCTTGCCTTTGGTATTCAAACCCTGACAATGGAGCTAGGTTCTCTTCTCTTCCATCTCTGTTACTGCAATAAGAGAATCAGCTTTGATTGAGCTAATGACATGGCCCATAATATTACAGAAAGCAGGCATGGAATTGAGATGGAACTCTCTGGAACATAATTCACAGATAATCAATGTATGGAATTTAACACTAGTTTAAAGTATGCAATTAAGCACCTTTAAAAATCTGATGTGCAATTAGTAAGCATTTCACAGTAACAATCAATAAAAGTAAATGAAGCTAACAGTTCAGAGTAATCATGTATCAGCAAATCAAATGCAGACTGACACACCATACCAGAGTAATTTATTTCTGCTATTGATTTCAGTGGAGGTTCTGTCTGATGACCTACATATGCTATGTTGAATTTAGTCTGCAGAGATTAACAGCCTTATAGGTTGACATAGAATCGAGCAATCAGGTTCCAAACAAGCATCAAAGAGTGAAATTTTATTTCTGAATACTTAAGTACTCAGGAACACATTAGCAGTCTATTAATAATGCAGGGTCCCTGAAAATAAATTTGTAACTTCGAATTTCTCTTTCCCAGGAAGTCAGAATCCCAGAAAAGCTCTCCCTTGTGGTACTCCATGTGTTAACACATAGAAGCACTTTGTTGGTTTGTTTGTTTGTGGTTTTTTCAGCTATCATGTTTGATATTTTGTTTGAAGGTAGGTAAAGGAAAAACAAGAATCCATCACCTTGCAATTCAAAACTTTCAGAGCAAGTTGTGTTTTTGACTCTGATTTCTCTTGCACTGGAGTTGACAGGCAAGACTCACTCTCCACTCATACTAAATGAAAGAGTGTGAAACTGGCCTAAGCAAAATAACACCTGAAATGAACCATGTTGCTCTGCACACTTTCTCTTGCCCTTTGGAGAAGGGGTGGCATTTTTAAACTAAAAGAGGGTAAATTCAGACTAGGTATAAGGAGGAAATTTTTTTAAATGAGAAATTTTTTACAGGGTGAAACCCTTGCACAGGTTGCCTGGAAAGGTGGCAGGTGTTCCATCCCTGGTAACATTCAAGATCAGATGGGATGAAACTCTAAGAAGCTTGATATAGTTGAAGATGTTGCTACTCATTGCAGAAGGTTTGCACTAGATGGTTTTTATAAGGCCCTTCCACAACAACTTGTTCTATGATCTTCTCTTTGAAATCTCTCTATTTTCTTTCATCTTTTATATAGGCTTTTATCCTTTTGGAGCAGAAGACATCATATATAAATATGACAAAAACCTGTCAGAATGAAAAGAAGTATAATATAGCAGCTATGTTAAATGTTTGCTTCGAAAAGAAAATTTTTCTTTGATGTGTATTTGTACAGTGCTGTGCCTGTAATCGTAGAGTTTCAAAATAATTGCTTGAGGAGGAAATCTTAAATCATATTTGGAACATCCCCTCCACATCCCAGTTAACTCAGGATTGTAATTAATATTGTCCAAGTATTAGTCTTGAATGAAATTTAATTGTCTTTTATTTAGAATATTTTTCTCCTATGTAGTGCACTTTCAGGGACAAGATTAGCATTTAAGTTAAGTTATAGAATATATAGAAAAGAAGAAGAAGGAAGGAAAACACTTAGAAGGCACAGCAATGCAATAGCACCATTCTAGCCTTCTTTACCTCATAAGAGTACAGTCCTGAATTGTCTATAGCTTGTTATATGGATCTAGAGCCTAAGAGGTTTGCGCCTACTCAAGGATGAACTTAGATAATTTTTAATAAAATATGCGCAAGGGATAGAGTGGAAAACAATAGAAATTATAAGATTTTCACAGCCACATAACAGTAGGTTATTTGATGTCCCTGAAATTCCAGACGCAGAGCAATTCCATTCAGACTGTAGGATGTTGCCCTGCAGCACGTATTAGGGCTGCCACTCTGTTGTTTCACTTTTAGTGCATTACATATGGGTACAATATAGTTCTGCTCCCTGAGGTCAAATTTTGCTCATTGTACAACCGAGACCCTAAGGGCTAACACACAGAGTTGAGAAAGTGCTATTTTGTCAATTTTGCTATGGAACACTATCCATATAGTTATATGAAGAAATTCTTGGTTTACTGCTCTCCTTGTCTGTGTGTTCTTTCTGTGAAACAGATTATTTTAATATTTTTCAATTCGAAAGGCCATTTCAAAGAAAAGAAGTTGAAAATTCAACTCCAAAGAGCATTCTCATGCTGAATGAAAAAAAAAAAAAAAAGAAAGGCAAAGGATGATGGAAACAAAGATCAATAACATTCCCTAATCTACAGTAGTTATTTTCTGCATGACTGAGTGCTGCAGTTAGTACTAGCCACACTGATATCCATATTCATTATACATATGAATTTTGTTCAGATACACAGATTCAGCTGTTCTGATGTGTTTGATATAGCCAAACTCTCTAAAATCAAGATTATAGACTCCTGTGCACTGTATTAAACAAAATGTCTAGTTGGTACCAATGAGCCCTCCTTTTGCAAGAGTTTAACATTATCTTCAGCTTTATGTCTTATGCCCCAGTGATAAACAGAAATCATCAGACCTTCCAAAATTATATGAAAGGTTTGCTAGTGCTACATCAACAAGGGTAAGTCATAAATAAAATAAAAGGAACATGATGGAAGGCATCCATCTTTAAGATTAAGGGGCAACAGACTTCTGATATGTTCAACTGCAGTACAGATAGGGGAAATGGAGCCTGCCCACCACAGGGCCAGGAGGTTTTCAATATTTTATGTACAGCATCTGTAATTCTATTATCGACTGGACATAAAAGTTTTCTTATCACCCAGAAGTTTGTTAAGGAGTGTGTCTGTAATAGAAAGAGGGGTGGTATTAAATATTAATTTATTTCAGACCTTAGTCTATAATCCAAGTGTCTGACCCTGAGGCTTTGAAAGTTTTCTTTTTTTTTAAACACCTCCTTTTTCTTTTATGTAAGTGAGCTAAAATTTTGAAAAGCATTCTGAAATGTTGTCTTGAACTGTGAATTGTATATAAGATGTTACCAGTTAAATAGGAAATAAGAAAACTCAGATATAGCAGTCATTTGGTAACTGTTATTTCTTTGGACTCCAAATAATGCATTTACTTCCATAGAAAGAGTTAATTGTGTGGTCATTCAAAAGCATTTTACATGGTCAAATGATCTCAGGAAAAAAATTTTATTGTATCCTAAAAAGCTGTGGCTTGTGTGAAATTGATGAAAGGGGGCATAAAAAGGGGATCAAGGTGACAACTGTCTTGCGGTGGAGCAATGAAATTGTTTTGACTATCTTATAACTTCAACAACTATTTCCAGTATTTAATATTACACATTTGAAGGTCTGAAAGGAAAAATTTGTGAGCAGACTGGAGATAGACTGTAATATATAAAAAGATTGCCTCATCTGTACTCCTTACTTTATTTCACAGTAGAGTAACTTCATATGATTACTAAATTTTTTATAAATAATTTACAGTCTCCACTTTCAGGAAGCATGCAAGATATTCTAGAGGAGTCAAAACAACTTTTTTATCTCTATATAACGCGTTTGATATTTCAACAGAAATTCCTCACCAAATACTACATCAAGAGAGCAGCTTTTCATCACCTCAAAGCTTAAGTTTTGTGGTAAAACAACACACGTGGTATCAAAAAAAATATGATACTGAACCTTCAATAGGTGTCCAAGACCAAAGTGTGTGTCAGAAACTGTTTGCTTTTGTATATCTGTGGGAGGCTCCACCATCTATGCCTTGTACATAGGGAATGCCAAAAATGTCTGTGGTTACCCTTCCCTAGATTTCATTTGTGCAATCAGAAGGTTAGCATCCATTAAAAGTTCTTTGATCCTCTAGCTTTAGATAACAATGTTGTAATTAAAAAACTAATGGCTATTTTATTAACAGAGCAGACTGATGTGCCCTTACCAGGTTAAGTGAAGGTGCTTATCAAGCCATCATTCAGGTCACTCTCATTGCTCTGTCTGCTAGGGGCAGCACGCTGCTTGTCTGCAGGCTGGTGCCTGGGGAAATAATTCCATGGGCAGAAAAAACAAACTACCCCAGTTTCGCTTATTAATGTGCATGAATCAATAACTCAAAACATATCAATGAAATATTCAAATCATATCTCTTATTCAAAAGACATTCATGCTTGTTTTGGACAAAATTTCAGATGAATAACAGTATTTAACAGCTGTCAAAAATTAATTTTGCAAAATGTTAGAAAATTATTCAGGGTTATGTTGAAAGATATCAAAATGTTATCCCTTTAGATCTGCAAAAATTCTTCTGTACTATGTTTTTGAAACTGATTATCAAGTCCATGTAGATTTGAATCTCCAGAATTTTTCAATAAAGATTTCAGAATGACAAAGATATTTGAAGAGGTGCCTTGAAAAAATCTGACATTTCTTAGCACTCTATGGATTAAAACCAGGATTTATGTAAGGGATGAATCAATATGGACTAAATAATTGAGTGTGTCTTGCTTTCTTAAAAGGTATAAAAAACATTAATCTGTTAAAATTGAAAATATGCATTTAAAATCCTATTAGCTTAAATTTTGCCTAGTGACAATTCTAGCTGCTTCCAGAAAGTGACAGTTACTAGTTGGAATTAAAATTGAATTCCAGAATCTTGTAACTGGAATTAAAAACACTAAGGAAAAGGGATTGTGTGAAACAAGCCACTAAAAGAACCAAAAAGGCACTGTATATCCCAACTCTTTAAATTATTAAATATTACAAAGGTGAGAAGTTAATCTATTAGACTTCCAATAGAAACAATACAATTTCACCAAACTCTTCACTCTGTCAGTTCCCTCAGTGAACTGTCTTGCAAAATATTTATTTTCAAGAGAATAGTTAGCACTTAGGCAAAGGTTTCTTTTCAAAATAAAACTGAAATCAACAAATGAATTATTTCATATGGAAAATTAATTAAAGCCTGGACAGATTACAAAAAACAGTGGAAGTTATTGCTTAAGATAATGGGAAAGTTTAGGGAAAATTACATGGATGACAGAGATAAAACCTTGTAAAATTAGGAAAACATTTACACAACATAGTAACGAATGTGATCCCTTTTATATGTTTGTTGGTTTGGGTTTTTTTTTTCCCTGGTATGACCTTCTTTTTCTCCCAAAAAAGCAATTCTTGGAATAAGTACTAGTGTCTGAGAATGCTAACAAGGCTGATAATGTTTGGTGGAATAACTCATGGTTTCGTTTTGAGAAACATGACTGATTTTTAAGTAAGTTCTGGAGTTACTCAAATGTATATAAGATGTTTCTGTATATAAATTTAACATATCCAAATGTGGAGAAAAGCTTAAAGCAATTTGATTTCTCTATGCCTACTGTACTGACTAAGAAGGTATTATTTGGAACAAAAGCATGAGGGGTTTTTTACAGTCTTTTGGATTCAGGAGTTTTGTATTTAAATCTTTCAATATATGATATTTATAGAAGACCTCAAATCCCTCTGGGTCACCACACGTTGATCTGGGTCACAAGCACTGGTGCAAACGATAGCTTATGCTAAATTTATATTACTTCAAACTAGCACCACTGATCCTGACCCTAGGACAGGCAGATATGGGACTAAAACTGACACAGAAGTGGCAGTCTGGGCAAAACCTCTGGTGACCTTGTGAATGCATAAGTTTTCGTGTCATTCTCTTTATGACAGAGCAATATAGAAACATAGCTATTGTTACATAACTGTTAAGAGTGGTCACCTTAAGGTCACTTTTAGCTAAAGATGATCCTGGCTTTGCAGACAAAATCCTGGATCAAATACCCGTGAAGTCTCTT
Organism: Vireo altiloquus; assembly: GCA_013396875.1. Taxonomy (NCBI): domain Eukaryota; kingdom Metazoa; phylum Chordata; class Aves; order Passeriformes; family Vireonidae; genus Vireo; species Vireo altiloquus. The sequence goes on along the minus strand of VZRF01012049.1, from coordinate 8,408 downwards.
GGAATTCAGCATTTCAAGAAAATCCTTAACACTTCAGATTTTTATTACTAACATTGTTGATATCAGTCTGTTTCACATGGATTTAACACATTTCAAGATATATTATTTAAGGTAGTAATGTAATTTATTCATATAAAGTCAATATAATCTCATTATAACATAGCTGTTGATTTTATCTAATGCTTATAAATCACACCACAATGGAAATTGTCATAACTATAGAACTTTAGAAAAGAGTCTATATCCTTTTTGTGTCATTAATTATTTTCAAGAAAAAAAATCTTCTCTAGACTTATTAACAGACCATTACTTTTTCTCTCATTAAATGTTGCTGTTGCCTTTGAATTACTAAGAGAATTTTTCTGCTGGCCACCATTCTCTGCTGAGTTCCATCAGGCTGGTACCTAGTTCTGTAAATTGAGAATGTGGTAATTTTTTTTCTCTGTAGCAGTTCTAAAAACAAATTAAAATATAAAAGAATTTAAAGGTTCAAGCGCTGTAAAAGAGGTTTAAAATTATCACCTCTCCTACAAAAAATAAGTACAAATGTTTTGAAAGTTTACAAGAGTGGCTTGGAGAAAGCTAGAAAGCAGTTGTGACAAGCACTCAGGTTTCCTTATTGTTCTCCCATACTCTGTGTCAGTGTCTCCATGCATAACTTTATACATGTACTCTGCTTGTTTCCTGTTGACTTGAGTGATATGAAACAAACATTGGATATAGCAACTTTCTCTTCTCTGGTTTTTACTGTCAGTCTTTGTTGCACAGAATTGGGTTGGACAAGGACTCTCGCTGAGGTACAGAATATACAACTCAGGCTTGATCTTTCTCCTGGATCAGAGATCAGACATAAACACAAGGCCTTGTGTTTGAGAGTAGTGGGTCAGCTGATAAAAACTGGTAAAATTTTTTGCCCAGTATAATAATTTGAGAATAATTTCTGAGGACCATATCAGAGACATGATGAGTCACTGATACAGTTAGGTAAGACAAATGCTGTAAATGTAAATTAACAATTCGGGTAGAAACTCTAAGAAAACTAAATTCCAAAATACAGACATTAAAGAAAAAAATCTTGATACATACAAATAGTCTCAATACTCTTCTGACAACTTGAAATTCTTAAATTTCACAGATGCATTATACTTTATTTAGATTAATTTACATTTGACTGCAAATGTATTGGCTTTTGCATGTGTTAAAACATATCCAAATCCCAAAGATATGGCAATCTCAAACATCAAGAAAGATAAAGTGTGAGTGAAAGGAACGTGACTGAAGTACCAGGAGATTACATTAAATGAGACTGGTCCCTTTAATGACAGAGGGAGCTGATCTCAACTTGCCTGAAGCCCAGAAATGTATCTTAATTATAACCACACTCTTTTTTTCTCCTTTGTGGTGTTACCCATGCTTTTGTGAAACAATCTACCTGTGCATTGGCAAATTCATTTAAATTTAATACACCCTATTAAAATCAAATTATTGTCAGTGTACATGCACATACTCCTTACAGAATTTCCACAGAAATTTTTATGATGCACAGAGTTCTATTCTTTTGGATGTTAATATTTACACACAAAGCTCCCATTAATGTCAGTAAGGAGATATGCATGTAAATTTCCCCTTTCCCAAGTACTGATAGCAGAACTGAAGCAAAACTGCTCTCTGTTTCTTTCCCTAAATGATTGTGTTTCAGATTTTACATTAAAAAAATCTCTGTGAGTGTAATAAATCAAAACAAAATTAAAACACCACCTTTTCCAAATAACTACTGGCCCATTTTGCTGTTTATGTTCAGAATGACTTTTTTGTTTTCTCCAGAGAGGTAAAAAGGATCAAACAAAAATCAAGACATTCCTTACTGCACCCGACATTCCACTTGAAGTACAGCTTTCCATTTCTTTTATATTTGCAGAATTTATAATGAAATATTTCCTTGTGCAAACTGTTTCCTCTGAACTCTTCAAGGTAAAGTTCATGCTATGCTCCACTAGATTTCTTTTTAACTGCCATTTGTTAAATATGACATTTCTCCTAAAACTCATTGATTAAAATTCTACGCTCTGCAAACTCAGATACCCCATAATTTCATTTCACCCTATTTTGAGCCTTAGTTTAACAACTGATTTTGTGATTTTTCTATGAGACAGCACCAGAGGATGGATTTTGCAGCATAGCTACTGGAAATGAATACCCTTCTTTCCTCTTGCCCCACACACTTGAACACTGCCTAGATATATCTTGATGAGAGCTCTGGGATTATGCAATGTCTATAAAACAAGGGATAGTCATGAGATTCAGATTTATAAATACCCAGTCATGTAGGTAGACCAAATCCAGGTAGAATTTAAGTTCCAGCTGTCTCTGGGTCTAGTAATCCTGCAGCCTCTGCTGATCATATAATATTTCCAAAAAGAAGAAGTAGGGGGACATGGTCATGTTATATAACATGGTGTGAGGGGAGGTCTGGAATATTCTATAAGAACAATAGCATCTGAAAAAAACTCCTTGTGGGTCTCCCACACCGATCTCTGTGCAGTGACCAGTCATGTTTGCCTATGTGTGAGGTGCTTGGACCTCCAGCCCTGTCTGAAAGACTGCTTTTGCACAGCAATGTGAATGCACCCATTTATTTCATATTAGAAGCACTTTTCCAGCCCATTTTGGAAATGAATTAAAATAAGATATGAAGAAGTTTGGAGAAGAGGAAAGTCACCAGGGAACATAACACAGAGGAATCGAAACTTGTCTTTTGCCTTTCTTTGGAAATGTCTTATTCTGCAACTTACCAGATAGCTAAATAATTTCTGAAGTTGTGCAGAATACAGAATATCCGCAGACTCATCGCAGATTGTCTTCTTCAAGCATTTTAGAGGCAACTATTTTCTGCAAACCATATCTCAGCTCCCAGTTGAATCCTTTGTTATTCTCTTAGGATCTTCAGGTTTATACTGATATTGAATCATTTGTTATAAACTGACATAAAAAAAAAAAAACACCAAGCCAAAAAATGCCTCTAGAAGGTCATTGGACTGACAAACTCTACTTTGTTGAGAAAGGTGAAATTTAGCTGATTTGTAAAGTACCGCTATACAGAAAGCAATAGAGTAAGTGAATTCAGCTGTCACTTGTGAATAGGAGTTTAGGCATCATTGCTTGAAGGCTGGACATGAAAACACTCAATGCTGATTAAATGACCATAATTCCTCAAGGTTGTGACACGTCTGAGAGCTATGGGAAGCTACGATCAGAAAATCCAAACAAAAGATTCTACAATGGAATGACATTCTCAGGAGGATAGTTTTACTCTCAGCCAGGCCACAAAAAGGATAAATAAAACAGAATCTCTAGGCATTTAAAATGTCTAATTTCTGATTGTGTTTTGAGCTAATGTCAGTTCAATTAAAAAGAAATTTGATTTGCTATTCTACCTGAAAAAAAAGTACTTTCACCGATTGCTCATTGTACTCATTATCATCCTTAGAAACTAACTGCTTGCAGTGGAAAATTGGAGCTGGCATTATAACACATCAGGTGGTGCTTGCTATTTCTGCTGGTCTCCAAGCATTCCAGGAATTCCGGATTTGCACCTAAAAACTCCAGCCAGAAATTAACGTGACTCAAATCAAACAATGCTGAACAGTCACACTGGCAGCTCTGCTCAAGTAAAGCTATGCTGCCAGTAGGAACAGAGCCAGTGGGTAATCACAGAGACAAATGCTGGCTTTAAATCTTGCCCTTGAGGATTGAATGAGTCCTTTTACCTTGGGAAGATTATGTATATTTTTTACACAAATGCCTTTCTAGAAAAACCAAGAGAATCCTAATAGCTCTTCTACTTCACATAGCCCAAAGCTCTAAGCACTTAGTAATTTTCTGAGATTAATTCTGAACAGCTTCTAAATTTCCTATTCATTAGAAATGTTGATTCCTATCTTCCTTGCCCTCATTTAACAGTTCTGCTCAGACTTAGACCATGAAAAATTATTTAACTTTTTGCATGTGTGTGGGAATGTAAAAATAGTCAGCTTTAAAAAATAAATCAGGAGCTCAGGAAGAGATAGTAGCTGGGTTTAAATTTACGGGTCCCTGGTTGATCCTGAATAGGTCAGAGTAATCACAATATCTAAGCACCTGCAGCTCATTTGTACTTTGCAATCACAAAGCCTTGGTGGGTAGAGGTTTAGGGAGACATCTCAGAGAATGGAAAAGCCACAAAATAATGTAATAGCTGACTGAAACACAGAACTGAGTAATTTTCCCTGTCTTTCAAGGGCTGAAAGAGCCTGCATAAGGAAATGCTTTCCCCTTAGAGGAAACTGCTTTAGAACTATTACTTCATAACTATTACTTCAGAGGTTACTGATGTCAAGATGGCTAAGCTATAGAAAACTCTACCAAGATCTTTGGGGCAGAAGAACCTTCTAAACTGTTAATTGAGAAAAATCACATGTTATGCATGGATATGGATCCACCTACTTAAATTTGGTAGTAGTTCTCAAGCCAGCATCTTGTGTTGCTCTTGGATGGAATATCCACTGGTCTTCTTAGCTTGAGGAAATGAGGCTTATATTTCAGGAAAATACACATAATGTCAGCTCGTAGAAAAGCTTCTCTGAAATCTTCTTTCTCCTTTAAATTTGTGTTAGTTTAGAAATATGGAAAGATAAGGGGAAAGGAAAAAAGGCAACCTGATTTTTGTCACCTGGAGTGGTATGTGTGCAAATATCTGTTCTCTAGAAAATGCTTGCTCTTTCATTATGAAACTCTACCTATGCTCTGGAAAATGTTGTTATCAACACCCTTCTGTATTCATTTTGCTTGTTATTGGACTGAATATTCTTTGCAGGCTTTCTGCACTTCCATTTTGAGGCACCTAAATTCTACCCACTGAAACAGATTTGGAGTTTTGGGTTCTACACCATAATCCCAGGTCCAAGTGTAATCCACTTATATTATAGGGATTCTTACTATTACCTAGATAAAATTTAATGTATGTAGCAAGTAAGAAAGGATCAGGGTTTTGAAAATCTTAGCAGGACATAAAGCTACACAGTCATCATCATTGGGTCAACCTTAAAAAATCCATCCCTTTCACTTCATGATATACAGAGTGACAGGTTGGAAGAATGGTTCACACCATGTTATAGAATCATTATTTTTAAAATGCTCAAATGACTGGCTAAGTATGATTAAATAGTGTAAGAATAATCACAAACTGCCAAAATTCACAATTGTTTCTTTGGGGTTTTCTTTATGGTTGACATAAATCTTGTCGTAAATTCGCCTGAGCCAATTTTATCCCTTAAACCTTGCCTAGCAGTTTTTTCCGACTTCAGATGTGCTACAGGGGCATGGTTAAGGGTACTTATGGTGAGAGTAGTCTTCTCATTCCTAACTATTCCTGAGGTGCAATACAGTGCCAAAATCTCTGGGTTTTCACATAACATTTTTAGGAATTGAGTGTGTCTCCTAAGTCCCCCTTCTGCTGAGCAATGCTGTGATGATTACATTCCTGCTTAGAGAGAGATGTTATTCCTTTACTCTTCAGTTTGTGAGGCAGTCTCCTCTCTCTGTCATTGATTTGAGTCACGAGCTGGAATGTATTCCAGAAGAATCCATGAGTCAACAAAAGTACTCAAGTTCTGATGGCATGATCAAACCTGACATCCTGTCACAAATGTGAGGTTTGCACTAATGATACCTAGTATTGCCACTGCTGCAGGTGACCTCACTATTCTAAAAGCAAATAAATAAAGAATTGTTTATAAGAAGGGATAAATCTATGTAGTTTTGAACTTCTTTTGCCTGAGGGAGAAAAAAAAAACAAAAAAACCTGTTCCAAATGTTTGACAGTCATGAGAAGACAGGTCTCCGACAGAGAAGCAAAATGAACTAACAGCATAAACTGCCCTCAGGAACTGGGAGCACTGAGAAATGAATGTCCTGGCTTCACTGCAATGGAAGAAGTTTCATGACTGGAAAACACAAATACACTGTGTACCTTCCTGCTATGTTGGAAAGATTTATTCTGGGTAGTATCTGAGGGAGGTGTACAATTACAGTCCATCAATAAATTGGGAAATGCATCACAGAGGCAAACAAATAATGCTATAGATAGCAATACTTCATATTTTTATAGTGTCTTTCATTTTCAGTTTTTGAAAGTGCTTAGCTTGGCATTCTTTAATTAAACCTCAGAAATGCCTCCTAAACTATTAAGTAAATGGAGCCAAATTTATAAAGAGATAACTAGGATCAAAATATTTGTATGATTTACCAAGGTCACACTATTTGTCGATGCAGGAAGAAAATCAAAGTCACTGACTCCCAAAGCTTTGTTTGTACTACTGGTGCCTGTGTTCTGTATTATTTTTTATCTGATTCATAAACTATCCTGGAAATGGTTTCAGGAACCACTGGAACCAACATTACACACGCGACAGAAATGTAGTCAAAATGTAATTTGGTAAAGGAAGCCAGCTGGAATGAGTCAGACCACAGTTCTAACTCAGCCTAATTACCTGGGTTGTTTTCCTCTGTTAGCAAAGAGCAATGATAGGTTTCGCAGGAGTCAGATGGAAACCGCGAGAATAGACCTCGGGCGCTGGAACCAAGAACTCGGTGCGGCTGCCACTAGATGGCAATGAGATTAAGGGCTGCCCATTCCCCTGGCTCTGGCTCAACAGCCCAGCTCCTGCTGGGGGAATTGTCCTGCTCCAGGGCTACAAATGTCCGAAGGAGAAAATGGAATTTGCAAAAGCTTGCAATCAAAGCATCAGAAACTGCAAAATAACATACTACGCTGATCCAGCACAATTATGTGCTTGATATGTGTGGCCTAGACACGTACAAAGCTTGCACATCCAAAGCTCAAAGTGAGCCAAGCTGCACCAACATTTGTTAGGTAACAGGCTGAGGGCTTATGCCCAAACTGTCTCAGATTTCCTGTGTAATATTTGTCACCTTATTTACATGCGGACACAAATCTTCTTCTAAAATTCTCAGCTTGATTTAACAGTAGTCAGGCCCTTCATTGAAAGTGGCCTGTTTCCAAGCCAACACACTCTTGTGAATTAAACCTTGTAAAAAGGTGTTCTAAAAGGAATAAAATGAAATGTTGATTAAAAAGAAAAAGACAACAAAACCCAAAACCACAAAAAAGAAAAAAAAGACAGAGAGAGAAAAAAAAACAAGAACATTCTGATTTTTTTTAAATGAAAGATCACATTTTGAATACTTAAGAAATCATTTTGTTATCTTAAGGAAAGAGTAGAAAGCATAGCAAGACTCTTAAGCTCCCACTCAGAATCTGGTAATTCTTTCAAACTGTTTATGTTTATACTTCTAAAGACTGTTGATTTTTTACAAAATCCAGCTGTGCTACTGCAACTGAGAGAAAAAGTAGCTCTTTTCCCATTGTTTACCCCTTATGAGTGGCAGCAGCATTCCGAATCATAGTAGCCATAAATTTTGTGATCAAGCTCAAAATTTCTACCCTTCCCACCACCCCCAGTGAATGTGAAGTTTGAAGATCTCTCATAAGCCTAATTTATGGACTACTAAAATGCATTTCTGAGCCAGAAGTAAAATATATAAAGTGGGAATCCTTTGGCAACTGATGCCTACCTAAAATGAATAGAGAGTTTTTGTTATAAATCAAATGCACACATTAACTTTTAGCATCAAAGGACAAGACAATGTCTTCTTCTGATCCAGAAATTGGTGGGCTGAGCATATTTGTAGTACTTCATATCTGTCTTCTTCCTGGATTGGCCTCTTCCTTTAAATGGCTGTGTCATTTTTCTTTCTAACTCTTAGGCTTGTTTCTCAACACTACATTTTTTTCCTTCTTTCCCTGTCACCTTTAGCAGAATTGTGGTCCTGCTGAAGGGTCTCCATAGGAAGATTTTGATGGCTAACAAGGATAACAAGTTCTAACAAAGCTGCTTAACACAAAGGACAAATCATAACCATTGTTAGGATAATTTTCAGTCAATTTACCTGTGTCTCTTAAGCTTGAGGTTCATCATATAAACAAGGGATGGAGAGAGGAAACCAGATGGGTGAGCTACCATCATCTGTGACAGCATGGCAGCAATGCTGCACCTGCTATTTCTAACAGGAGGCAAGGGCTAAACCACATTGCTGGTAAATCTACATCTGCAAAGATGGCATTTCCACGTGTACCAATAATTTGTAGGTGCAATTTTGATGCCTACTTTGGACAACGGCAAAGCGCTTCCTTCCTTACCAACAATGAGAAAATGTAAATGAAAAAAATTCACAGTAAGCATTAAATAGCCTCAGTATTTTCTCCCAATCCCTCTTTTGGCTTCAAATTAAATAGTGAGATTTTCACTACTCTATTCTATTACTCTGTCTACCTCCTTTCCTTTCCTTTC